>JARQOC010000002.1:169535324-169912824 GCA_033576535.1 Allobates femoralis
CCCACACAGGTCCCAATATAAAGCAGGAGGCCACATAAAGCCCATAGGATACAGCAGGAGGCCAAACACAAGTCTCCTTCCAGGTGTGTGCAGGCCCTCAAGTCATAGGATATAGTGACATATAGTGATATATAGTTATTCCTCCACATAACCTCTTTCAAAAACCTGGAGCATCTATTCTGCTGTTGAGAAATTTAGATCCACCAAAGCTGTTTAATGGAACAAGATTTACATGTTTCCATATGCAATTGAAACAACCATTTTGGCAGGATGTGCCAAAGCAGAGGACACTTTCCTTTCCAAACAGTCCACTAATTTAATCTGATTTGCCTTTTGATTTTTAACGTCTCCAGTTTCCAATTCAACTGACATTTGCAATGTCCATTAACAAGGCTCAGGGACAGTCCTTGAAAGTAGTAGGAATTGATTTGCAATCTCCATGCTTTTCTCATGGTGAACTTTCCGTGGCCTGTTCAAGAGTTGCAACTGCCAAAAATGTGTTTGTTTTTGCAAAAACCATGAATGTTGTTTATCAAAAAGCTCTTGAATAAGGAGTTGCAGATAAAGTGCTTCACATTACTGGGGTAATCATTTAGTTAATTGTGGTATTGAATATATGATGTGAATTTTGATTTTCAGTAATACATTTTCTGTGTATTTACTTTGTGACTTTTATGTGTAAAATAATATTTTGTGAAACCATTCTATTTTGTTATAGTTAAGAACAGTTAGTAACTATCCCAGGCAATGCTGGGTTCTACATCTAGTCGAGCTATGTAAGTGAATAAATATTATTATTATTATCTATCTGCTTACTAGAGGGAGGGGCTCCCTCTTTGCTCTCATCGGCACAATGCAGTTGCGATCGTGTTGTGCCAATGGTCTCTATGATGACACCAGGCCGAATAATGGCCAGATCACCCAGGTATGGTAGCCAGCTTCTGCCTTGAGCACCCTGCATGTGTCAAATTGACAGCTCTAATATCCCGCAATGCAAAAGCACTGCAGAGTATCAGACCAGTCATCAGATCTGCGAAATTTGATGGTCCCATACTAGGACTAAGTTAAAAAAGGTGAAATAAAGTTTGTAAAAATGTGAAGAAATAGAAGGTAAAGTACCAATAAAAGAAAAATGTTTTGTAACTAAAAACACTGTTTTTCTGTTAAAAGAAAAAGTAAAGAAAATAAAGTAAACATTTGGTGTCGCCACCCCTAGAGAGAAACAATCTAAAAAACAGTCATATTACTTAACCCATTTTGAAATATTGTAAAAGAATAGAATATACGCTTTCATCATAGTGACACAAAACATAAAATAAAAACTGATTAACAAAATTACATGCAAAAAAAATAATATCAATAAAAATATTGTTGTCCAATTAATACCAAGGCCTTAAAGGGAACCTGTCAGACTGTTCATGCCCCTCCAGTTATCACTGTCTGTAGCTGTGGCTTTATAATACCAGTCTAATCATCCCCGTCTGAGCTTATAGTACTGTTTAATGTGAAAGGTGAAAAAAAAGCATTTATACACTGACATTTCCTTATGTAATGAGGCAGTCAGTCCCCAGCTTGGAGGACGGGGACTGTTTGGCAGGTTAATAGTTAACATTTCAGCCTTGTGCTAGAACATGTTGGGAGACCTGATGTGATGTCACAACCATGTGACTACAATAGCGGAGCTAAGTTCTCATAGAACATAATATGTTTGCTGGCTTAGCTCCGCCCACTATGGTCACATGATCGTTACATCACACAGGTCCTTTAGCCATCCAAGTTAAAAGTGAGTTAACTATTATCCTGCCAGACAGTCCCCCTCCTCCAAGGTGGGGACTGACATGTAAGTGTATAAATGCTTTTTTTCACCTTTCAGGAGTTAACTATTATCCTGCCAGACAGTCCCCTCTCCAAGGTGGAGACTGAAATGTAAGTGTATAAATGCTTTTTTCACCCTTATCATTACACTATGAGCTCAGACAGGGATGATTAGAATAGTACTATGAAACTGCAGCTACAGACAGTGATAGCTGGGGGAGCATAAACCCTTTAAATATAGCTTCATCTACAAAAAAGTCAAAAAGTTACAGCTATCAAAGAATTATAATCAAAAAACAAATTGTTTGTAAAAAATGTATTTTAGAATAAAAAATTTAAAAAAAAACATAAAAAACCTATATACTTGTGGTACCACTGCGATCATACTGACCAGAAGAATAAAATTACCTGATCACTTTTACTGCATGGTGAATGGTGTGATAATAAAATAATGAAAACTATGCCACCCACTACCCAAGCATCAAAAAAAGAAAAGTGATAAAAAAACTTCAATTCATCCTTCAGAACACAAGCCTCTACCCAGCTTATTCAGCAGAATATTACAGGTATAGCTCTCAGAATATGGCGATGCAATTACGGCAATACATTTTCTGTAAGACCCTTTTCACATCAGCGTTTTTGCTGATTTGCATCAGATTTACCGCATCTGCGCCACATCCGGCAGATGTACCGCATCTGCCGCGTAACGGCTGCACTTGCGGCAAGCTCCATTCATTCTCTATGGGACTTGCAGCAAATGTGATTTTTGCTGCAATCCGGCACTTGCAGCAGGTCACACAAACGCAGCTAGCAGCGTTTTTTTCACAAGCTGCAAGTGCCGGATCCGGCAAACTGCACTTGCTGCACTGATGCAAGTCCCATAGAGAACGAATGGGGCTTGACGCAAATGCAGCCGTTACGCGGCAGATGCGGTAAATCTGCCAGATGTGACGCAAATTTAAAAAACGCTGATGTGAAAGGAGCCTAACTCAGTGTTTTAGCATGCTAATTCTGAAAATACTTTATAACTCTGGGGTTACTGTAATTGTATTGACCGAGAAGAATGAAGTCATCTTATCAAGTTTACTGAACAGTGAAACAGCAAAAATGGCATAAACAAATATAGACAATTCTTGAATTACTTTTTATTTATTTATTGTTTATCAAAAATTGGAATAAAAATACAAATCAAACATGTAATCTGCGCCCAAATGGCACCAATAAAAAGTCATCTCATCCCACAAAAAAACATACCCTACTCAGCCAGACCTAAGCAAGTAAGGGCGGAACACAGCAGCCCCATACCTTTCTTAGTAGACAAGTACTGCTCCTATTGAAGTGACTGTACAGCAGTATTCAGGCTGTAGCCAGTAAGAAATGTACGTGGTGGCTGTACATAGGCTGTATATTGTTTAGGCTAGGAACACATGACGTCTGTGCACATAGCTAACAGTATATGTCTGGAAACTTTTCCAGACGTACAGTGTAACATCACCATGGCCGATCATTCACTAGATGAAAATCTAGAAGTGTGATCTTTCAGTCTCCATTTGGCCAGCATGCACTTATGTAGCTATATGAAGGCATAGCAGATTGCACTTTCCTATTAAGGAGGAAACATGTAAAGATATTTGTACTATGTAGTATAGATCTCTTTATAGTGAATCCCAATGGTCGACAGATGCTTTGGGATGCTTTGGGAGCATACCTTCCTAGCGTATGCAAGCAACAGTGTCTACAACTGCAGTGTGGACCTAGCCCTAGTTTGCGTCAGTGCCGGAGTGATTTCAGCTGATCGTGAGAGTGTTGAACCTCCACCAATCTTATACTTAGAGCAGTAGTGTAGCTACCAGGGGGGCAGAGGGGGAAGTTGCCTCAGGTCCGCCGATCTCAGGGGCTACTTTCAACTGTATCTGCGTGCGCTGCATGCGATACAGTTGAACTCCACAGCAGAGCAGTGAAACACAACATCCCTGTTTTACAGCTCTTCGCTCTGCAGTCCGCAGATCGATCCAGGCTGCAGCCTACAGCATAGTAGATAGCAAGGAGACTCACATAAGGGGCAGGATGTGGAGCAGCCTGATATTATCATCAAACTGGAAATCTGTGTGCCCTGGCATAATTACATCAATGCGAAGACCCTGTTTGTTGGCGGAATCTCCAGGATCCACGGGTAGGTGAGTACAAGATGTGTTTGTCGTTGTTTTAGATTGTGGGGGAAAGGTTGCATTATAGTAAATGGAGACTGGATTATAGTAAATTGAATCTACATTATAGTAATTGGAGAATGAATTATAATATATGGAGACTATGCAATAGTCAATGGAAGCTGCATTAGAGTCTATAGAGGCTGCATTTTATAAATGGAGGCTGCATTATATTATGGAAAGACTGCATTTTTTGATATACTCATATGAGGTTTGTATTGTAGATGGGTAAAAAAGAGAAATTACCGCTATTTTCTACCATACAGATTTGTATGCCGACATACTTGGGAATTAATTCTTCTTGATGATAAGAAAGGAGGAGGAGAGAAAACAAGAAGAAAAATAAAAAATCCTACAGCTGACTTGAGAACTTCTAATTGGTTTCCTACATAGACTGGTCACACAGCCTTTATATACCATTCATTCAGTTGTACTCTTTAGATCATGATAAAGGCTTCCATTTTAGCTGAAATGCGTCGCTCTTAACCGTCCTATGGACTGATCTGACTGCGGCACACTGTGCATTATTTTTAGATATATTTTTAATGGATATGCAATAAAGTGAAGTTTTATATATTTTTCCTCTACGTGCTGCCGTTTTTCCCCATCGCTGGGTCAATCTCTGCCTTTTGGTTTCCATAATCAGCAGTTGCCAAACCGCTACTCATGCTATGAAGGGGATTCTCGGGGAAGGACATCAATGGTGAGCTGATATTTCTTTTTTCTTGTACTAACACACATATGTTATGCCCCCTGAGATGAACCCCTAGCTACACCTCTGATTTAGAGGAGTCACCAATTTGTAGGTCATTTACAACTTTCTATGCAAGGAGGGAAAAACAAAAGTACAAAAACAGAAAACTGTCCAGTCAGGAAATGATTAAATAGCATTATCCATTAACTTACTATTGTAATTAGAAGCAGAATGATTCAGAGGACACAACATAGACATACAAAATACTGACCCTCAGTGATGTCATTGTAAGTTGGCTCCAAGTTTCCTTGTCTAATACAAAAACAATGGTGTTGGCCAAACCATGAAGTGGAGCACTCATCACATGGAGTAATGTGAGGATGAAGACAGGATGACTTGGGTAGAAGGCATTATGGATTCTAGAAGATGAATAAAAAATACATTAAAATAATAAATGACAGAGAAACAGAACTCATTTTTATCTAAGACAAGTCTTAATAATCCTACCGAAGACAGTAAGTAACATGTAAGAACAGATCCCTATACTAGAGAGCTTATGATCCTTCTTAAAGAATAACTAAACTTTTTTTTAATTTTTTTATTGATTGACCTTTGCAAAGTTAAGAATTTTGTAATATACTTACCTTATTTTGCCTTTTTCTCTCCCCAAAACCATGCCATTTTAACTGCCCAATTCAAGCTCCTTAAGATCCTGCTTTGAAATGTTTTTCGCTAATACTGATTGGTAATTACAAAAATTGTTTTAGAGACTTTATGTGTATGAATATGGGGGAGGAGAGAAAGAATTCACTACTCTAATTGTAACTAGTGTAAAGATCTAGGTGAGCAAAAGTTGAAAGCAAGTTCTACATGGGGTTTCCAGTGAAAACATGTTATTACTTATCCGTAAGATAAGTAGTAACTTACTGATCTGTGGGGGTCTGACCACTGGGACCCAAAGTGATCAGCCAAACTGTGAATTTTTATACCTACATGCCACTTTTATACTTGTTACAAAATGGAACAGTAGGTCAGATGCCAAAACAACTGTCCATTCATTCCTTATGGGGCTGCCAGGAAAAGCCAAGCACAGCACTCCGCAACCCTCATATAGGTACTAAATAGAGTGGTGGTCAAGCACTCACTCCTTTCTATTGGACAAAACTGCAAGTCCTTTCTGTTGAGGATCAAAGTGCAATGTTCTACTGAACAAAACCTGTCCCAGCATTGAGACTCCCCCACCAATCCAGCCTCACGCAATACATATGAATTGAGTAGAGAAGAAACTGTCCAGTCAGATTCTGGTATATACTCATGTATGAATAAGCCCTAATACAAATAAATTTTAAAAATACAATAATAATATTTATTCACTAATACAGCGCTGTTAACTCCACTTTACATACATCAGCAATTCTGTCTCATTGGGCCTCACAATCTAAACATCCTATCAGTATGTCTTTGGAGTGTGGGAGAAAACTGGAGTGCCCAGAGGAAACCTATGCAAACACAGGGAGAACATACAAACTCTTTGCAGATGTCGTCCTTGGTGGGATATGAATCCAGGACTCCAGCACTGCAAAACTGCAGTGCTAACCACTGAGTCACTATGCCACCCAGCTCTTAATCACCTGCACTGCAGTTTGGTTTTATTTATAACAGAGCTAGTTGAATTTTTACTCACTATTAGGAAGAAATAATTTAGAGCTAGATAGAGAACACACAAAGCTGTCTTTGTGAAGCTCTGCACTGCGCTTTAAACATTGGCTGTCCTTGACTTGCTCATTCTGCTTATTTTGATTGATGGCCACAACAAATTTGTGAATAGCTGTGCTCCAGAAAATGTTTTTGGAGTGTTGTGTCTTTGTTTTTAATTATTGAATTGATGGAAGGCTTTAGAGGGATCAGGCTGTTGAAGGCTAATGACATTAAATAGTGTAGGCTGCGCCAAAGCCCAAGCAGTAAAAGCAAGCCAAATCATCGCAATAACAAGGATATGTACTGGCTTCCCAGCAAACACTGACAGAACACCCACATCCAGGCATAAATCAACAGAGCTGAATTAACAATCCCGAAAGTGGATGTCTGCTCCTTAGCGGACTATGTAATGCTATTCACCCACTATAGAACCTATGCAGACCTACATGTTTCCATGGTAACAGACAACAGTCCAACTGTGCAGTCTGGTTTTGCAGTCATATTTCCCTCGAACCATTAATACTAACAAACTGTATATTTGGGGTAGGAAGATAAGACATTAGGGGAAAACGAAGGGAAGTTTAAAATTAGACTACACAGGGATTTTTACTGGTCTGTTTCACGGAAACATACAAGTCTGCATAGAGGCTACAGACACAGAAAAGTTGAAGATTTTTAATAAAGACTATTAAAAAGGTTGCTTCATTTTATATTTCAATGAAATAAAAATTGATTGCAAAGCGCAAAGGTAAATGTAGCATTTAAAGAAAATGGATGGAACAAAAAAATTGCTTAGCATATTATCAGCATGTATTTAGAAAATGATCACACTTATATGAGACTAGATGGCGGCCCGATTCTAAAGAATCGGGTATGCTAGCCTATGGTTATTAGGGTACACAGGGGCTCAGTGGTTAGCAGACTATACAGCGGCTGAGTGGTTAGCAGAGTATATGGAGGCTCAGTGGCTCATAGTCTGCTTTAGGGCAGAGTGCAGTGGTCAGGGCCAGAGTGCAGTGGTCAGGGCCAGAGTGCAGTGGTCAGGGCCAGAGTGCAGTGGTCAGGGCCAGAGTGCAGTGGTCAGGGCCAGAGTGCAGTGGTCAGGGCCAGAGTGCAGTGGTCAGGGGCCTGATGCATCGGGAGCGCGGTGAAATGAATTGTGTGTATACAGGCGGGTCAGTGGGTAGCAGAGTATACAGGGGGCTCTGAAGGTAGCAGATTATACAGGCAGCTCTGTGGGTAGCAGAGTATACAGGCGGCTCTGTGGATAGCAGAGTATGATGTGGCGGGAGGCTGGAGGGGTGAGGAGAGGTGGCCCTGGAGGGGTGAGGAGAGGTGAGGCAGGAGGGGTGAGGAGAGATGTGGCTGGAGGGGTGAGGAGAGATGTGGCTGGAGGGGTGAGGAGAGATGTGGCTGGAGGGGTGAGGAGAGATGTGGCTGGAGCGGCGACATGACCGTTCGGCACACCTCTGCTCCTCCAGGCTGCACACATCACGGCGGTCGTCTCCCGGCCGTGATGTGTGTTTTAGGCAGTGTAGGGGCGGCCGTAAGCGTGGCGGTGTTGCCTGAGTCCCGCTCCGCTTAGGGCCGGCATGTTGGTCCACCCTGGACGGGTGTAGCACTGTGGTGACGTCACTTTGGCGATCACAAAGTGACGGAAGTGCTGGCTAAAGTGACGGAAGTGAGCCTTCATGTTTTATATATTAGATATAGCAGCACTATGGTATATGGCGGTACAGTATAGCAGATGTATAGCAGCACTATAGTATATAGCAATATATTACAGTATGTACAGGTGCACTATAGTATATGGGGGTATTTTATAGCACATGTATAGCAGCGCTATGGTATATGGCGATACATTAGAGTACATGTATAGCAGCGCTATGGTATATGGCGATACATTAGAGTACATGTATAGCAGCGCTATGGTATATGGCGCTACATTACATTACATGTATAGCAGCGCTATGGTATATCGCGATACATTACATTACATGTATAGCAGGACTATAGTATATGACAGTATATTACAGTATATGTAGAGTTTCACTATAGTATATGGTGGAATTGTATAGCACATGTATAGCAGCACTATGGTATATGGCCATACTCAGCTCCCCCCCCCGCTCCTCCCTCCAAAAAATAAAAAAATCCTCAGTGAGGATACTCACCTGACCGCCGGCTCGCTCCACCTTCGTCTTCTAGGTCCTACAGGGGTTTAGGACCTGTCGTTGCCTGGGAAAGCGTTCAGCTGATCGCTAACTGCCAGGGGGGCAGGATGGATTAGGGGGGCAGGATGGTGACGGGGGTGGAGTGGAGGCAGGATGGAGCGAGCGGGGCAGGATGGAGCGGGGGGGGGGGGGGAAGGATGGACCCGGGGGGCGGGAGGGGCAGGATGGAGCCGGAGGAGCAGGATGGAGCGGGAGGAGCAGGATGGTGGCGGAGGTGGGGGCAGGATGGAGCCGGCAGGGCAGGATGGTGCGAGCGGGGTAGCATGGAGCGAGCGGGGCAGGATGGAGCGAGCGGGGCAGAACGGTGGTGGGGGGACAGGATGGAGGCGGCGGGGCAGGATGGAGCCGGCGAGGCAGGATGGAGGCGGCGGGGTAGGATGGTGGCATAAGGGCAGGATGGAGCGAGCGGGACAGGATAGTGCGGGGGGGGGCAGGATGGAGTGAGCAGGGCAGGATGGAGGCGGCGGGGGGGGCCAGGATGGAGCTGGCGGGGGGGGGGCAGGATGGAGGCAGCGGGGGACAGGATGGAGCCGGTGGGGGGGGCAGGATGGAGCTGGTGTGGGGGGGGCAGGATGGAGCCGGCGGGAAGGTTAGGATGCAGCCGGGGAGGGGGCAGGATGGAGCCGAGGGGGGGGGGGGCAGGATGGAGCCGGTGGGGGCAGGATGGAGCTGGCACGGGGGCAGGATGGAGCTGGCGAGAGGGGCAGGATGGAGCTGGTGTGTGGGGGGGGCAGGATTGAGCAGGTGGGGGGGTAGGATCGGGCGGGGGGGGCAGGATGGAGGCGGCGTGGGTGGGACAGGATGGAGCTGGTGGGGGGGGGGGCAGGATGGAGCCGGCGGGGGGTTAAGGATGGAGCCGGCGGGGGATTAAGGATGGAGCCGGCGGGGGTGGGTAGGATGGAGCGGGCAGGGGGTGGGTAGGATGGAGCGGGCAGGGGGGCAGGATGCAGCCGGGGGGGCAGGATGGAGCCGATGGGGGGGTGGGGCAGGATGGAGTTGGCAGGGCAGGATGGAGGCGGCGGGGCTGGATGGTGCGAGCGGGGTAGCATGGAGCGAGCGGGGCAGGATGGAGCGAGCGGGGCAGAACGGTGGTGGGGGGACAGGATGGAGGCGGCGGGGAAGGATGGAGCCGGCGAGGCAGGATGGAGGCAGCGGGGTAGGATGGTGGCGGGGGGCAGGATGGAGCGAGCGGGGCAGGATGGTGGCAGAAGGGCAGGATGGAGGGAACGGGACAGGATAGTGGCGGGGAAGCAGGATGGAGCGAGCAGGGCAGGATGGAGGCAGCGGGGGGGGGCCAGGATGGAGCTGGCGGGGGGGGGGGGCAGGATGGAGGCAGCGGGGGGACAGGATGGAGCCGGTGGGGGGGGCAGGATGGAGCCGGCGGGAAGGTTAGGATGCAGCCGGGGAGGGGGCAGGATGGAGCCGGGGAGGGGGCAGGATGGAGCTGGCAGGGGGGCAGGATGGAGCTGGCGGGAGGGGCAGGATGGAGCTGGTGTGTGGGGGGGGCAGGATTGAGCAGGTGGGGGGGTAGGATCGGGTGGGGCGGGCAGGATGGAGGCGGCGTGGGTGGGACAGGATGGAGCTGGTGGGGGGGGGGCAGGATGGAGCCGGCGGGGGGTTAAGGATGGAGCCGGCGGGGGTGGGTAGGATGGAGCGGGCAGGGGGGCAGGATGCAGCCGGGGGGGCAGGATGGAGCCGATGGGGGGTGGGGCAGGATGGAGCTGGCAGGGCAGGATGGAGGCGGCGGGGCAGGATGGTGCGAGCGGGGTAGCATGGAGCGAGCGGGGCAGAACGGTGGTGGGGGGGCAGGATGGAGGCGGCGGGGCAGGATGGTGGCGGGGGGCAGGATGGAGCGAGCGGGGCAGGATGGTGGCAGAAGAGGTGGATGGAGCGAGCGGGGCAGGATGGAGGGAACGGGACAGGATGGTGGCGGGGGGGCAGGATGGAGGCGGCGGGGGGGCAGGATGGAGCTGGTGGGGGGGGCGGAGGATGGAGGCGGCGGGGGGACAGGATGGAGCCGGTGGGGGGGGCAGGATGTAGCTGGTGTGAGGGGGGGCAGGATGAAGCCGGCTGGAAGGTTACGATGCAGCCGGGAGGGGGCAGGATGGAGCCGAGGGGGGGTGGGGCAGGATGGAGCCGGCGAGGGGGGCAGGATGGAGCCGGCGGGGAGGCAGGATGGAGCCGGCGGGGGGGCAGGATGGAGCCGAGGGGGGGGGGGGCAGGATGGAGCTGGCGGGGGGGGGGGGCAGGATGGAGCTGGCGGGGGGGGGGCAGGATGGAGCTGGCGGGGGGGGGCAGGATGGAGCTGGCGGGGGGGGGGGCAGGATGGAGCTGGCGGGGGGGGGCAGGATGGAGCTGGCGAGGGGGGGGGGGGGTAGGATGGAGCCGGGGGGGGGCAGGATGGAGTCGGCTGGGGGCAGGATGGAGCCGGCGGGGGGGGGGGGGGGGTAGGATGGAGTCGGCTGGGGGCAGGATGGAGCCGGGAGGGGGGGTAAGATGGAGCGGAGGGGGGGCAGGATGGAGCCGGAGGGGGGGCAGGATGGAGCCGGAGGGGGGGCAGGATGGAGCCGGAGGGGGGGCAGGATGGAGCCGGAGGGGGGGCAGGATGGAGACGGAGGGGGGGCAGGATGGAGTCGGAGGGGGGGCAGGATAGAGCCAGGGGGGGGTCAGGATGGAGCCGGGGGGGGGGGCAGGATGGAGCTGGCGGGGGGGCAGAATGGAGCTGGTGTGTGGGGGGGCAGGATGGAGCGGGCGGGGGGGTAGGATGGAGCGGGCAGTGGGCAGGATGGAAGCGGTGTGGGGGGGCAGGATGGAGCCGAGGGGGGGGGGCACAGGATGGAGCGGGGGGGGGCACAGGATGGAGCGGGTGGGGGGGGTGGAATGGAGCTGGCGGGGGGTGAGGATGGAGCCGGTGAGGGGGCAGGATGGAGCTGGTGTGGGAAGGGGGCAGGATGGAGCAGGTGGGGGGGGCAGGATGGAGACGGTGGGGGGGGCAGGATGGAGACGGTGGGGGGGGGCAGGATGGAGACGGTGGGGGGGGGCAGGATGGAGACGGTGGGGGGGGGGCAGGATGGAGACGGTGGGGGGGGGGCAGGATGGAGACGGTGGGGGGGGGCAGGATGGAGACGGTGGGGGGGGCAGGATGGAGACGGTGGGGGGGGCAGGATGGAGACGGTGGGGGGGGCAGGATGGAGACGGTGTGGGGGGGCAGGATGGAGACGGTGGGGGGGCAGGATGGAGACGGTGGGGGGGCAGGATGGAGACGGTGGGGGGGGCAGGATGGAGGGGTGGGGGGGGGCAGGATGGAGCTGGCGGGGGGGGGGCAGGATGGAGCTGGTGTGGTGGGGGGCATGATGGAGCGGGCGGGAAGGGGGCAGGATGGAGCAGGTGGGGGGGCAGGATGGAGACGGTGGGGGGGCAGGATGGAGCCAGCGGGGGGGTAGGATGGATAGGATGGAGCGGGCGGGGGGGCAGGATGGAGCTGGTGGGGGGGCATGATGAAGTCAGTGGGGGGGCAGGATGGAGCTGGTGGGGGGGGGGGGCAGGATGGAGCTGGTGGGGGTGGGGGGCAGGATGGAGCTGGCGGGGGGGCAGGATGGAGCTGGTGTGGTGGGGGGCATGATGGAGGCGGTGGGGGGGTAGGATGGAGCGGGCGGGGGGTGCAGGATGGAGCCGGTGGGGGGGCAGGATGGAGCTGGTGTGGGGGGGGGGGGGCAGGATGGAGTCGGTGGGGGCAGGTTGGAGCCGGGGGGGCAGGATGGAACTGTTGTAGGGGGGCAGGATGGAGGTGGTGGAGGGGGGGCAGGATGGAGCAGAGGGGGGTGTGTGCTATGGAGCAAGGGGGGGGGCAGGTTGGAGCCGGTGGGGGGTAGAGGCAGGATGGATGGGAGGATACTCACCCGTGTGGCGGCTCGCAGGACCTGTGGTTGACTGGGAAACCGATCAGCTGATCGGTTTCCCAGGCAACCACAGGTCCTCAAGCCATGGAGCTATAGGACGTAGATGGAGCGCGCCGGCGGACGGGTGAGTATTCTCTATGAGGCATTTTTTATTTTTAGCAGAAGCAAGCAGGGTGGGGGCAGCAGGAGCCGCGGGGGGGCAGGACGACCCGCGGGGGGCCGCAGGAGCCGCGGGGGGGCAGGACGACCCGCGGGGGGCCCACAGGAGCCGCGGGGGGGCCGGAGGACCCGCGGGGGGGCATGAGTAGCTGCGGGGGGCCGCAGGGGGGCAGGACGACCCGCGGGGGGCCCACAGGAGCCGCGGGGGGGGGGGCTGGAGGACCCGCGGGGGGGGCAGGACGACCCGCGGGGGGGCAGGACGACCCGCGGGGGGGCATGAGTAGCTGCGGGGGGCCGCAGGGGGGCAGGACGACCCGCGGGGGGCCCACAGGAGCCGCGGGGGGGCCGGAGGACCCGCGGGGGGCCCACAGGAGCCGCGGGGGGGCCAGAGGACCCGCGGGGGGGCAGGACGACCCGCGGGGGGGCAGGACGACCCGCGGGGGGTCCACAGGAGCCGCGGGGGGGCATGAGTAGCTGCGGGGGGCCGCAGGAGCCGCGGGGGGGCAGGACGACCCGCGGGGGGGGCAAGACGACCCGCGGGGGGGCCGCAGGAGCTGGGGAGCCGAATGTGTGGCAAGCGGGAGAGAACCGGCTGATGCCGGTCATCTGCGGGCGGCGTCGGGAGAACCGCATGTCCTCCGCTCTGAGCTGCAACATTGGGGAGGATGCGAACACGAGCGGCGGGAGGAGGAGGAGGAGCGGGAGGAAGGGGCTGGAGAGAGGAGCGGGAGGACTGGGCCGGAGGAGAGAGGAGGTGCCGGGACACAGGGGTCGTGGGAGTTTAACGGCTCGCGGTGAGCGCGCTCACCGCTCTGAGTCTGGTGGGCGCTAAAGCGCCCACTTCCGGTTCCGGTCTGATTACACAGGTCGGAGGCCATCACGGAAGTTGGGCGGATTGGCCGGAAGTGGCCTTCGGGTTTTATATTATAGAATATTATAGATGCGCATAGCTTGCCAAAGCAGAAGCATCTGACATCCTGCGCTCCTGCTCTCCGCGCCTTGTTTAAAGATTGTCTAGTTTTTTGGGGAGGGAGGGACGTTGTATCTTTGCACCATCATAAAATTGTCTATCACACTCTGCAGTTCTCATCTACGTGGTGTACTTATTTCCACGTAGTTCAGCCTCCTATTTTATTTTTGTGGTGGTGGATACTGCAGAGGTCAGGGTAAAGGCCATATTACCACACAGTTCTAAAACTCTGACCATTTTGTACTTATGTGTATTTTTCTCTAGGAAATTTTCATCTGCTGAAAGAAATCATGAGCTTCTCACTTATTAATTAGTTTGTAAACAATGGAGACTTTTTTTGACGGAGTAATTCATCAAGTCATTGTGGTTACTGATGACAAGAATTTAGCCTATGTTACGGTTAGCCCCCAAGACAGGTCAGATGGACCTTATTTTTTTCTAGGTTTATTTTCTCTATCACGTTCAGGCCGGGGTCCAAGTATGTCAGGGCTGACGCTTTATAAAGCAGCTATGAGTCAGTTTCCCTTCATTTTTCTTCAGGGCTTTGTGGTTTCCATTCTATCCTCTGAGTTTGAAGCAGAGATACATAAAGTCCAGTCTTTTGCCCCTTCCACTACTCTAGGGTCCAAATTATTTGTATCTAAGATTATAATGTATTACAAGTGTATCATGATTCCATCTTGAAATGTCACCCAGGGTCGTGGCTTTGCAAAACGTCATTGCAACACTTTTTCGGTGGCTGTCAATATTTAATGATATCATAAATTTTGTTTCCATTAGTTAAATGTTCGCATATGCTAAAGTCTGTTATAGCCAGCTGGTCAGGGAATTGGCTCCATTGCCAATTCCAGAAAGACCGTGGTCTTATTTGTCCATGAATTTCATTACAGCTTTGCCTTTGTCCATTAGGAAAACTGTTATTTGGGTGGTCAGGATAAACAGTAAACAAGCCAGGTCAATAATAGGATAGAAAGAAGCAAACAAGCACACACAAGAACTAGAGACAAGTTACTAGGAACCTCTCAGTCAAGGAGTGGTAGGAGGAGCTGGCTAATAAACCCCCTGCTACCTAGTGATAGGGTGGGAAAGTTAAATCCTACAGGACACAGCAGGGATAAATCTCTGCAGGAGCTGGCCAAGCTTCCCTATAGCCAGGGGGAAACAGCAGGTATACGCAGCAGAATTGGAAGAGCTGTATTAGGCTGGCTTCACACTATATTTTGGTCCTGTCCTTGGGGATTTCTGTTATTTGCAGGACCCCACGAACAGGAACGGACAGGTCCGGATTGGCAACTCTGGATGCCATTTCTGTGTCCGGGATGCGGACACAGAAAGAGCAGAGGGGGGGCCGAGCCAGACAAGTGCCATCAGCGCTGTTCACATTCACTTTAGCAGTGTATTTACATACACTGCTAAAGTGAAATTAAATAAAGGGATGGTTAAAATTAAAATAAATTCTCCCCTATCTGCCGAGTGTCCGCGATGCATTCACCTCGGATGCACCTCCGAAAGCTAAAAGACCTGTGCATCAGCTGTCTGGGAAGGGTCGGGGCAACCCAATCAGCTGATGGGTCACATGACTGCATCAGCGTGATTTAAAGATTTAAACCGCGTTAATGCGGTCAGTAACCTATCAGCTGATCAGGTTGCCTGGCCTTTTCACAGTCAGCTGATGCACAGGTCCTCAAGCTATCAGAGATGAATGCAATGTGAGACACTCGGTGGTCAGGTGAGAATTTAATTTTATATTTTTAACCATCCCTTTACTTAATTTCACTTTAGCAGTGTATATAGATACACTGCTAAAGTGAAATTACACACATGTACCAAGGGTACAGAGCTGTGCTCTTTGTTCTGAGCAAGCTCTGTACCCTGGAACCAGATCCAGGAAACTATTCTGGTTTTTCTCAAATCCGGCTCCATGGCCCCATGTTAAGTGTCCCGGACCAGACCGCATTCGTTTCTGTCCAGTTTTGTCACCGGAGCCCAAAAATGCTGAAGACTTTGTTTTTGGGACCAGTGAAAAAACGGATCCGGGACTGAATACACAAAACTAGATGGACAAATATGGCCAATCTGGCATCATAGAGATATATGGGAAGCAAAAACGCTCCTGTTCTGTTCTTTTCAAAAATGAACAGAACAGGATCACAAAAAATGTAGTGTGAAGCCAGCCTTATGACTCAGCGTGGTGGCCTGATACAGGGAGGAGCAGAGCAGTGAATGCAGTGAGCAGCATGGCACTGGGTTCGCGTGCGCCATGCACTTACTGATGTGAAAGGGTTTCCCCCTTATTTCCCTCTTTTACTTGGCCAGCCCGACAGAGAAACCTTTGTAAAATGATAGAGGCACAGATGTTCTCGGCAGGCTTACAGGATCTCTCCTCTAGTACAAAACCTTCAAGTCAGACAAAAGGTCCTCCCCGATCCTTCTTTAAATCCAGGGTGACCAAAACTTCAAAGATGTTTGTAGGATTGTCAGATCCAAAGTCAGAAGTAGCATGAGGCTTAGAGAAGTGATTCAGGACAAGCTTCAGGAGCAACACATGAAAGTAGTTAAGGATCCTTAGATTTAAAGGCTCATTTTCTGTGACAGCATCTATGATTGGCTTTTGGGTCTCTCTGCAGTGAATATCTAGGATGTTAAAGAGCAGCCCTGGAAGTAGAAGCATCAGGATTGTGGGACACGGTAAGTATGTGACTCACCCACTCCGGGGGCTGTGGAGTACTCGGAACTATGAATTTTGCTGGGGAAGTCACCGGGGTCGAGACCTGGCTTCCGTGACCCCGGGGGAGTTAGTGTTCAGACAGGGAATATTGGTTTAAGGAGTGTAGGATGGGATTAAAGTTTATAGGGGAAATGTTCGTGACGCCACCCACGGTTTTCAGTCAGTTTGGACTGACGCTGCAGTTCAGACCTCCGTGGTTGTTGCTGTGGCAGCTTGATGTCATTGCTCTCCGTAGGTGGAGCGGGAACCCCGTGGCAGATGTGTGTAAGTGTGATGGCTTTGTCAGGCCGGATTCACGCTGGGCCTCTTTTCCATGTCTGTTCTGGCAGCCAGCAGCTCCGCAGGCGGAGAATAACAGAGTCTCACACAGTTTTGGAATTTTGCACCCGGTTAACTCACTTCACTTGCAATTAGCCACCGGGCGCTTCTGTATACGGTATCCCTGTGGCCAGTGAAAGGGGAGGTCAATATATGGCTTTTCACCCTGCATCCACACACACTTAGCTTCAGGGGACTAATTGGTTCAACCTGTTAACTAGGTAACTGGTCCCGGGAGGGAGGTTATAAGGGTGGTAGAGCGAAAGCGGGAAGAAGTTAGGCAGAACGCCGGTGGAAAGAGACAGAGGAGGACCCTTCAGGGGAAAGCACAGAAAGCGCACCCAGAAAGAGTGGTGACCCAGGGAAAAGGAGGAGACCCAGTGCCAGACTGTACAGTAACAAGTCTGGGGGAATCCTAGTCCACAGCCGGAGAACCGGCTTCGGGAGCGGTTCAGGCAAGTTCAACTCCAAACCGCCTACACCGGTCAGACCCAGGAGAGTTTAGCCTCTGGACCACTTGCAACAAAATTCACTAACGCTAAGAGCCAGGACCCGCATAAGCCACAGGGGTAGTGGTAATCCAGAGAGGGTTCTTACCAATATTAAGACAAGCAGGAAAGGAACAAGGAGGCCAGGCCAGGTTTCAAGCCAGCCAGGCTTCACCACAACAGGACAGAGAAAGAGAAGTTTAGAGGGACACACTCGTAAGCCACATAGAGACACCCCATTCATTGGTCACTACCCAGGCCAGCTACCCGTGACTCTGTGTGACTGTTAACCTGTTATTGAACTGTTTTTATCAAGTGACAAGTAAACACCCGTGCAGAGCAAAGAAAGCCTCTCTTGTCTTTTTACCGTCAAACTACAGTGCTGCTACCACGACAACCAGCACAGCAGCAACTCTGCCCCGGGATCCAGCTCCACCTGAAGGGAGCAATACCAACTAGCTGCAATACCATCATCTCTGGAGGTCTAACAGCGGCGCTGGTGCTATCACCAGAAGCTGCAGGTGGCATCACGAACAATGCAATTCACTTTATTATTTTATTTCCACACTTTTCATTGACCACCAGGGCCACCGACTCAGTCATCAACCACCTGTGACAACACCCTAAATCAACATCCAAGATCTGAGTACGCCTACCTGGGGTGAGTCACTTCTCTCTACCAAGTCCAGTCTGGTCTGTCCACAAGGAATTGAAATAGCTTGTCCTGGACCCCTCGTGTGCCTCTCCATACTCTAGTCTCTCTCCCAGCGCTACTTCTTCATCTCTCCTGTCAGTTCCTCTGCACACAATGGCCCAATCCAGCAGCCACGGGTCCTGTCGGGCAACTGGTACCTGTTTCCTGATCCTAGTTCGGCCGCCTTCTCAGGGGGTGCGTCGGGTTGGGGCCACCACTCCTGGATATTGCGTGGCCTCCGGTTCGGTGGTTCGGGCATGCAGCATCCATACCATGCTCAGGGCCGGTTCCGGGTTCTTGCCCAACCCCTTCGTCCGACCTGGATCGGGGTTCCGAGGCTATTCTCACTCCAGCTGTGCCCCTGGGGTTCTCTATGCTCTCCTAAACATTTGGCTTTCACCTCTGTCACTCTCTGGTCTTCTCACTCACTACTCACTACCAACTCACAACTTATTAACTCACTAACTTCTCCCTGCCTGCTCTTTCCTTGTCCTCTTTTGATTGGGCCCTCCCCGGGGGGCCTAAAGTGTGTGGGTGTGTTTGGTGGGGACTGAGTTCACTATCCCATTTTCCTTTTGGACTGAGATACCACACCCTGTTATTGAGTGCAGTACCCCTTTGCGGCGACCAGACCATTTGGGCGCCACATATGAATTACCGTAATAACTATAAGCTTTTTTTTACAGCCCCTCAACCTCATCCCATAACTTTAAAGTCCACGTTCAGTGTTTGAACTCAAGTTCAAGCCACGTTTGGCCCCGAACCTGGACTTTACAAAAAATCTGGGGTGCGTTCGACCAACCCAAACATCGTCATGTTCGCCTTTGGTTTAATTTCTTTGTGTGGATTGGATGTTGGATGTTACTGACATCTATTGAAAAATGTATGTCCATAGCACCTTTAGAAATATATTTGCGGGGGGCAGAGCTTGCCTGCTATGTGAGCGGCAGCATTTCCTGGGTGTCCCATCCTAAGCCCTACGGGGTACGGACAACTTTACTCACCCTGCTGCCGCCTTTGGTGCCAGTGAGCGCGGATCAGGAGGTGAGCGATCGCTGACATAAGGAGAATGCAGAGAGCGCATCCTGGATGAGGAGAGGGAGGGAGTCCCAAAATGGCGCTGCATCACCATGTGTGCCAGCGGCCAGGAGGTGTGCTGGAGAGCAACAGCGGTAAATTGCAGAGGTACACAATTTCCCAGGCCAAGGGTTCCCCCAGGCAGGCCCAGCAAGTGATGACTGATTCTGAGGGGGAAACGGCCCTGATGGAGGTGGTTGGCCCCACAGGGAGTGAAAGTGGCAGAGAGAGCTGTGGAGCTGCAGGTTGAGAAGCAGACGCAGGAGTCAGCACCCACGTTAATATTACCCCAGGCTGCAAATCCTCCTACCCTAAATGCTGTATCACAGGACAAAGCCTCCCTGGCTCTGCAAATGAGAGACATTAAAGATGAGCTGACAAATGTCAGGCAGGATCTCAGATCCGTAACTGATAGAACCTCTGAGCTAGAGGAAAGGCAGAGTGAAGTGGAAGATGTATTGTGGCCTATGAGACCATGAGAACACAGGTGGAACAATATGGCAAAATGATGGAGACAATTAGAGCCTAACAACACGATTTGGAAAACTGGCTGCGCCATAATAATATGGCCATGATAATATCCGGATAGTGGGGGTCCCTAAGAAGGCAGAGGGCAATTGAGCTGTGGACTATTTTGAGGACTGGCTCAGGAAGTCATTTGTTGAAATTTTTTTATCTGCAGGGGGGCGTCTGTCATTTGTGAGGCATATAATCAGTCACGCCCTGATCCAATAGCAGGGTATGACCAATAGGCTGCTCTGACACTATGCTTCACATGTACCTGAGTGGCAGAGTCCTATGGTAACCCTGTGTCTATAAATGCCACCAGTCACCTCCCTGACAGCATGGACGGACGCTGGTGCCACAACCGCCCCATCTGTGGGTTGTAGGTGATTGAGCAGCAATATACAGACACCTGTGTTGCCTCTCAGAGGAGCTAGCAGCCTGCTGCTAGGTGCAATGGGTATTTACCTGGCAATTTTTTGGTAAGTTTTTTCTCCGGAAATCATTTGGGATCAACATCTTGTCCCCGCTGTTTGCCATAGAAAGAGCCCACAGGGTCCCCACCAAACCCCAGGCTCCTGGGGCACAGCCTTGTACTGTCTTGATCTGGATTCTCCATTATAGGGACAGAGATGCCATTCTGAGGGAAGCCAGAGACAAAACGGATCTGACCATAAGTGACGAACAGATTTCTCTATATCCTGAATTGAATTCCAAAATAAGAGACAGCAATTTCAGGATGTTAAACATTGCTTATGCTCCTTAAAGGTACCATACTCAATGTTGTACCCAGCTAAGCTGTCTGTGTCAGCTTTGGATACTACCCATTTCTTAGAGTCCTTAAAAGACGTGCAGGACTGGCTGAACAAAAATGAGAAAAGGATATGTCAGTCGGCGACCTGAGAGTCTTCTGAAGCTTTCTCTGCTAGTGTGAACTGAACTTAATTACTTTCCTTCTTTTTCCATGATACTAACCCTGTAGATGGGGTGCCGGTGGGAGAGTGGCAGTGCCTCCCCTCTCCTCTCTCTTGCATCTTTGGTCTGCGCTTGTGACACACACACGGGCTGTTGATTTTGTTTTGTTGATTATATTTACAATCCTCTCCACTTGCCCTACTCCCCAAATACCCGTATCTTCCTTCCCTTTCTCTCCCCCCCTCCTTTTTTTTACCCCTCATCCATTAATATGCAAAAGAACCCAGGCGATCTGTAAAGGTCCTGAAGGAAGTGGCCTCTGGCCTACAGTATTATGTTTGAATTGGGATTTGGGTTAGTTGTGGGAGGAGGGGGGTGGGAGGGTTGGGGATTGTTATTAATTTCTCTCTATTGCCTCTTGATGTGTGGCACACATATGGCTGGATGCATGAGTGGGATATACGCTTACGGTGTGGTGCTGCCCGTACCTCTCTTCAGTAATTACAATGTCCTGATCTCTTAAAATACTGACGTGGAACTTCAGGGACCTGAATGTCCCGACTAAATGTAAAGCAGTAATTGACTGCGTGAGATCTTCGCAGGCTAAGGTGGTGTGACTACAAGAAACACATATGACCAAAGATATACTCCACTCTCTGAATCCCCGGTGGGCTGGGCTGTATTTTCACTCCACTTTTTCTACCTATTCTAGTGGCATGAGTGTGCTGTTTTGGAAGAATGTTACATTCCAGGAATCTGATTCTAAACTTGATGTGGATTGCTGGTTTGTATTGTTGAGGGGTAGGTTGAATGAGATTGAATGCTTAGTTGTGGCTGTTTATGTCCCCTCCCCATATTCCGGGATGGTGCTGAAGGAGATTCTTCACTTTGTGGGAAAACACCCGGGGGTCCCGACAGTGATGCTTGGTGACTTTAACAATATAATTGACAATTCACTGGACAGATCACAGGGACCTCTGGGAGCACCAGAGGGACAGACACCCTTTGGGAGATTGTTAGCTGAAGTCGAGCGGACAGATACAGTACAGACCAAAGGTTTGGACACACCTTCTCAATCAAAGATTTTTCTTTATTTGTATGACTAAGAAAATTGTAGATTCACACTGAAGGCATCAAAACTATGAATTAACACATTTGGAATTATATACTTAACAAAAAAGTGTGAAACAACTGAAAATATGTCTTATATTCTAGGTTCTTCAAAGTAGCCATCTTTTGCTTTGAGTACTGCTTTGCACATTCTTGGCATTCTCTTGATGAGCTTCAAGAGGTAGTCACCGGAAATGGTTTTCACTTCACAGGTGTGCACTGTCAGGTTTAATAAGTGGGATTTCTTGCCTTATAAATGGGGTTGGGACCATCAGTTGTGTTGTGCAGAAGTCTGGTGGATACACAGCTGATAATACAAATTCTAACAGTCTATTCAGTAGGACTATGGCAAGAAAAAAGCAGCTAAACAAAGAAAAATGAGTGGCCATCATTACTTTAAGAAATGAAGGTCAGTCAGTCCGAAAAATTGGGAAAACTTTGAAAGTGTCCCCAAGTGGAGTTGCAAAAAGCATCAAGTGCTACAAAGAAACTGCCTCACATGAGGACCGCCCCTGGAAAGGAAGTCCAAGAGTCACTTCTGCTGCGGAGGATAAGTTCATCCAAGTCACCAGGCTCAGAAATCGCAGGTTAACAGCAGCTCAGATTAGAGACCATGTCAATGCCACACAGAGTTCTAGCAGCAGACACATCTCTACAACAACTGTTAAGAGGAGACTTTGTGCAGCAGGCCTTCATGGTAAAATAGCTGCTAGGAAACCACTGCTAAGGACAGGCAACAAGCAGAAGAGACTTGTTTGGGCTAAAGAACACAAGGAATGGACATTAGACCAGTGAAAATCTGTGCTTTGGTCTGATGAGTCCAAATTTGAGATCTTTGGTTCAAACCACCGTGTCTTTGTAGGACGCAGAAAAGGTGAACGGATGGACTCTACGTGCCTGCTTCCCACGTGAAGCATGGAGGAGGAGGTGTGATGGTGTGGAGGTGCTTTGCTGGTGACACTGTTGGGGATTTATTCAAAATTGAAGGCATACTAAACCAGCACGGCTACCACAGCATCTTGCAGCGGCATGCTATTCCATCTGGTTTGCGTTTAGTTGGACCATCATTTATTTGTCAACAGGACAATGACCCCAAACACACCTCCAGGCTGTGTAAGGGCTTTTGACCAAGAAGGAGAGTGATGGGGTGCTATGATATTTTGGGGTGAGCTGGACCGCAGAGTGAAGGCAAAAGGGCCAACAAGTGCTAAGCATCTCTGGGAACTCCTTCAAGACTGTTTGAAAACCATTTCTGGTGATTACCTCTTGAAGCTCATCAAGAGAATGCCAATAGTGTGCAAAGCAGTAATCAAAGCAAAAGGTGGCTACTTCAAAGAATCTAGAATATAAGACATATTTTCAGTTGTTTCACACTTTTTTGTTAAGTATTTAATTCCACATGTGTTAATTCATAATTTTGATACCTTCAGTGTGAATCTACAATTTTCATAGTCATGAAAATAAGGAAAACACTTTGAATCAGAAGGTGTGTCCAAACTTTTGGTCTGTACTGTATACGAAGGCGGGACAACCCAAAAAGGCGAGACAATACTTATCCCTCCCCCACAGTTCATTGTCCAGGATTGACCTTGTGCTGGGTAATCCACAGGCGGTCCGTCTGGCACGAAGAGTAGAATACTTGCCTAGGGATCTATCAGATCATTCTCCTGTTATGGTGACCTTTGCTTGGGGGCATGATGGGAGATGGAATGTGCCCCCTAATCTTTTAACTCATTTTGGCTGCCCATTATTCAGACAGATGCTAGGATCCCTTGTTTGCTAAAGGAAGTCTTTGCTGCTAATGAGGACACAGCCTCTAGAGGAGTGAGTTAGGATGCGTCCAAAGCCTATCTAAGAGGTCTATTAATTGCTTTGGTAAATCAAGTTAAGACTAAGTCTAGAACATATGGAGATATTTTATAGAAAGAGGTTATCTCTGCAGAAGTACGATATTTGGAAATTCCATTGGGCACACATTTTAGTGCATTAAAGGAAGTGGAAAAAAGAATAGCTCAGCATAAGCTCTCAAAGGCTGCGAATGTTATTTTCAGCATCAGGTACACTATGGGGAAGGCGAGGGGACTGGACATCTACTGGCCACTATAGTTAAGGTCCAATCTGGCCCCGCATTTGTGAAGGAGATGAAAAACAAATAAGGGGGTTTAGTGAGGTCTCCTGCAGAGATTTTGGCAGTTTTCAGGGAGTTCTTAGGCTCATTTTACAGCTCCCGAATGACTTTTTCTGATGAGGCACTTAATCATTTTTTGGGGGGTGTTAATCTTCCCACACTGGCAGAGTCTGAAGCTGCTATGTTGGAGGCCCCAGTTAGACTGGAAAAATTGGAAGAGGCGCTAGATTCTATGGCGGGGAGTAAGTCACCAGGAACAGACGAGCTACTGGCTGAGGTATATAAACAATATTCAGACATGCTGCTTCCACAACTATTGAAGGTATTTGAATCTGCATGGGAGGAAGGACACTTGCCCCAGTCCTTAAATGAAGCAGTCATAGTGGTCATACCCAAATGTGACAAGGATCCCTGCCTGCCAGATTCGTTTCGACCCATCTCTCTTTTAAATGTTGATGTTAAGATTTTGGCAAAGGTCCTGACACTCCGGTTATCTAGAGTTATCACTAGTGTTATCCATCCAGATAAAACTGGTTTAATGCCAGAAAAATCAACTGCAATTAATATTTGTCAGTTGTATCTAAATTTACAGATACCATCAAGCAGACAGGAACCCACAGCCGTTGCATCCCTGAACACTGCCAAAGCATTTGACAGTGTCAAATGGCCGTATCTTTGGGCTATATTAACCAAGATGGGTTTCCGTAGAAACTTCATCACCTGGATAAAACTGCTATACTCAATGCCAGAGGCCATATCAGAGTTAATGGAGAGATCTCGGACCGATTCCACTTATACAGAGGCACCAGGTAGGGATGACCCCTATTCCCCCTATTATTTGCTCTAGCTATTGAACCTTTGGCATCGGTGATTCGGACGTCACCTGAAATTCTTGGCTTCGAATATGGGTCTCTGCATGAGAAGATCGCGTTAAACGCTGACAACATGCTTTTATTCCTTGGGAATTGGTCGCCCTACCTGAAAATAGCAATGGATGTTTTTAATACCGTTACATCAGTTTCTGGTTTATCTATCAACTGGAAGAAGTCTTTAATCATGCTGGTGGGATGGGCTCCTGATGATCTCTCAGGGTTGGCTGGGCACCTGAATGTAGTATCAGAATTTAAGTACTTGGGGATTATTATAGGGCAAAATGTACAAAAGTATGAACGTCTAAATATTACCCCGCTGCTTGCTAAATTTTATCAAAAGGTTTAGGATTGGTGCAGGTTGCAATTGAGCATGGTGGGCAAAGCGAATTTAATAAAAATGGTTCTCATGCCACAAGCCTTGTATATCCTCCATAATGAGCCCATCTGGATTCCTAATCAAATCTTTTACCAGATCAATAGGATATTTAGAGAGCTTATCTGTAAGAGGGGTGCCCCAGAATTCGCTAGGAGATATTGCGCAGACAGAAAGAAAGGGGGCTTTTGGCGGTTCCTGACCTGTTTCTTTATTATATCTCCAATGGAGTTTTTTACCAGGCTATTTGCGCTCCCAGAGGTCTGTGATCCAAAGCTTCTTATAATTTCATAAAGAGTTTTTTTATTATTTCATAAGAATAGCACATACAACGCGTTTCGACAGTAAATTATGTCTTCCTCAGGTATATTGTTAAAAGATCCACCTACGATCTGATTATACATTTACATTTAGATCGGTGCGCTTTCTTCCTTTCCTTCCCTTCTACCAGAAACTTTATTATATCTCGGCACAGTTGCAGCATTTTCAAGGATGGGGGGGGAATATCAGATTGCAAGGCTCCTCGGGTCATATGCTCACGTGTGTAGTAGGGAATGATTTGCTGGTACAGTCTTTGGATTTGGGTCGGTTTTGCAGCCGTCCAATGTTCAATTTCCTGACAATGGAATGTATGGATAAAAAAATATCAAGGACATGATGATATTGATAAATTGGGGACACTTTCTAAAGAAATGTATTTCATGACAAACAGGAGTCAATACTGAGGTGGTGTTTTCCTTTGTGGACAATAACAACTGTATAAGCGGATTAAGGAATATATGGGATTAATTAGAACAGGAGTAGGTTGTTGAAGATTTATACATTTCCAGGAGGTACAATCGATTAATTGCAGCTTTTGGTCATTTTCTGAATTTAACGAGGGAAGCATTATACATCAGTAGACAAACACACACACACCTTGGTTTTACAAAAAGAGGTGCATTGTGTTACCTCTTGTACATATACATTCAACACTTTTGGGATGAATTAATTCAGTGATTTAAAGGGAAACCAAACGGCCATCAACAAGATGCTATATGGAGACAGAATGACCATAACAGTAATTGTTCTGTTCCCATTGGTTTTCATCAGAATAGGTAAACAGTCTGGTAAACCAGCACCAACCGACTATTAAAAAGGAGAAGGCTGTCATTATCAGGATGAGATTCACCACCCCAAAGGAGCCATAATAAAGCCTCAGCATATTCTCTGATGATCAAAAAACTAATGTCAGAGATCCACCGCTCACTGATCAATCATTAATGGCTTATCCTGATCAATGTTTAACCTTTTTCATGTAAAGTGTTCATTTTTGCATACTGGAGATCTAATGCCACATTCTGCAATCACTACAAGTTCCTGATGAATCACCGATGGCTTTCTAGCTCGCACACCCAGTCACAAGTCTGCCGAGGCTTTACTGGCTTGTAACAATTTCACTGTCACTACAGGATGATGAACATGATGAGCCTATAACAGGCTAATCACATATAGCACCCTTCTTATAGTGCAAACGATCAGTACAGGACAGAGACAGCATTCACATCTTAGGGTTTGTTCTTTTCTCATTGACCAGAAAAGACATATTAGTGTTATGTCAGTGAAGTCCTACAAAAGGCAATAAGAGGATGCACATTATGAGACAACCTCAAATATGACAACCACAGACATT
Organism: Allobates femoralis; assembly: GCA_033576535.1. Classification (NCBI taxonomy): domain Eukaryota; kingdom Metazoa; phylum Chordata; class Amphibia; order Anura; family Aromobatidae; genus Allobates; species Allobates femoralis. The sequence goes on from JARQOC010000002.1 coordinate 169,561,880, forward strand.
AGCCCATTATTGTGCATAAAGCGAACCAAAGCTGTGATTATACTAATCAGACCTCATCTACAAACCATATAGCTTCTGAGTTGTTCCGAGCTGCATTATATACATGGAGTGTAAAGTGCACCTGTGTGCACACTGATTTTATATTAAGGATTGCTGTTTAATATTCGTTATAAATCTGAGAAAAAAAAGTATTGCTTGTAGAAAAGAAGAATTTCGTCATTTTGGAGTTCAACATCACAACGTCATAGTATTGAGTCATAGGGACTTTGCATGAAGACTACACACAGCACACAAACAACTCTTTCTTGTGCATTATATATTAATGGAATAAAAATAAATTCTCATTTTTGATCCAAACAATGAAATTATCAATACTTCTGTTCCTTTCACCAGTGATTGTTTTCCAACTGGTGATGGCTTTTTATCTGTTACTGGGACTTTGAGCTGGTCACTATGTGTCCATGTTATGAACACTGTACATTATACAACATTATAAGAAAAAAACATCCAATGGACACATACTAAATAGGTTCTCAGACCATACAAACATACATACAATAATTAATTGATAGGTATTGAGACCCAAAAACCACTCTATGTGAGCATTTAGAATAAACAAGAAACCAGAGCATATGACTTAAAAACTACAAATGTTTTATTGAAATACACATAAAATAAGGAGAGGTACACAGTACACCAACGATCAGGTAATATAACAATGAAGTGAGATGGGTATATAACTATATATAATCAACATAACCAGTGAAAGAGATATATACCGGTATATATATTGCACAGGAAGACAGTCCTACATAATAATATAAGACACAATGGTCATATCAAGTGTCCACTAAATGCCAATGCTCATTTCACATGTAAATTATGTCACTTTTTCAGGCTTCTTTCCCCTGAGAAAGCGACATAATTTACACATGAAACGTGCGTTGGGGCATTTTTGTATGTCTGACAGCAACAATTTATACATCATCTGATGGGTATGAATTGCCATGTTACTTCATTGTATACAGGCATTTGGTGGACACCTAATATGACCTTGTGTCTTAGCGCCTTTTCCCATCAGAGGTAAGCGCTGATCGCGGCAGTTGCGGTGAAAAAAATGCAACTTCCGCGGTTACCATAACGGCCGCACTTGCGGTTCACCTGCGGCAAGCCCCATGCAATATCTATGGGGCTTGGGGCAGGTGCAGCATGTACGGTATAGTTGCGATTTCGGCACTTGCGGTAGACGCGGCTGCGAAAAAACTGCGGTCTGCGGCGTTTTATTCGTGGCCGTATCTGCCACAAGTGCCGAAACCGCACCTGCCGGCACCTGCTGCACACTTACCGCAAGCCCCATAGACATTGCATGGGGCTTGCCGCAGGTGAACCGCAAGTGCGGCCGTTTTGCGGTAACCGCGGCAGTTGCGGTTTTTTCACCACAACTGCCACGATCAGCACTTACCGCTGAAGTGAAAGGGGCATTATTCTGTTATATAGGATTGAATTTCTTTGCTATATATAGCTCTCACACTTGTTATGGTGATCATATATTGTTATATACCTATCTCACTCCACCATTATAATTGCCTGCCAGTGTGCTGTATCCTTTGTTATACTCATTTGTTTCATTAATGCTTATTTTATGTGTATTCTAATAAAACATTTGTACTTTTTAAGCCATATCTTCCATTTGATTTCTTGTTATTTTTTCTTCTAAATTTACAAAAATATAGTTGGGGTACGTTTACACGTCGCAACATTGCATGCAATTTCACTTGCAACTTATTGGTTGCAGTGAAATCATGGACACATTGTTACATTTGTACACGACAACAAAATGGAACAATGTGTCCATGATTTCATTGCAACCAGTAAGTTGCAAGTGAAATTGCATGCAATGTTGTGACGTGTAAAAGTACCCTTAGGGCCCCTTTACACGCGGCTACATTTCTAGGGTGGCTACAGGTAACTTACTGGTTGCAGTGAAATCATGGAAAGATTATTCCATTTGTACACAGCAACAAGATAGACCCTTGTCTCCATTATTTCACTGCAACCAGTAAGTTACCTGTAGCCACCCTAGAAATGTAGCCGCGTGTAAAGGGGCCCTTAGAGACAGTGCTGTAATTGCAAATTGAGGTGTAGACACATTTATTTTTCCCTGTTGTTCCAGATGTAGAATCAGATGGTTGGTCAGTATCCAAAACTCCTTCATCAGATAAGGTAAGAAGAGATGAGAGATACAGTTCTTTAGCAGCAATGGAAATACTCACTTTCTCATGAGACATCACCCCTTTTGGCTCAGACATTGGTGGTGCTCACAATATATGCACAGGATAATTGTAGGTTCCTCAACTTAGGGCCGCTTTACACACACCAACTTCTGTGTCCATCTTCTGAACAGATCTCTGGTTGCAGTGAAATCATGGACACATTGTTCTATGTTGTGGCTGTGTACAAATGGAACAATGTGTCCATGATTTCACTGCAACCAGAGATCTGTTCAGAAGTTGGACACAGAGGTTGGTGTGTGTAAAGCGGCCCTTAAAACAGATATTTAACACAGACACTCAAAGGTATTTTAGTAGGAAAGCCTCTAAAGGCCACTTCACACACACAGATATCTGAGTCCAATATCTGAACAGATCTCTGGTTACAGTGAAATCATGGATACATTGCTCCATTTTGTGGCTGTGTACAACATGGAGCAATGTGTCCATGATTTCACTGCAACCAGAGATTGGTTCAGATATTGGACTCAGATATCTGTGTGTGTGAAGTGGCCTTAAAGATGCTTTAATGACTGGAGACTTCTGCCCAGAATCCCTGGTCAGGAGATGCTGTTTAGCTGCCAGCTGTATAATTGCTGGTTCTTTTTCCACTAATGGACTGAAACATTGCAAATTCTACTCCTCTGACACATTGCATATTGTAATAAGTCCAGTGTAACGGGTGATCCAAGTCCTTGACATGCCCGAAGCCAAACTGGATGGATTTGTGAAGATGAATGCAATAGATATGACATTGCAAAGATGTTAGCAATACAGTACAGAAATTAAATATTTGAAATGATAATTTCTTTCAAATTGTTTCTTCTGACATGTTTCTAATTTTTTGTACGGTAAAGCACTTGTATGCCATGAAATGCTCCACTAGGAATTTAACTATCAAAGTAGCCTTCACTGGAGATCTGACCACATCCCCTAGGTTTCTGTGTTCATCTAAAAATTTCACTTTATCCATTATGCTTCCATTTCTGTTTCTGTCCTGTATACATTATACCATCAGTAATTTTTCTTGTTTGAGCCTCCACCTTTCCTTTTTTAGTGGATGCAATTTCCCACTTCTTGCTGCCAAGTCAATATTATTTTGAGATGAGTAAAAAATTTTAGGGTTGCCTTCTTCTCTTTAGATAAGAAATATTTACTGTAATATGTATATATATATATATATATATATATATATATATATATATTTAGTTTGTCAAAGGCATTACGTAGAACTTGTTCTATTGCTAGAACCTAAGGCTGGCTTCACACCACGTTTCTTGGCATCCTGTTCTGTCCATCTTGAAAAGGACAGAACAGGATCCAGTTTTTCCTTCCATGCATCCCTATGGTGGCCGATTGGTCATATTTGGCCATCTGTTTTAGTCTATTCAATTCAGGATTTGCTTTTGTCCTATTTTTCTACTGTCCCCAAAATCGGAGACTGCACTATTTTCGGGCGCACCGGCCAAAACAGGACAGAAACAAATCTGGTCCAGTCAGGAGCAGTTAACATGTGGGTCTACGGAGCCGCATCTGGCAAAAAAGAGGATAGTTTCCCGTATCTGGTTTATGGTGCCAAGCATGATCAGAAGAAATCCACTTTCTCTCTCTCTATCTCTCCGGACTGACATTAGTACAGTTTCCTATGGCTACAGATCTTGTTGCACCTTTTGTAAGAGGAAAAACGATCCTGTTAAAAACTGAATCCAGAGGCATAATTGCCATCCATTTGCATCCCTTTCCACACATCCCTGCCGGTCCCTCTGATCCTGCAAATTCTAGGATACAGACGGACAGGCAAAAACTGTGGTGTGAAGCCAGCGTTAAGGTACCTTTACACGCCGCTACAAGAGGATGGATACAACCCGCTACAGGCTACGATTGTAGCTTGCGTCGTCAATATAGCCCGTAGTAGCGGCGTGTGAAGACGGTAGGAGGCAGCCGGCAACAGATACATCTGTTTCCGAGCACTGCTCTGAAACAGGTGGCTACAAAGCCGATTGCAGCGAGCTGTATCGGTGTGTAAAGAAGGAACAGAAGGGTTGTTTCTACACCAGGCAATGTAGCTGGGGCGTGACACAGGCTCCGGGTTACCGCCCCCCTTCAGCGATCATTGGAGGAAGCTCCTGCGTTACGATTGGTAGTCGCTGCATAGGGCGGCATATTTAAGGAGCTGACCAGTCACACTACACAATTGCTCGAGCGTCATGTATTAAACAGCCTCCTGCGATGCCTGGCCAATCATGATGTTCTTGCTTTGTCCTATCAGCGTACGGACGTCTCGTAATCCACAATTGTGGCACGCCTATGTGCTGTCCCTGCTGCACCAGGTCCGCCCATATTAGCTTGTTGTAGCGGTGTGTAAATGAGGTAAGGTGAGCTACAGATGGCTACTTGAGACACCCGGCGATGTATCTAGGTGTAGATGTAACGTAGCGTAGCGCACCTTGTGGCGGCGTGTAAAGGTGGTGCTTTTCCCGTTTGTAACCGTTTGGGCGTGCTCGTGCACGTGAAGTAGCAGGTTGTATCCATCCTCTTGTAGCGGCGTGTAAAGGTACCTTTAGAGTGCCCCTACTAATAATAAATAATGTACTTGGCATATTTAAATTTTCATTATTGAAAAAACTAACCACGGAAGTGGCAGAATATCACATAACAGTAAATTAATGTCACTTGGGGCCAACAGCATATAATGTAGCGGGGTGTTACTTATTACAAGTCAATGACAAAATTGCATACATTATACATCTTCATACATGATTGCAACAGAACACCATCTCTCAATAGCAGGTACCCAGTTACACATACAGTGCCTTGTGAAAGTATTCGGCCCCCTTCAACTTTTCAACATTTTGCCACATTTCAGGCTTCAAACATAAAGATATAAATTATAATTTTTTTGTGAAGAATCAACAAGGAGTGTGACACAATCGTGAAGTGGAACGAAAATTATTGGATATCTTAAACTTTTTTAACAAGTAAAAAACTGAAAAGTGGGGCGTGCAATATTATTCGGCACGTTTACTTTCAGTGCAGCAAACTCACTCCAGAAGTTCAGTGAGGATTTCTGAATGATCCAATGTTGTCCTAAATGACTGGTAATGATAAATAAAATCCACCTGTGTGTAATCAAATCTCTGTATAAATGCTCCTGCTCTGTGAAAGTCACAGGGTTCTGTTTCAAGTGCAGAGAGCATCATGAAGACCAAGGAACACACCAGGCAGGTCCGAGATACTGTTGTGGTGAAGTTTAAAGCTGGATTTGGATACAAAAAGATTTCCCAAGTTTTAAACATCTCAAGGAGCACTGTGCAAGCGATCATATTGAAATGGAAGGAGCACTGCAAATCTACCAAGACCCTTCCTTCCCTCTAAAGTTTCATCTCAAACAAGGAGAAAACTGATCAGAGATGCAGCTAAAAGGCCCATGATCACTCTGGATGAACTGCAGAGATCTACAGCTGAGGTGGGAGAGTCAGTCCATGGGACAACAATCAGTCGTACACTGCACAAATCTGGCCTTTATGGAAGAGTGGCAAGAAGAAAGCCATTTCTCAAAGCTATCCATAAAACGTCTTGTTTGAAGTTTGCCACAAGCCACCTGGGAGACACACCAAACATGTGGAATAAGGTGCAGTGGAAAGATGAAACCAAAATCGAACTTTTTGGCCACAATGCAAAACGATATGCTTGGTGTAAAAGAAACATAGCTCATCACCCTCAAAACACCATCCCCACTGTCAAATATGGTGGTGGCAGCATCATGGTTTGGGCCTGCTTTTCTTCAGCATGGACAGGGAAGACGGTTAAAATTGATGGGAAGATGGACGGAGCCAAATACAGGACCATTCTGGAAGAAAACCTGTTGGAGTCTGAAAAAGAACTGAGACTGGGACAGAGCTTTATCTTCCAACAAGACAATGATCCCAAACATAAAGCAAAATCTACAATGGAATGGTTCAAAAATAAACATATCTAGGTGTTAGAATGGCCAAGTCAAAGTCCAGACCTGAATCCATTCGAGAATCTGTGGAAAGAGCTGAAAACTGCTGTTCACAAACGCTCTCCATCCAACCTCACTGAACTCGAGCTGTTTTGCAAGGAAGAATGGGCAAGAATTTCAGTCTCTTGATGTGCTAAACTGATAGAGACATACCCCAAGCGACTTGCAGCTGTAATCGCAGCATAAGGTGGCGCTACAAAGTATTAACTCAAGGGGACCGAATAATATTGCACGTTCACTTTTCAGTTTTTTATTTGTTAAAAAAGTTTAAAATATCCAATAAATTTTGTTCCACTTCACGATTGTGTCCCACTTGTTGTTGATTCTTCACAAAAGTATTAGAATTTATATCTTTATGTTTGAAGCCTGAAACGTGGCAAAAGGTTGAAAAGTTCAAGGGAGCCAAATACTTTCATAAGGCACTGTACATCATTAAGTCAGGGTGATCAATACCACATTACAATTGCATACCCATTTAGAATACATGGAGGCACCAATAGTGTCAGGGAAGCCCCAACACATGTTTCCCTTCTTTCTTCAGGGGACTGTGGTAGCTATGTGAGAGAGACCTCTAGTTTTATCAGGGCCCCTTATTCTGTCAGCCAGAATAATGCCGCCTGACTGCTAAACAACGGTGATTGCGGTGCGGCCACGAGCAGCGTCCTGAAAGGAGGAAAACCTCAATTGACATCACATGATCCGGGAAACCGCCCCTCAGTGGCCGCGTCACAAACACGTGATTGTGGCATTTGGCGCATGCACGCTGGCCGAGATTGTTCAATGCAGCTGCTTGTCTCCCATAGTGAAGCGGGGGATTAACCCCTTGTAGTGCAAAAAGGGAGAACAACGGAATTCCATTTAAATGGCCCAAGAACAGCCATAATTAAGAGGAATGGGTGTCATAATACCTTAAATGGACAGATCTATATAGAGGAGCAGTACAAATTATAGTATAAACAGGCCAGCAATAATACATTGTATATCATCACAATACAATATAATATAATATTGTATTGTGATGATATTCAATTATTCTATTGGCGCATGCGCCAAATGCCGTGTTCACGTGTTTGTGACGCGGCCACTGAGGGGCCGCATCCCTGATCATGTGACGTCAGTGGAGATTTTCTTCCTTCCAGGATGCCACTCGTGGCCGCGGTCAGGCGGCGTTATGCTCCAGCAATTGGCTGACAGAATAAGGGGCCCTGATAAAACCACAGGTGTCTCTCATACAGCTAACACATTCCCCTGAAGAAGGAAGGGAAACACGTGTTGGGGCTTCCCTGATACTATTGGTGCCTCCGTGTAGTCTGATGGCGGGTTTACACGTCGCGATATCGCAGTACAATTTCAATCAAAAGTCACGTGGTTCAATCGTTGGACCCGATATCGTTCCTGCGTTGTATGGTGTGAACGTCCAATGCGATGCAGGAACGATGTCAATGCGATATCGGGGATCGAATGAGCGTGCTATTCAATGCCCCGATATTGCATAGCGATTGAAGCCGGATCGTGCTGTGTAAACGCCCAATTACGATGCGATTTGATACGTCACCCATTCACTCCCATGTTAACTATGCGATCCTGGATTGGGAGGCGGAGACATCGCACGGACGTTGTATTTCGATATCGCAGCGTGTAACCAGTCAATGCGATGCGGGTGAAACGTGCACTAATTGCGCGCTCCCGCGCCATTGAGTTGCGATATCGAAACGATATCGTGGCGTGTAAACCCACCATAAATGGGTATGCAATTGTAATTTGGTTTTGATCACCCTGACTTAATGATGTATGTGCCACTGGGTACCTGCTATTGAGAGTTGGTGTTCTGTTGCAATAATGTATGAAGGTGTATAATGTATGCAATTTTGCCATTGACTTGTAATAAGTAACACTGCCACATTATATCCTGTTGGCCCTAAGTGTCATTAATTTATTGTTATGTGATATTCTGCCACTTCTGTTAATTGCCCATTTGATTAACATGGTTGACCTATTCACCTTCTGTGCCTGTGTCTCTCCTCACTGCCTGGTCTGACCATTTTTATAATTGTACATGGATCAGATCCTATCTGTTTTTGTGCAGTTACATGTAATAAACATTTATATTTTTGCATTTAACAAAACGGTCTTGTCCCAGTTATGAGGGTACTGAATACACTTCTGTGGTTCGTTGTGTTTACATGTGCGCCAAGGTCACGCAATTGCTAATGCATTGTAAATGGACGTCCGGACATGTGCGGAGACTTACATTTTCCCCACGATCCGCACTTCCGCCACCATGACGAAAACCGCTGCTAGCGGCGGTTTTTGTCCGGTGCTGGAAGTACCGGAAGTGCGGGATAGCTGTCAAGAATGCAAGTCTCCGTACATGTCTGGAGGTCCATTAGCACATGCGCAAGTGTGCCGCATTTGTTTTTTTGCAAAAACAGCAATGTAAAAGCACCCTTACTCCTTATTCACACATATCTGAATGTTATTGGACATCACAGGAACACAATAAAAATTATATCCGTGAGCTGTCCACTAAATCACAGACCCATTCATACATATCTCTGCTTGGTTTGTGAATATACACCTATATGATATATATATATATATTCCAAGAAAAAAAACAAAAAACACATAATGTGAAGTATGGTCATGTGAGTGGGACTTTACACAAATATTGTTTAAAATAAAGACTCTTGAAGTTGATATGGATCTTTCAAACTTCTTATATAGTTTTAATAGATTAATAGGTGTACTTGAAGAGTCAAAAAGATCAGTGTGAACTGACCATCAACTAATAGCTACCTTAAATAACCGAATAAAGTGAATATTGTACATTGAGGCAAGCGGATATAATGTAAAATGAAAACCTACAAGAACAGAACTGTGCTTTCTAGACTCATTGACTTGAATCTGATGGTGGGTTTACACACACCAATTTATCTGTTCAATATCTGAACAGATCTCTGGTTGCAGTGAAATCATGGACACATAGTTCCATTTTGTGACTGTGTACAAATGATACAATGTGTCCATGATTTCACTGCAACCAGAGATCTGTTCAGATATTGAACAGATAAATTGGTGTGTGTAAACCCACCATAAGGACAAGGAAAATGATCCACTCAAATGCACAGCAGCTGAACACATTGAAAAGGCAACAGTGCCCTCAGCTGAGGCCTGAGTCTGTAGCCAAGTCCTTTGTTCGGCAACTGTTGGGTCACGGTTAGGTCAACGGGTGAATCTAGTTCAACTCAGGCATAAAGTTAACCAGTTAAACAAGACCACCAACGTTTTTTGAATTAATCTTTTTTCTTTCTGCTAGGGGGTAATTTTGTTCAGAACTGTTTTATCGGCAAGTAGCTTTTCAGTGCTAACAATGTACTTGTTCTCTTCCCTCGAACATGCACAGTTCCTATTAGTGTCTCTAATAGGACACTGGATACTGGCTATTATTTCATACTGTTAATGAGTTCCTTGCAAGTACAGGAGCAGCTAATGTTCCAGCTGTAAAGTCTCACTACAGCCTGGGAACAAAAATGAGGGGAACTGGATTTTAAGTTTTACACTCTATCCGTTATAGAGTGTCATGATTTTTTTTTTTTTTTAGATATTATCCAATTCACCCAACCTTAGATCACCTTTGGAGGTGCCTTTTTTTTTTGTAGTGCGTGATGATGTCATAAGACAAGCTGCAGACTGTATCTAATTATAAAATGGTATATATATATGGTAAGATAGCCAGCAGACATGTCAAGGAGGGGACATACTTTATAACAAAGGTAATTATCTACTACCTTCCACCTCTAACCTGCAATTTAGGACACAGCCGGAAAACTCTCTAGACACCAAACCACAGTTTAACCCTCATGCCACATCATTTTGTCCTCCTACATCACAGTCAAATAAGCCAGAGAACTTACATTCCACAGGGACCCAAGTTACTCCTGCAACTATGACTTCAAGACCGGATATGTTTGACTTTGCCAGATAAAAGATTCACAGGAAGTTAATAGATATCAGTCTCTCAAAGTTTGAATGCTGTCAATGGCGACCGGCTATGTTGCAAATGGCCAGTATGTATTGCACAGGCGAAAATCTACTGCAGTGAAAATTTGAATGTTTGCTGGGACTTGCAGTATCTCAAAGGGTTAATGCATTTAGAATGTATGCTGAGAGTCATGGGTGTGTCTGATTTGTCACATGACCACAGCCAATATGTACTATATAAAGATGGGCTCACACCTCTAGTGGTGGGTGCTAGCATGATAATTTAAATATACTTACTAAGTGAAGATCTGCTGCACACCAGCACTTCATTGCTTTTAAAGGAAAAACCAAAAATGGCTGACATGTTCTATTGCATTATGTGAACAAGGACCAGGATCATATTGGAAAGCTACTGAAAGCTATCTACGATTAAATGTGAAAAATTGGTTAATGTGATGGCCATGACATTGTAAGCCCAGTAACCGCCGGCAAGGTTTTTTCAACTGGGTCCTATCTAAAACCTTATGTCTGCAGTCTGGATATGTGTACGGGTGTGTCTCAAATGGTAAAATGCAGGCTGTCTGTTAGCCATGTGGAGTGGAGTGGAGTGGAGTAGGCTGCCAATATGTGAGATGCTGTCTCTGAAAGAGGTGCTGTGTGAGCCTCTGTGAAGTTACTAGGAGCGGCTGAAAGGACTCAGTGTGTGAATGCTGCCCAAATCTCTTCAGATGACAAGGTCTGGAAAACAGTCTGTCTATAGACCCTTGAGTTATATTAATGGATGTGTTGATGTTTTATAATAATAGACCACTCAATGTCAAATCTCAGTTTAACCTCTTTATGACTGATAACGTATATTTACAGGCTCACATTCATAGGATATTGTGTTTTTTGCCATACAAAGCAGTGTTGATACACTGCTGTGCATAGCACATGCAATAAGACAGTCATAGCTCAAGTCTTCTAAAGCAAGTATGAAATATTGTAAAAAGTTAAAAAAAAGTTTTAAAAATTATTAAAATAAAAAATAAAAACAACCACAAAAAATACACATATTTGGTATCACTGCTGACACTTTGGTTCAGAAATGTCCAATCTACCAAAATATACAATAAATTAATATGATAGGTAATAATAAAAAAATCAAAACGACTAAATTATTTTTTTTTTGGGTTGCTGCAACATTGAAATAAAATGCAATAAGAGACTATCAAACATCATATGCACCTCAAAATAGTAAGAGTAAAAATTTCAGCTCAGGGCTCAATAAGCAATCCATCACTTAACCCTAGGTCTAAAAAAAATGAGAATATTATGGGTCTTGGAAAATATTGACAAAAGCAAAATTATTTTTTTTTTTACAATTTTCAGAATGTCATAATTTTTTTTAAGCACTTACTGTATTTTTCGTACTATAAGGCTGGCTTCACATTAGCGTACCCCTCCGCAGCGTTCTGCGGAGGGGAATCGCCATGTGTGCGCAGCGGCCGCGAGCTCCTATCTTTATAATGGGAGCGCACGGTGCTGCACTTAGCAGCGCATGACCGTGCGCACCCATACACTCCCATATGTGATCTGTGCGCAGGCGGATGCCTGCGCACAAATCACACAGTCTCGTCCGCACCAGGGACGTGACATGTTGCATTCCTGGTGCGGACGAGAGTGTGTGATCTGTGTGCAGGGATCCACCTGCGCACAGATCACATATGGGAGTGAATGGGTGCGCACGGTCTTGCGCTGTCAAGCGCAGCACCGTGCGCTCCCATTATAAAGATAGGAATTCGCGGCCGCTGCGGTCACATTGCGGACCCCTCCGCAGAACGCTGCGGAGGGGTCCGCAAATGTGAAGGCAGCCTAAGACACACCTAGGTTTTAGATGTGGAAAAAAAGATTTGAAGCATAAAATGATGTAAAAGCTATGAGGGAAAGTTAGTGCCAAAGGATCTGAGTGGTGACGGTAAAGTACCGTATGAAAACGCCAGAAGGTGAGTATACAAACCAGGGAAAGGGGCTTACATTTAAAGCAGCACTTAAGTGCTGAAGAAAAACAGTCGAGCGCTGCTTTACGATCGCATAGGTGCCATTCATGTCAAGTTAAGAACTATAACTCCCAGAATGTCCTGCAGATCCTTTGGCATGCTGGGAATTACGGTTCACCACAGGAGTGGTAGAATGCTTTTATGTACAGTACTTTATTAACTTATCTTAAAATTTTACACTGCGTGTTAAATGTTTGGAGCCTGACCTGCCACTGCGCTAGAAACAAGGAAGTTTCATCTGCATCAGGACCTGCAGTGACGTAATGAAGAGGCAGGACTGGATCAGCACTGAACAGCTTGTTTCTAGGGTGGCGGCAGGTGAGACTAAAAGTATTTAAAGTGAGCACTGTGCTGTTAAGGTATGCGGTGCTCTGCCCGGTCACTGCAGTGACACTTCCTCCAGGCCAAGCACAACTGTGGCGATTCCCTGCTCCTGCTTCCACCCAGCCTTTGCTAACCAGCGGAAACACGATCTCCCCAACCGCTGCAGGATTCCTGCAGCTGGGGCAACCATGTATGCCCGCTGTTTAAAGTAAAGAATGATTCATTTGCTGTTTTCCACGCCCACTACTCAGCACTGAAGCCAGAGCCATATATTGAACATGGTAAATAAAAAAAAAAAAACATTGTGGAATAAGGCTGCCTTCAGACTTGCAGATGCATCTGCAGCGTTTTGCAGATGCATCTGCAAGCATCTGCATGCAGACCGCGGCCCCTATGTTTATAATGAAGCGCACGGCGGTCTGCAGATGCTTGAAGACCGCCGTGCGCTCTCATAGCCCGCCATTAGTGATCTGTGCGCACGCGGAAGCCTGCGCACAAATCACACACTCCCGCCCGCACCATGGACGCGAGATGTTGCGTCCCTGGTGCGGGCGGGAGTGTGTGATTTGTGCGCAGGCATCCGCGTGCGCACAGATCACTAATGGCGGGCAATGAGAGCGCACGGCGGTCTGCAAGCATCTGCCGACCGCCGTGCGCTCCATTATAAACATAGGGGCCGCGGTCTGCATGCAGATGCTTGCAGATGCATCTGCAAAACGCTGCAGATGCATCTGCAAGTCTGAAGGCAGCCTTACACTTAAATGGTGTGATTCAAAAGTACAACTCGTCACGCATAAATAAAACCTTCATATGGCTATATTAATGAAAAAAAAAAACGTTTTGGCTCTTGGGAGAAAGCGAAGGAAAAAATTAAAAAAAAAACGGAAAATCACCCAGGGGTGAAGGTGTTAATAGACTACCCTGGAAAGAATATTTCGTACAATATTTAAAGTAAAGTTATTGATCCACCCCAAGGCCGTGGGATACCCGGTCCCCGGGCTGTAGTTTCACGGGGGATGTCACGGCAGCCTGTGCCCGGGCCCGAGGCCCTGGTGGTCGATGAGAAAGGGGTTAAAAATAAAAGATAAAGAAAGTTTGTGACGCCACCCACGGTATCTGGCAATGATACCGGCACTGCTGCAGACCTCCAGGGATGATGATGAGGCAGCTAGTTGGTAACACTCCTCGTAGGTGGAGCGGGATCTCCGGGGCAGTGATGGATGAATAGAGAGCTCACACAGGGAGGCGGCTCATCAGGTGGAAAGGCAGGCTGACAGTCTGTGGGAACAAGAGTATGGCTCCTCCGATGCAGGCTAACAAAACTCACCACACAGTCTTTGGCTCTGAACCGGGCTTTACTCGTGATTCAAGTAGTAAACAGTCTTTACACACAGTCAACGGGTACTGCTGGCTTGGGTGGTCACCAGAGAACTAGGACGCTTTCCTGGGCACCCTTGGTGATGTGCCTGCTCAGTCCTTTCATCTTTCCCTACTGCACTCTCCCACTGTTTCTTCCTTGTGCTCCCGTGCACAAAGCCCTCTGCCGGTCTCCAAAGATCCTTGTGGATGGTCCTTGTCTTGAGGCCTCCAGATCGGGGCCATAGGGGAATTATTCCGGGTGTTGGCAGCGACTTCTGAATAAGTCCGTGCCCTCCAGTTCTGCGGCTCGGGGATGAACACCCGCACCGCTCCGGAGCGGGTCCTCTGCTTTTGGACTGGATTCTTCCGGCCGGGAGATGTACTGGCATGGATTCAGGTGCACCTGAACACCCTAGTATTCCCTTCTTTCTCTGGGCCACCTGTACTGAGGTGCCCTCCACTGCGCTTCTCGCAGGGTCCTCCTCCAACCGACTTCTCTCTCTGACTAACTTTCCTGCTCTCCACAGCTCACCTAAGCTACTCCCACCGGGCCCGGTTCCCTAGCAACGTATTATCCTATTGGTCCCCTGACCTAAGATATGTGGATGCATGTGGTGAGGGTCCCCTATTGACATCCCAGTCCCCTGGTCACAGAGATATACACACTCTTGTCTGGCTGCAGTACCCCTCCGTGGCGTCCCGACCAGTGGGGCACCACATTATCATTAGAAAATTAAATAAAGTCAATTTTGGGAATTTATGTTAAAGGTATTTAAAAAGAAAAAAAAAATTTTTTTTTTATCACAATCTGTGTTAGGCGGCCGTCACACGGTGCAATATCTTGAACGATATTGTAAGCGATCACGTGCACGCGCGATCGCTAACAATATCGTTCACATCGCTGGTGAGATGTCACACAGACAGATTCACCAGCGATGTGGACCAGCGAGATCGCTGGTAACTATGGTACACATCGGGTTACTAGGCGCCGCACGGCGCTTAGTAACCCGACGTTTACCATAGACCCCATCTCCCAGCATAGGCTCTGCCGCTGGGAGATCGTTCATCGTGGTGTCACACACCACGATGAAGCAGATTGTTCAAGCGTTCATCGCTTAATATGAGCTCCGGCTCTCATATCTGCAATGTCACGATCAAGCGATTTTACATTGTAAAATCGCTTGATCGCACGTAGCGATGCACAAACGATATCGCTTAAGCGATCAAAAAGCAGATCGCTTAAACGATATCGTTCAAGATATTGCACCGTGTGACGACCGCCTAAGGCTCCCTTCAAACCACGGCTGGATCAGGTCCGAAGCTGTCTGGTGTAAAACAGACAGCCCCAGACATGATTTTCAAACAGAACCAAAGCCGATTTTTTGCCGGATCCGGGAGCATTCGATTTTGAGCAGTTTTGGCCCCGGACACAAAAATGCTGCTCAACCACATTTTGTGATCCTCCCGGACAGCACAAAACTGGATGGCAAAACACTGCCATCCGGTGCAATTTGGCCCTATATTAATACTATGGGTCCGAAACCGGATCCGGGACTGTCCGGTGCACCCCGGACAGTCCCGGATCCTGAAAATCGTGGTGTAAAGGGGGCCTTAAAAATGAAAAGTCTTGCAAGTTCCATAATGACCACTGAGACTAGTTTAGACTTTAACTTTCTATTACAGTGCTGTGCAAATTAATTGGGACAGCATTTTTTTTTTTAAGTAAAATCGTAAGTTGGTTACCAGTCATGATTCAAACCAGTTTTGACTGGTTTTAGTCAGAAAATAACAGCTAGCTGCCCCCTCAGCTTCAGTTGAGAGCTTGTTTCTGTGAGGAGTGGTTTAGTGTACTTTTTCTCTCAGTGTGATTCTTGCCTGTAAAAATGGATGTTACTCCACGGAAGAGGTCTAGAATTATTACTCTTAATGAACATACAAGTCTGACTGTAAGAGAAATCGCTTCCACCGTTGATATTGGAAAATCTACAGTTTCAAGGATAATTCGCACACGCAATGAAACTGGATCGTTTTCTCCAAAACGAAAAGGGAAATGTGGAAGAAAAAGGAAAACGACACAAAGAACTGATAAAACACTTATCAGAAATAGTAAAACGAATGCAAGAAAAACTTGCTTTGTCCTAAGTAATTTGCACAGCACTGTATTTCTGGAAATTCTGCATGTATATTAGCAAAAGTAGACTAAGGCTATCTGCACACGCTGAGTATTTGGTACAACAATTTTCTGTATCATATTCGCATCTCCTGGCAGAAAAACACACCAAAAGCACAATGCAATTTTGATGTGTTTTCAATGCAATTTTGCCTTGTGTTTTTCTTAACCCACTATCTACCAATGTCCTTTTTTTTGGGACGCCTAATCTTTTGCTTCTAGCAACTATGATTTTATAATTAGGTCCAATTTTTTGTGTTGTGTTTGTAAAATTAATGTTTTCAAAACAGGAAATCATGTCATTGTCATTTTTAATTGAATATTCTTCACCCAGAGAGCTTTCAAGACACTATTTTCGAAAAGGAAAATTGCTAATTTGGCAAGTAATGGGTTAATAAAGTCAATGAGTGGAAGAACTGAAAACCACAGTAAAAAATGCACCATGCTGCAGATTATTTTCTGCACTAAATTTGCAAGGAAAAATTAAGTAACATGTGCACAACACTTCAGGATTGTTATGGACTTTGCTGGCATAGGGTTAGGCATGCAGTTTTGTGACAAAACGTCACCAAAAAATTTATCAAAAACGCACTGTGTACACATGGGCTAACTCGGATCATATCTGTTGCATTGGGTGGGTTTCCTCTGGGCACTCCAGTTTCCTTCCAAACTCCAGAGACAAACATGTTTAGATTGCGAGCCTCAATGGGGACAGTGATGCAAATGTATGTAAGTGCAATTGAATTAATAGAGCTTTATAAAAGAATAAATATTATTATTATTTTATATATATACTAGATGGCCCATGCAAATGCATCGGATTCTAGCAGAGCGAGTCTCTGACTCATGCCGCTTCGCGGCAATGCTTCGCGCTGTAGGCGACTCGCCATGCCGCTGCGCGGCATAGCGAGTGCCTTAGAGCGACTCGCAATGCCGCTTCGCGCCAATCTTCGACTCGCCATGCCGCTGCGCGGCATAGCGACTCGCCGGCTCGCAATGGCGCTGCGCAGCCAATGCTTCGTTCGTATCCACATGACACAAAGGGCACTGCAGCATTCGCATTATATAATAGATATATATATATAAAACTGAGTGAATGTATGTATGTGTGGTATGTATGAATCAAGCACCTCCCACTCCAAATAACCCTGCCCACTCCATTTAGCCACATCCACTTCATAGCCCATCTCCTCACAGAACCAAACAACATCCTACGGAGGGGGAGGAGCTATATGCAGAATCAGACAACATTCTATGGAGGGAGAGGAGCTAGAGGCAGAACCAGACAACATTCTATGGAGGGAGAGGAGCTAGAGGCAGAACCAGACAACAATCTATGGAGGGGGAGGAGCTAGAGGCAGAACCAGACAACATTCTATGGAGGGAGAAGTGCTAGAGGCAGAACCAGGCAATATTTTATGGAGGGAGAGGAGCTAGAGGCAGAACCAGACAACATTCTATGGAGGAAGAGGAGTTACAGGCAGAACCAGACAACATTCTATGGAGGAAGATGAGCTAGAGTCAGCACCAGACAACATTTTATGGAGGGGGAGGAGCTAGAAGCAGAACCAGACAACATTCTATGGAGGGGAGGAGCTAGAGGGAGGGTCTCAAACTCCAGGCCTCGAGGGCCGCACACAGTGCAGGTTTTCAGGATTTCCATAACATTTGACAGTGGGTAATCAAATTATCAACTGGCAAACTCCCATGAAATCTTGAAAACCTGCATTGTGTGCAGCCCTCGAGTCCTGGAGTTTGAGACCCCTGAGCTAGAGGCAAAACCAGACAACATTCTATGGAGGGGGAGGAGCTAGAGGCAGAACCAGACAATATTCTATGGAGGGGGAGGAGGTATATACAGAATCAGACAACATTCTATGGAGATGGAGGAGCTAGAGGCAGAACCAGACAACATTCTATGGAGGGAGAGGAGCTAGAGGAAGAATTAGACAACAATCTATGGAGAGAAGAGCTAGAGGCAAAATCAGACAAAATTCTATGGAGGGGGAGGAGCTAGGGGCAGAACCAGACACCATTCTATGGAGGGGGAGGAGCTAGAGGCAGAACCAGACAACATTCTATGGAGAGAAGAGCTAGAGGCAGAACCAGACAACATTCTATGAAGGGGAGGAGCTAGAGGCAGAACCACTAAACAACATTTTATGGAGAGGGAGGAGCTAGAGGCAGAACCAGACAACATTCTATGGAGGAGAGGAGCCAGAGGCAGAACCAGACAACATTCTATGGAGTGCAAAAGAAAAAACAAAGGTTGCGCCACGCTGCATTGGGGAATCTAGATTAAGCGATATTCAGGATTTTCACTCACCTTTACTAGTTGTGCCGTATCCGCACAACTAGATTGTGGACATGTGGTGAGTGAAGGTCCACATTCACTGATCTTCTGATCTTTGGTGTTCCCCTTCAACGTTTTTAATATAAGATTCCTGCTAGATTCCCTAGCTGGCTCGCGTAAAGGATCACGTGCCGATTTTAAGGATGGATAAATGTAGCCAGGTCCTGCTCCGGAGCAGCTCACAACACCACGCTCCCGAAGGGAGATTGTAGATAAGCCGATGAATAAATGTGGTATAATAATAGTAAGCGCTGAGAGCTAAAACAGGATACACAATGCTCTTAAATATATTACCTTTGAGTTTTATTCATTCAACAAATAAAAGCCCTCCTGCCACAACGCGTTTCGACGCTGACTGCGTCTTCCTCAAGTGGATCTTGAGGAAGACGCAGTCAGCGTCGAAACGCGTTGTGGCAGGAGGGCTTTTATTTGTTGAATGAATAAAACTCAAAGGTAATATATTTAAGAGCATTGTGTATCCTGTTTTAGCTCTCAGCGCTTACTATTATTATACCACATTTATTCATCGGCTTAACATTCTATGGAGGGAAAGGAGCTAGAGGCAGAACCAGACAACATTCTATGGAGGAAGAGGAGCTAGAGGCAGAACCAGACAACATTCTATGGAGGGGGAGGAGCTAGAATCACTAAACAACATTCTATGGACGAGGAGGAGCTACAGGCAGAACCAGACAACATTCTATGGAGGAGGAGGATCTAGAGGCAAAACCAGACAACATTCTATGGAGGGAGAGGAGCTAGAGGCAGAACCAGATAACATTCTATGGAGGGAGAGGAGCTAGAGGCAGAACCAGACAACATTTTATGGAGGGGGAGGAGCTAGAAGCAGAACCAGACAAAATTCTATGGAGGGGGAGGAGCTAGAGGCAGAACCAGACAACATTCTATGGAGGGAGAGGAGCTAGACGCAGAACCAGATAACATTCTATGGAGGGAGAGGAGCTAGAGGCAGAACCAGATAACATTCTATGGAGGGAGAGGAGCTAGAGGCAGAACCAGATAACATTCTATGGAGGGAGAGGAGCTAGAGGCAAAACCAGACAACATTCTATGGAGGGTGAGGTGCTAGAGGCAGAACCAGATAACATTCTATGGAGGGAGAGGAGCTAGAGGCAAAACCAGACAACATTCTATGGAGGGAGAGGAGCTAGAGACAGAACCAGACAACATTCTATGGAGGGAGAGGAGCTAGAGGCGAGAACCAGATAACATTCTATGGAGGGAGAGGAGCTAGAGGCAGAACCAGATAACATTCTATGGAGGGAGAGGAGCTAGAGGCAGAACCAGATAACATTCTATGGAGGGGGATGAGCTAGAGGCAGAACCAGATAACATTCTATGGAGGGAGAGGAGCTAGAGGCAGAACCAGATAACATTCTATGGAGGGAGAGGAGCTAGAGGCAGAACCAGATAACATTCTATGGAGGGGGATGAGCTAGAGGCAAAACCAGACAACATTCTATGGAGGGTGAGGTGCTAGAGGCAGAACCAGATAACATTCTATGGAGGGAGAGGAGCTAGAGGCAAAACCAGACAACATTCTATGGAGGGAGAGGAGCTAGAGACAGAACCAGACAACATTCTATGGAGGGAGAGGAGCTAGAGGCAGAACCAGACAACATTCTATGGAGGGGGATGAGCTAGAGTCAGAATTAGACAACATTCTATGGAGGGGAGAAGTTAGAGGCAGAACCAGACAACATTCTATGGAGGGAGAGGAGCTAGAGACAGAACCAGACAACATTCTATGGAGGGGAGAAGTTAGAGGCAGAACCAGACAACATTCTATGGAGGGAGAGGAGCTAGAGACAGAACCAGACAACATTCTATGGAGGGAGAGGAGCTAGAGGCAGAACCAGATAACATTCTATGGAGGGGGATGAGCTAGAGGCAAAACCAGACAACATTCTATGGAGGGGAGGAGCTAGAGGCAGAACCAGACAACATTCTATGGAGGGAGAGGAGCTAGAGGCAAATCCAGACAACATTCTATGGAGGGAGAGGAGCTAGAGACAGAACCAGACAACATTCTATGGAGGGAGAGGAGCTAGAGGCGGAACCAGACAACATTCTATGGAGGGGGAGGAGCTAGAGGCAGAATCACTAAACAACATTCAATCTACGAGGAGGAGCTACAGGCAGAACCAGACAACATTCTATGGAGGAGGAGGCTCTAGAGGCAAAACCAGACAACATTCTATTGAGGAGGAGGATCTAGAGACAGAACCAGACAACATTCTATGGAGAGGAATGAGCTAGAGGCAGATGTTTATGTGCAAAATAATTATTCTTTTATAACTAAGAACAGTCAGTTACAACTACTGGGCAACACCGAGCTCTATAGCTGGTATATTATATTTAAGAGAACCCAGGTGCCAAATTTGAAATTATATTATGCATTATCCATTTTTCCTAAATATAATTATTCCTGCTATTTAGGAGATCAACATCACAAACAAGAGTCTACAGTATCAAACACCATTGATACCAAAAGGCTATTCAAGGCACTATCATGCAGAAACCATCTTATTTTCTGCGTATTCAGTTCTTTTGACAGTCTTTTGGAAATAGCTGCTGGCTTGTGTACTACTGAGACTCCCATCCCCCTCCCACAAGTATGGTGGGATGTGGAGGGGGGGGGGGGGGTTGTACCAATTTTCAACTCATGAATGTTGGAGGGTATGTCATCATTCTATAAAAAAAATGTGTGAAAGCATAACCTGTCATAACCACACAAAGACAAATAATAATAATAATTATCATGGTAATAGTATATTATCTGGCAGCATTTGCTTAGCTTTCCTTTGAAGATTCAGTCACATCTGAACACATATGCATTAAGCTTTAACCAGCATGAAGTCGTCAATGCTGCAGAAAATGAATCATATACCATCCGCTTTGTGAATAATTCAGTGGCAGGAAAATAACACACACAAGTACCCAATGCATTATATTAATCTATATTTTTCCATAATGAGCACCATCAGAGAGATCTCACACTGACTATCACCAAACACTGTACTATTATCACAGGATATTTTTTTCACATTAAAATTAGGTGCAAAAATCACGTCAAATTACGTGCAAAAATCAATATCAGGGTAGCCTGTAAAAATTATAGTATAATTTAAAAAAAATAAACATTATGCTGTTGTCATGTTTGCTTGTTTTTACAATATACAGTAGAATACCAATAACTTCCATTGTGAACTTGTGATGCCTAGAATCCCAACTTTACTTGTTCATTCTCATGTCCATATACATTAGTGCAAATTCATCCGAACTTGCCAATTTTCAACAAGGCCTCACGACTATTCCATGACAGATGATATTTGGGAAAAGAAAGACTGTCATGTTGAATTTCAAACAACCATTCTTTGTTCTAGTATGAGGGCAGGAGGGAACATGGCAGATGTATATAGAATCTGTATTATCTGTGCTTCATAAGAAAAAGTATGCAAATTGTTTATTTGCCAAAAGAAAATCTACGGTATCTCACTAGTGCCACCCATGGGGTGAGGCCACTTGAGATAAGCAAATTCAAAAGGCCCTAGTCTAGAAGCTAGGAAGGTATTCCACGACTACTGGAGGGGATCCCTGCAAACTGCCTCCTACCTGCTGCCATTCTTGGCTCAACTTTTGATTACACTGTTCTACATATTTTCAAAAGTTGCAAAGATCAGTTATGAAATTAATCATTTCTTAAAGAGGTTGTCCACTACTAGGACAGAACGTTCTGATTCCGCACATTACCCCCAGGTAAAGTGAAAAAGTTTATACTCACCTCCTGTGCTGGCATCGTTCCAGCGATGTCTGGGCTCGCATCTCCGGAGCTCGTGGTGTTGTGACCCATTGTCCAGTCACTGTGCTTCTATCTCCCCACCTTCGGATGAATTAGTTAATCAATAGGAAGTCAGTGGTGCAGTTAATGCTCACTTCCTCTTGATTGCTCCTGTGTCCTAAAGCGTAGAGACAGAAGCCGGAGGTGATTGGATGCAGGGCTCGGAAACCTCTGGAATGGCGCTGGCATGGAGGTGAGTAGAAGCTTTAAATTTTACCTGGGAGAAACATTTGGGATCAGAAGCTTTTAATAACTCTGACCTACTGAATTAAAATCTAATGATAACATTTTTTAGTTGGCTGTCATTTCTTTGATATCAAAGAGTTTTCCTTTTACTGCTACATATGCATAAAGTTTCAGTACTCTAAAACATTAAAATTTTTGCAAATATACACATGAAGAATTATTATTCCGTATTGCTTATGTAGCGTCAAAACATTCTGCAACACATTACAGAGATAATCCCTTCAATTGGAAAGGGGAAGGCCGCTCCACTGCCTATTAACCTCCTGGATTCCCGCACCTGGTGTGGCAGCTTTGGCAACCGCCCGAAAGGCAAGTATATGGTAGAAACTACCGATGCTTGTCTTCTTAATTTTATTTATCATTTAAATATCATAATATAAACATTCAGCGTACTAGCTGGGTGCTAGACGCGTTTCAGAGGAAACAACCTCCTTAATCATTAGCAAATACAAATTACATAGCTTGTACATTTCTAAAAAAAAGAAACCTCCACCCTCAGCTGAACATAATTTACAATAATAATAAAGAAGTTGACAATTAACCCTTTACATATTTTTGGAGTTGTAATATGCACAGAAGGATTATTAGGCTGTTCTCTACAACAACTCTCATTTATAAATATCATGCAGTATATATTTGTGGCGCCCCTGCGGCTAGGCACCACAGGATAATATTACACTTTAATATTAAAATGTGTTAACCCTGTAAAGTCATCAGTTCAAGGTTCACCTTATGGAGTCTGTTTTTACACCCACCTAGGACCACACCACTTAGAATAGGGGGGCCAGTAATTTAGCAGGTCCCAAAGGGGTGGGGATGGAGCCTAGTTAGTTAGATGGTGCTGGGAAGGCAGTCAGTGAGGACTAGCCTGACAGCAGTTCTACTGTGAGGAACCCACCTAACGGGGGAACCAGGACAGAGGGCAACGGGCCAGGACTGGTTGGAGTCGGCTGGTCACGTTGGGGAGCATCGGCATTGCGGGTAGCCAAAGTAGTCAGGTTTTTATCCCTGGCTGCAGACCGACGAGCTGCGGGCCCACTCTAAACCGGTTGCCGTACGCACCACAAGGTACCTCGCCCCTCATGACCACAATATATTCAGGACCGCAGGGGTATCGGCCCGAATACTGGTTAGGGGAATTGAGCAACGCCGTTATTCCGGGAAAGGACAACCGTGCCTCACCGTGGGAGATCAGGGGACTGGCGGGAGAGCTCTGCGTGGGTGGAGAGTAAGAAGGACAAGTTTAATCCAGAAAGACATAGAAGGAAAGACATCTAGAGACTCGATAATAGGGAACCTGGAACTGGTGACCGACCCCCGGTAAACCGGACTATACCGTATACCATCACCATCTGCCGGTATTCAATAAAGTGGAGTAAAGTTGAATTGGACTCTGTCATCCTTATCGTGGTGCCCATAGGGCTCAGCAACAGCAGCAGCTCCGCTGAGGGGTTAGAACTGCAGCCCTATCACCTACTACTACTTCCCTCATCCCCCTCATCATCCACTAAACCATCATGCCCTGAGGCAATAGCTCCACCTGTAGGGAGCTATCCCACACTCTGCTGTACCCATCATCACCTCAGCGGCCGGCTTGCAGTGCCGGTACCAATTTACCGGGAACTACAGGTGGCGTCACGATCCCCTGTAAATACTCCCTTCTCCCCATCTTCAACATCTACTTCAAATGATCATCAGGGCACGGCACCGGGATCCAGACCACCCGTGAATCCCCACAAAGCCATCAGCCCCCGGTGTCCGAGTATCCCCCTAGCCCTGGCCATGTCATATTTGCATGTTCCTACCCTCAATATTTTTTGTTTTTTATTTGTTATATTTTATTTTTTATAAGACACTTACAGTTTGCAGGTTAAGGCCAGCACCACCGCTCCCTCCGTGCGTCTTTGTCAGTACCAGCAGCCCTCCAGGATCCCCTGGGACCTCTCATGCAGGTGCCACACACTATGAGCCTCTATTCCTGGTGCACACTTCCTCCA
This sequence comes from Allobates femoralis, assembly GCA_033576535.1. Taxonomy (NCBI): domain Eukaryota; kingdom Metazoa; phylum Chordata; class Amphibia; order Anura; family Aromobatidae; genus Allobates; species Allobates femoralis. The sequence continues at coordinate 169,586,484 of JARQOC010000002.1, forward strand.
CACAGCGATATGTCACTTCCAGTTTAGAAAAAGAGCAGGGCTGCACACAGGATAAAAGTGCTCATTCCATTTTAATGCCGCAGAAGCGCCAGCTGAGCGCGAAACGTTCGTTGTACCATCGGGGCTACCCGGTCCTCCTTCCTTTGCACCCCCACCTGTAACACCCCTGTGATGCATTAAAATGGAATGAGCACTTTTATCCTGTGTGCAGCCATGCTCTTTTTCTAAACTGGAAGTGACATATTTGATTTTTCCTTTATTTTATTGTTTTACATATATTTAAATAAACAACATACTAATATACATAACCATATATATATATATATATATATATATATATATATATATATATATATATATATATATATACATATACATGTATTCATGATGTTAATGAGTGTTCATGAATTTATTAACCATGCTCCTAATGTGCATTTCTATTAAATTGTACAAACATTAAACACATTGGAAATTGATCATCTAAATAATTTATTAGCAAGACCTGATTTATTGAACTAGTATACACTGTGTTCCAAATTGTTATGCAAATTAGTTTTAAGTGTCTTACGGTTTTATTTTTATTTTTTTTCAATGACCACAGTTTTCAAGTAACGTGGGAAAGAAAAAGGATGTCTCTGCTGCCGAAAAGCAACAAATAGTGCAATGCCTTGGACAAGGGATGAAAACATTTGATATTGCACGAAAACTTAAGCGTGATCATTTTATTGTTAAGAGATTTGTGGCTGATTCTGAGCACAGATGTGTTTGTGCAGATAAAGGCAGAATGAGGAAGGTTTCTTCCAGGCAAGTTCATCAGAGCAGCTGCTAAAAAGGCCTTACAAACAAAAAAACAGATATTTGAAGCTGCTGGTGCCTCTGGAGTCCCTCGAACCTCAAGGTGTAGGATCCTTCAAAGGCTTTCTGTGGTGCATAAACCTACTATTCGGCCACCCCTAACCAGTGCTCACAAGCAGAAACAGTTGCAGTGGGTCCATATATACATGAAGACTAATTTTCAAACAGTCTTGTTTAATGATGAGTGCCGAGCAACCCTGGATGGTCCAGATGAATAGAGTAGTGAATGGTTGGTGGATGCCACCATGTCCCAACAAGGCTGCGACGTCAGCAAGGAGGTGGAGGCAGGGCTGGCCTTATGTTGAATGGTGCCCTGTGCGAATTTGCCTTAAGGTGCCCCCTCGCCATTACTTACTCAGAACACATGAGCATACATGTTTGTACATGATCTATTCGTGGCCTTAAAGGAGAGCAGGGAGGGGCGTTGTTATGCTAGCGTCAGAAAAAATCAGGGACCCAAGCCCAAAGACCTATATCCCCTCCCACCTGTCATTACCAAACCTCCCATATATAGGGGTGTTACCTGTCATCTTACAGGAGGAGGAGGTGAGCTGTGACATCACCTATTGTGAATGGTGGATCCTGTGTTATCTACTGTATATAAAGGTGTTATCAGTCATTGTACAGGAGTAGCTGAGCTGTGACATCATCTGTTGTGAATGGTGGATCCTGTGTTATCTACTGTATATAGAGGTGTTATCAGTCATTGTACTGGAGGAGGAGGTGAGCTGTGACATCACCTATTGTGAATGGTGGATCCTGTGTTATCTACTGTATATAAAGGTGTTATCAGTCATTGTACAGGAGTAGCTGAGCTGTGACATCATCTGTTGTGAATGGTGGATCCTGTGTTATCTACTGTATATAGAGGTGTTTACAGTCATTGTACAGGAGGAGGTGAGCTGTGACATCACCTATTGTGAATGGTGGATCCTGTGTTATCTACTGAATATAGAGGTGTTATCAGTCATTGTACAGGAGGAGGTGAGCTGTGACAACACCTATTGTGAATGGTGTGATCCTGTGTTATCTACTGTATATAGAGGTGCTATCAGTCATTGTAGTGGAGGAGGAGGTGAGCTGTGACATCACCTATTGTGAATGGTGGATCCTGTGTTATCTACTGTATATAAAGGTGTTATCAGTCATTGTACAGGAGTAGGTGAGCTGTGACATCATCTGTTGTGAATGGTGGATCCTGTGTTATCTACTGTATATAGAGGTGTTTACAGTCATTGTACAGGAGGAGGTGAGCTGTGACATCACCTATTGTGAATGGTGGATCCTGTGTTATCTACTGAATATAGAGGTGTTATCAGTCATTGTACAGGAGGAGGTGAGCTGTGACAACACCTATTGTGAATGGTGTGATCCTGTGCTATCTACTGTATATAGAGGTGCTATCAGTCATTGTAGTGGAGGAGGAGGTGAGCTGTGACACCACCTATTGTGAATGGTGGATCCTGTGTTATCTACTGTATATAAAGGTGTTATCAGTCATTGTACAGGAGTAGGTGAGCTGTGACATCACCTGTTGTGAATGGTGGATCCTGTGTTATCTACTGTATATAGAGGTGTTTACAGTCATTGTACAGGAGGAGGTGAGCTGTAATATCTATTGTGAGTGGTGGATCCTGTGTTATCTACTGTATATATAGGTGTTATCAGTCATTGTACAGGAGGAGACGGTGAGCTGTGACATCACCTATTGTGCATGGTGGATCCTGTGTTATCTGCTGTATATAGAGGTGTTGACTCTTAAACAATGCAGCATTTCAAATGCAGAACCTAGCCCCTCTGCTAAATGGCGCATCCCATTCCACCCCCAGCCCCGCTAGTAATCTTTTTTTAATCGTTAAAAATAAATATGGCTCATACAGATTGATATCTATCCTGTAAAAATTATCAAAATAGTGGACATTTTAGTTTACAGACACAGAAAAAAAGATGTCTACACAAGGATGTCAGCGCCATCACACGCACATACAAGAACCACACAGAAGAATCCAGAACAAGGATCATTAATGGCAATGGCGGCTTGGCACAAGCTACATACACTTAATGACGACTCGCAGAGCTGTGGTCCTGTAGGCAGACACAGTCCTGCATCCTTATAACACAGGAGGCAGCACTGATTGCCAACCTCTGACACACGCCTACAAAACTCTGGACCGCTGCCCGGCACTAACTAGTCAGACATGTCACCATGCCGCACCGTCCACACACCACAGGTAACGACCTGAAGTCTGAGCATCAACAAGCCACTACTGCAATAAGCTGGAGAAATGGCGCTTCTCCTCCAACAGACCACGCTTCCTCCCGAATTGCTTAGCTAATCACAAGCGCCTCACATGGGGCGGTCTGGAATTAATAACAGAGTGCTTCCTATTGGGTTGAGCAAAGGATGTGGGAGCAGGAAGGGGGACGAGCACCACTGACCAACCACTGCTCAGGAGAAAGATGGCTGGATGCCGGGATGTACCGAGGGGCAGCACTGGACCTGGTGCGTAAGTTATGCCCAATCAGACCTGCAGCAGAGGGACAATGCATCCTGCATCATAGAAATCATGGAGCCCCAGAGCAGACGTTCTAATTGGGCACACCCAAAAAAAACAATATTTGGCTAGGTCACATAGGTACGTTTTTCACAACACTTCAGCCTTCACAAAGTAATTTTCCTCCTATTCAAGCCCCTAGATTCCCCTTCCATTGCCCCATAAAGTGTGATGCCAATAAAAGTGCCCCACAAACACTGTATGATCCCCCACAGTGCATTCGTCCACACGCACAGTATGATGACCCTACTGTACCTCCTTCAACTACCACAGAACAGTATGATCCCCAAATATTGACACCTGCCCAGCCCTCCATGTAGTATAATGGACCTATGTACAGTATAATGGCCCCCAACACAGCCCTCAAATAGCTCTTCATAAAGTATAAAGGCTCCCTTGTAGCCCTCCATATATTATCATGAATCCCACAGAGCCATCAAAATATTATAATGGCTTCATTTAGTATAATTGGCTCCATATAATATAATGCACCCCCCATAGTATTCCACGTAGAATATTGCACCCCCAAATTCCTCCATATATTATGCATCCCCATAGTCCTCCATATAATATAATGCAACCCCATAGTCCTCAATATAGAATAATGCAATACCACAGTCATCCATATAGTATACTGCACCCCATAGTCCTCCAAACAGCATATTGCACACCCACAGACCTCCATATAGAATAATGCACTGCCACAGTCCTCCATAAAGTATAATGCACCCCACAGTCCTCCGAATAGTATATTGCACCCTTGAAGCATGACATATAGTACAATACAGCCCCACAGTCCTCCATATAGTATAATGCAGTGTACTCACTGATTAAGAAGAAAAAATTAACTACTCACATCTCTTCTCGCTGCTCCAGTCTCCTCAGCATCTGCTCTGCACGTCTCAGCACAGTGGGACTCACTGATGACATCATCATGCTCCGCTGTGCTGAGCTACAGAGGGCAGACAGCGGCGGGACTATAGGAGTGGGAGCAGCATCCGCGGGGGGCTACCACTGGTACACACACCTCGTACGCACTCGGCTCCGCTCCGTACACCTCGTACACACGCGGCTCCGCTCCGTACATTTCGTACACATGCGGCTCCGCTCCGTACACCTCGTACGCACGCGGCTCTGCTCCGTACACCTCTTATGCACTCGGCTCCGCTCCGTACACCTAGTACACACGCGGCTCCGCTCCGTACACCTTGCATACATGGCTCCGCTCCGTACACTTTGAACACATGCGGCTCCGCTCCGTACACCTCGTACACACGTGGCTCCGCTCCGTACACCTCATACACACGTGGTTCCGCTCCGTACACCTTGTACACACGTGGCTCCGCTCCGTACACCTCGTACACACGTGGCTCCGCTCCGTACACCTCGTACACACGCGGCTCCGCTCCGTACACCTCGTACACACGTGGCTCCGCTCCGTGCACCTCGTACACACGTGGCACTGCTCCGTACACCTCATACACACGTGAATCCGCTCCGTACACCTCGTACACATGCGGCTCTGCTCCGTACACATGTGGCTCTGCTCCGTACACCTTGTACACATTCGGCTCTGCTCCGTACACCTTGAACACACGTGGCTCCTCTCTGTACACCTCATACACACTCAGCTCCGCTCCGTACACATGCGACTCTGCTCCATACACCTTGTACACACTTGGCTCTGCTCCGTACACCTCGTACACACGTGGCTCCGCTCCGTACAACTCGTACACACGTGGCTCCGCTCCGTACACCTCGTACACACGTGGCTCCACTCCGTACACCTCGTACACACGTGAATCCGTTCCATACACCTCGTACACATGTGGCTCCGTTCCGTACACCTCGTGCACACGTGGTTCCGCTCCGTACACCTCGTACACACGTGGCTTCGCTCCGTACACCTCATACACACGTGGCTCCGCTCCGTACACCTCGTACATACGTGGCTCCGCTCTGTACACCTCGTACACACGTGGCTCCGCTCCGTACACCTCGTACACACGCGGCTCCGCTCCGTACACCTCGTACACACGTGGCTCCGCTCCGTACACCTCGTACACATGTGGCTCTGCTCCGTACACCTCATACACACGTGAATCCGCTCTGTACACCTCGTACACATGCGGCTCTGCTCCGTACACATGTGGCTCTGCTCCGTACACCTTGTACACACTCGGCTCTGCTCCGTACACCTTGTACACACGTGGCTCCTCTCTGTACACCTCATACACACTCAGCTCCGCTCTGTACACATGCGGCTCTGCTCCATACACCTTGTACACACTTGGCTCTGCTCCGTACACCTCGTACACACGTGGCTCCGCTCCGTACACCTCGTACACACGTGGCTCCGCTCCGTACACCTCGTACACACGTGGCTCCACTCCGTACACCTCGTACACACGTGAATCCGCTCCATACACCTCGTACACATGTGGCTCCGTTCCGTACACCTCGTGCACACGTGGTTCCGCTCCGTACACCTCGTACACACGTGGCTCCGCTCCGTACACCTCATACACACGTGGCTCCGCTCCGTACACCTCGTACATACGTGGCTCCGCTCTGTACACCTCGTACACACGTGGCTCCGCTCCGTACACCTCGTACACACGCGGCTCCGCTCCGTACACCTCGTACACACGTGGCTCCGCTCCGTACACCTCGTACACATGTGGCTCTGCTCCGTACACCTCATACACACGTGAATCCGCTCTGTACACCTCGTACACATGCGGCTCTGCTCCGTACACATGTGGCTCTGCTCCGTACACCTTGTACACACTCGGCTCTGCTCCGTACACCTTGTACACACGTGGCTCCTCTCTGTACACCTCATACACACTCAGCTCCGCTCCGTACACATGCGGCTCTGCTCCATACACCTTGTACACACTTGGCTCTGCTCCGTACACCTCGTACACACGTGGCTCCGCTCCGTACACCTCGTACACACGTGGCTCCGCTCCGTACACCTCGTACACACGTGGCTCCACTCCGTACACCTCGTACACACGTGAATCCGCTCCATACACCTCGTACACATGTGGCTCCGTTCCGTACACCTCGTGCACACGTGGCTCCTCTCCGTACACTCATACACATTCAGCTCCGCTCCGTACACACTCGGCTCTGCTCCGTACACCTCGTACACACGTGGCTCCTCTCTGTACACCTCATACACACTCAGCTCCGCTCCGTACACATGCGGCTCTGCTCCGTACACCTTGTACACACTCGGCTCTGCTCCGTACACCTTGTACACACGTGGCTCCGCTCTGTACACCTCATACACACTCAGCTCCGCTCCGTACACACGCGGCTCCGCTCCGTACACCTCGTACACACTCAGCTCCTCTCTGTACACCTTGTACACACACGGCTCCGCTCCTTACACCTCGTACACATGCAGCTCCACTCCTTACACCTCATACACACGCAACTCTGCTACATTCACACTGTAAATCCCTCCTGACACCACACATAAACTCACCTCATCCATTTCTTCACTTCATCCTGCTTGGTGGAAGCTGCCCTGCATACTCGGAGATGGTGATCATGTGATCCCTGACTCCTCCCCTTTATTGACATCATCACAGGTCCTGTAAGTACAGGCCTGTGCAGCTCCACAATCCACAGGTGGTCTCACACTGCAGGTGGGGGGGGATAACGCGGCGGCGGCCAGGACTATAGTAGAGGGAGAGGCATCAGCAGGGGGCCGCGCTACGACCAGGCGCCCCTGCGGATTCCACCCCCTGTCTACTAGCAGCTGCGCATATCTAGCGAAGCCCCTGGGAGCGGGAGCAGGAGCAACAAATAAAGTGACAGCTCTCTCCCTGCGGTGCCCCCTGGAGCGTGGCGCCCTGTGCGGTCGCACAACTCGCTCATGCCAAAGGCCGGCCCTGGGTGGAGGAGTCATGTTTTGGGCTGGAATCATTGGGAAACAGCTGGTAGGCCCCTTTAAGGTTCCTGAAGGTGTGAAAATGACCTCTGCAACGTATATAGAGTTTCCAACTAAGAACTTTCTTCCATGGTACAAAAAGGATAAACGTGCCTTTAGGAGCAAAATCATCCTCATGCATGTTAATGCACCATCTCATGCTACAAAGAATACCTCTGTGCCATTGGCTGCTATGGGCATAAAAGGAGATAAACTCATGGTGTAGCCACCATCTTCCCCTGACCTCAACCCTATAGAGAACCTTAGGAGTATAACCAAGCAAAAGATCTATGAGGGTGGGAGGCAGTTCATATCAAAACAGCAGCTCTGGGAGGCTATTCTGACATCATCCAAAGAAATACAAGCAGAAACTCTCCAGAAACTCACAATATCAATGGATGCTAGAATTGTGATGGTGCTATCAAAGTAGGGTTCCTATGTTAACATGTAACTTGGCCTGTTAGGATGTTTTGGAGTTAATAGCTTTTTATTTCAGTGAAGGTGACCAGTTAATGCTGCAAATTCAACAAATGAGCATTTTCAGTTCTTTCAAACATATCAAATGTTTACAAACTCTACTGTGCGTAATAATTTGGAACAGTGCTTTTAGAGTTTTCTTCAATTTTGAAAATTATACTGTTATCATAGGAAAATTTCTTCAATAAAATTTGATGTATACTCTAACGGGTGATGACTTTTATTACACTGTCAGTTGCACCAACCATTTAGAAAAATCAGAGAAAAAGAACATTTGCATAATAATTTGGAACACAGTGTATTACTTTATCTTTTTTCCTCACTTATTATTCAGATTTTAACCCTACAAAGGAAGGAAGGAAAACGGGGTATTGATATCTCCAAATACTTTAATTAGATTTACGCTCACTGTAGTCACTTATGTTTACGTGTACTTTACATCTATATATCCTAAAATTAAAGATTTCCTGTTTGTATAAGCAAATATACTATTGCTTTAAAGCACAAAAAAGGCATTCCCGGTTGGACCCTTTAAACAATTTTCTAATAGAAGTAACATAAATAATTTCTATAGTTAAGGCCATTCGGACTACGGTACGTCTAAATAAAGGATCCAATAAAGTTCTCGATTATGGAGCACCTGGTCCCAGTCTCTGCCCCTATACGGACGGTGGACCCGTTCTATGCCCATAATGGTTAAGGATGTTAAATCCCTACCATGGACCTCACAGAAATGTCTTGATAGACCTGATAACCCAGTTTTAAGAGATCTTGAATTCGGATTACACGCTGTAATATGTTCAGACAAGCGTTTTTTCAGGGATCTGGTGGTGCAGCCAACGTAACGCAAATTACAAACCACGCAGGTAATACCACACACGTGGTTTAAGTATCAACTGAAAAGTTTTTTTTGGTTTTATTGTTACGAAAAATGTTACTGATGTTAACATATTGGTAAATGTGACATGTACTTGAAGGATCCTTTATATGTTAGCCATATCGGTTGCCCCTGTTTTTTTACTTGTATAGGTGCTGGGTGATACCACATTGCCAATACTTCTAGCCTTACTGGCCACTACCCTCCAGCCTCCCAATAGTATTTTACGTAAAGTGTCATCTTGATACAAGATTGGAATATTACGATCAAGTAGTTTCTTTGTGCTATTAATATCCTAACTAAATTGAGTGACAAAAGTGTGTGTGGGGGGGGTGTCAAGATCCCTATTATGTTCTTTTACATAGGTAGTCACATCAACTGAGTTTAACTTTCCAAACTGATTTTTATTTTTATTTGCATTGGATTTTTGATGCTGATTTCCTGCCCTGTCCTGTAATAAAGAATCCCGAATCTTAAGTTCCGCAATGTTTTGTGCCCGTTGTATAGTCCATCTTTTGTAGCCCCTGTTTTTAAGTCTATTATAGATTGTTTTGACCTCCATACGATAATCAGGATCCTCAGAGCAATTTCTTCTTGCTCTGATGGATTCTCCTATGGGGAGGTTTTTAGTCACATACTGTGGGTGACAACTGTCAGCCCTCAACAGTGTATTCCCACTTATTTCCTTGCGTAAAAGTTTGGTGCCAATTTTTCCAGTTTTATTATCTCCCTGTAGGATCACATCAAAAAAGGGGTCCGATCTTCATGTATCTCAATGGTGAATGACAAATTATAATTGTTCCCACTGAAATACTGTACCAAATTATCAGGGGTAGGTGCAGGAGACACAAAAGACGATACAGTCCAAATCAGGACCATATCGTCTATGTATCTCCAGCACCATCTAATGTTATTTAGAAAAGGATTATTGGGGGTGTACAGAAACTCGTCCTCCAGCTCATCATGTACAGATTCTCTAGGGAGGGTGAGAATCTCATCCCTATTGGGCAACCACGATGCTGAAGATAGAACTTATCGTTCAAAGTTCAAGCTTTTGGCTAATAAAGATTCCTGCGCCCCAGTGAAAATATTAGCAGATAAATTAATCACCGAAAAACAACTTTTCAGGACACTTACTTGTTCTTCTTTGGATGATGCTTTTTCCTTTTTGGATCGTTTCCTGTGTTTCCTCCTTTTCCGTTTTTTGATTTAGTATTAAACCTGGTAAGGTAGGGACTTCGATGATGAAGCAGATGATTCCTGTAAATCTGCATCAGATGACTCTCCTGATGATTCCACGGTTGTTGGAGGCGAAGAGAACCTCACATTTCTTGAACTGCTTGCCCTGGGGGGTGACGCAGGATAGGTCGTGCTTGATGAGGAGTTGCTGGAGATTTAGGTTGTTTAGATGTGCGTGGAGACCTCGGGGGTATTATTAGTTTTCCAGACATATACAGAATCGGTGTTATAATCCTTTAAATCACGCTCATATTTACCTTTTTTAGAAGCCACTATTTTCTCCTCCAGATCAACTGCTTTATGCATACGTTCCATAAGTTCATCATAACATTCATGTGACGCATGCACATCCACGTCCCTCTGCTACTCCCCAATTTTCTCTTCTATTTCAGTGATTTTTTTCTTTTCCTCCACCAAAATTAATTTTATCAATTTTAATGAACATTCCGATAGAATGTTATTCCAATCTTGCAGGAACTCATCACTAAAGGTTGTTGTGGGAATTTTTTAGATGCGGAGACCCCTGAGGACCATCCGGTTTGTCAAATACTTCCAAAACGTAGCATGGTCCCACCAAACCTTGAGCTGCTGTAATAACGATTTCTCCAACAGAGAAAATGCTCTTTCAATGTCTGAAGTTCCAGTTTTACCAGACTCACCTTCAGTGAATATGGAGTCCAGTTTTCTGGATCGCAACTCCTGACATGCGGAAAGTTAGTTTTTTGCAGACGTGGAATCCATTTCATCAGGCATCTGATAAATTTATGGTATATAGGCAGGACCTCCGGCCGCCAAACTTAGTTCATTCAATTGGAAAGGGGAATGGGAATAAAGCAATAGTATATTTGCTTATACAAACAGAAGATCTTTGATTTTAGGATATATAGATGTAAAGTACATGTACACATAAGTGACTACAGTGGGCGTAAATCTAATTAAAGTATTTGGAAACATCAATACCCCGTTTTTTATCATTCCTTCCTTTGTAGGGTTAAAATCTGAATAATAAGCGAGGAAAAAAGATAAAGTAATATACTTGTTCAATAAATTAGGTCTTGCTAAGATGATCAATTTCTAATGTGTTTAATGCTTGTACAATGTAATAGAAATGCATACTAAGAGTATGGTTAATAAATTCAAGAAAACTCGTTAACATTATGAATACATATATATATATATATATATTGAAATGGTTATGTATATTAGTATGTTGTTTATTTAGATATATGTAAAAGAAATAATAACTAAATAAATAAATATAAAAAATAAAAAATAATAAAAAAATAAAAATAATAAAAAAATATAGAGGGTAGGAACATGCAAATACAGAATACATGATATTTATAAATGAGAGTTGTTGTAGAGAACAGACTAATATTCCTTCTGTGCATATTTCAACTCCAAAAATATGTGAAAGGGTTAATTCTCAACCTCTTTATTATTATTGTAAATTATGTTCAGCTGAGGGTGGAGGTTTCTTTTTTTATAAATGCACAAGCTATGTAATTTGTATTTGCTAATGATTACGAAAGTTGTTTCCTCCGAAATGCGTCTAGCGCCCAGCTAGTACGCTGAATGTTTTTATTATAATATTTAAATAATAAAGAAAATTAAGAAGAGATAATCCCTGTCCCCACTGGGAATCAGAATCTAAATTCCCTATCAGTATGTCGTTGGAATATGGGAGGAAATGGACCTAACCGGAGGAAACCCGATTAAACATGGGAAGAACTTGCAGATATTGTCCTGGGTGGGATTTGAATCCAGGACATAGCACTGCAAAGCAACAATGCTAACCATTGAGCCACTGTGCAACCCAATATTTCATGCCAATTTTCTGATATTTCTTTACAGGAAACTTAGCAAGAATTCAAATGAATAAAAGATGTCTAAACACTATAGCAAATTATAAACAGAAAAACTGCACTATAAAATATGGACTTTATTGAGTGACAACTTTTTTGCTCATCTCTTGTACACATGCATGAGATCACCTATTACAATGTTCCAACAGTAATCTGAAAACATCGATGGATCCATTTTCTTTGATATATTTTTATCATAGCTACAATATCTTGGTGAAATCTCTCACCGTGCTCGTCGTTTGCAGCACCACAGTTTGGTGGAGAGCTGTCTAGATGCGAATGTAAGAAATGAATCTTTAAGGACATGTTACAGCCAAGATTCTAAAATGTTTTGAAGAGATTTTCCACCAACTCTTTAGTTTTCTGTTCTTGAGTTTCACCAACAATTAGTTGCCACTAATGCGAAGCTACCCATGCAACCTTTTCTTTGCCCTGCAACAAATGGAAAAACTCCACATTTTGAAGCTTATGAATCTAAAGTCCAATAAAGAACTCTTCATCTTTGCTTCAATCAACCTTGGAAATGTATCAACGAGATACTTGAATGCTCTTGCACTTTTACCCATTGCTTTTACAAAATTCTTCATTTGGGCCAACTTCGAATGCAATGGTGGTAACAAAATCTTATGTAGGTAAACAAGTGCTGGATGAAGGACAATTTTACTCCATGGCTAAAGTGAATGTCAGATAGGCCAGTTGCTTTTATTATAGTGAAATTCTCTGGCACAACAGTCTCACTCACACAGAAAGCAGCACTACTTTGTGTATATACCATGGAAACAAAGTAGGAGGACAACCACCTTTAAGTCAGGGGCCACAAATGCTGGTCATAATTCAGGCACCTCAACAGCTCTTATAAGGTACTGTCACACAGGGAGATATCGCCGGCGATGTTGCCGGCGATCGCGGGAGCGCGCATCCCTGACAACATCGCCGGTGAGATGTCAGACTGAGCAACTTACCGGCGATGTCGCCGGCTAGTTGCCGCGGCTATCGCTCGCTGGGTTGCCCAGCAACCCAGCGAGCGATAACTCGCAATGTTGGAGATAGGCGGAATCGCCCGCAACATTGCAGGTTGCCGCGTTACACAGGGCGATCAGGCATGATCGCCTGACCAACATCGCCAGGTTTCCCAACATTGTTGGGAAACCTGGCAATGTTACTCAGGCGATTTTTCCCCTGATTATCGCCCTGTTACACGAGGTAACTCTCCAGCGATGTCGCCGCAACCTGGCCACGCCCCTCAGTTGCCGGCAACATCGCCGGAGATATCTCCCTGTGTGACGGTACCTTTATGTTGTTATAAGCTTATTTTCTGTTGACTATATAACCAACTGGAATTGAAGGTAGCACATTCCCATTATGCAGCAAAACCGCTTTAACCTTTCCCGACCTTTGATGTTGTGCAACGTCATGAAGGTCGGTGGCTTCCCAACCCATGCTGTACAATGTCATGGCGGTTACCGAAGCACCCTTGCTGCCAAAACCGCCATCGGTTCCTGATGCTCTGTGATTCTTATCACAGAGCACTGAAGCTTGAGGTCAGGGGGGGTGGATTCCCCACCCCGTCCCCAGGATTACTGTGATTGGCTGTTGAAACAGTCAAAGCGATCCGGGCGCAGTGATCCACTATGGACGGTGGATGTACCAGAGATGATCGAGCGTCGTGGGACCTTTGTTGTGGACTACATCGGAGGCGATCGAGCATCGTGGGTCCTTCGTTGTGGACTAGGTCGGATCTTTATGATGAAAATGGAGTCCGAATTTTGCTTGTGTTTTTTTTTTCAAATAAAAAGATTTTCCTCTGTGTGGTGTATTTTTTGACTATTTACTAGAGATTCCTAATGGCCAAATCATTGACCCGACATTATAAATCTCGGGCTTAGTACCAGCTACCAATAAAAAAGCTGGCATTAACCCCTTTATTACCCAGTTTGCCACAGGCACTAGGGCAACTAGAGAAGTCTGGGTACAGCGCCAGAAAATGGTGCTCCAATTAATGTGCAATATTCTGGGGCAGCTGTGGGCTGCAATTCACAGATTGGGAGGGGGCCCTGATCCCCCATTCCCCTGCATGGGGATAGAACTGCAGAAAGAGATCTGACAGCTCAGGTACAGTGATCCAGTAGATCACTGTGCCCAAGTTGTCAGATCGCTTTCTACATCTTGATCCCCATGCAGGGGGATTCCCCTGCATGGGGATTGAGCTGCAGAAAGCAATCTGTCAGCTCGGGTGCAGTGATCAATTGGATCACTGAAACCAAGCTGTCAGATGTTTTCTGCAGCTTGCTCTCCATGCAGGGGAATCCCCTTGCATGGGGATTGAGCTGCAGAAAGCAATCTTGACAGCTCGGGCGCAGTGATCCAAACTGTGCAGTGATCCACTGGATCACTGAAACCAAGCTGTCAGATTGTTTTCTGCAGCTTGCTTTCCATGCAGGGGATTCCCTTGCATGGGATTGATGCAAAAAGCAATCTGACAGCTCGGGCGCAGTGATCCAGTGGATCACTGAAACCAAGCTGTCAGATTGTTTTCTGCAGCTTGCTCTTCATGCAGGGGAATCCCCTTGCATGAGGATTGAGCTGCAGAAAGCAATCTGACAGTTTGGGCGCAGTGGTCCAAACTGTGCAGTGATCCACTGCACAGTGATCCGGACTTTCATACCACTGCGCCCAAGCTGTCAGATCGCTTTCTGCAGCTTGCTCTCCATGCAGGGGATTCCCTTTGCATGGGAATCGAGCTGCAGAAAGCAATCTTGCAGCCCCGGCACAGCACACAGGCTGCCAGATTGCTGCTCTGCAGTCCGATCCTCCTGCATGAGGATCGAGCTGCAGAAAGCGATCTCGCAGCCCCGGCGCTGCACCCGGGCTGCCAGATCACTGCTCTGCAGTCCGATCCTCCTGCATAGGGATCAAGTTGCAGAAAGCAATCTCGCAGCCCCAGCGCTGCACCTGAACTGCCAGATCGCTGCTCTGCAGTCCGATCCGTCTGCATGCAGATTGAGCTGCAAAAAGCGATCTCACAGCCCCGATGCAGTGATCCACATAGTGGATCACTGCACCCGAGCTGTCAGATTGCTACTTTGCAGTCCGATCCTCCTGCATGGCGATCGTGGGACCTTCGTTGTGGACTACGTCGGAGGCGATCGAGCGTCGTGGGACCTTCGTTGTGGACTATGTCGGATCTTTTTATAATAAAGATGGAGTCTGAATTTTGTTTGTGTTTTTTTTTTTCAAAATAAAAATATTTTTCTCTGTGTGTATTTATTGACTACTTACCAGATTCCTAATGGCGGGTCTAACACTGGCCCAATATTATGATTCTCGGGCTTAGTGCCAGCTGACAATAAAAAAGCTGGCATTCACTCTTTTATTAGCCAATTTGCCAACGGCACCAGGGCAACTGGAAGAGCATGGGTACAGCGCCAGAAAGTGGCGCTTCAATGAATGCGCCATTTTCTGAGGCGGCTGCGGACTGCAATTCGCAGCATGGGGGGCCAGAACGCTTGGGCCTTTCCATGCTGAGGATTCCAGCCCCCAGCTGCCTAGTTGTACCTGGGTGGACCAAGAATATGGTGGAGCCCCACGTTATTTTTTTTCTCGAATTCTAGAAATTAAAAAAAAAAAAGGGGCTTTGCTGTATTTTTGGTTGCCAGCCAGGTACAACGAGGCAGCTGGCAGTTGGTAGCAATCTGTAGCTGCCAAGTTGTACCTGGCTGGACCAAAAATATGGCGAAGGCCCACGTCAGTTTTTTAAAGAATTACTTCTACAAATAAAATGACATGGAGCTTTGCCTTATTTTTGGTTGCCAGCCAGGTACAACTTGGCAGCTGGGGGGCTGGAATCCTCAGTTTGGAGAGACCCAAAGGTTGTGTGCCCCCCACACTGCAAATTGCAGCCCACAGCCGCCTCAGAAAATAGTGCATTCATTAGAGGCACCATTTTCTGGTGCTGTACCCCAACTCTTCCAGTTGCCCTTGTGCTGGTGACACACAGGGGCTCTCCATACGCGACATGGTGTCCGCTAACAAGTTAAATGGAATATTAGCTCCAATTGTTAGCGGACACCATGTCACGTTTGGAGAGCCCCTGTGTGCCTAAACATTGGAGCTCGCCCAGGTGCTTCACAAATTAATCAGTAAAAATGAAAAAAGAAAATTTTCGTGGAAATAATACTTTTTCATTTTTACGGATCAATTTGTGAAGCACCTGGGGGTTCAAAGTGCTCACTATGCATCTAGATAGGTTCCTTGGGGGGTCTAGTTTCCAAAATGGGGTCACTTGTGGGGGAGCTCCAATGTTTAGGCACACACGGACTCTCTAAACGCGACATGGTGTCCGCTAACAATTTGAATGGACAATTAGCTCAAATTGTTAGCGGACACCATGTCGCGTTTGGAGAGCCCATGTGTGCTTAAACATTGAAGCTCCCCCACAAGTGACCCCATTTTGGAAACTAGACCACCCAGGGAACTTATCTAGATGGGTGGTGAGCACTTCGAACCCCCGATGTTTCACAAATTCATCCATAAAAATTAAAAAGTACTTTTTTTTTTCACAAAAATTTTCTTTTAGCCTAATTTTTTTCATTTAAAAAAAGGAGCGCCATTTCACTTTTTGAATGGAAAATTAGCTCCAAAAGTCAAATTGCGCTCCTTCCCTTCTGAGCCCTGCCATACGCCCAAACAGTGGTTTATGACCACATATGAGGTATCAGTGTACTCAGAAGAAATTACCCAACACATTTTAGGATCTATTTTATCCTGTTGCCCATGTGAAAATTAAAGAATTGAGGCTAAAAGAACATTTTTGTTAGAAAAATTAAAATGTCAATTTTTTCCTTCCACGTTGCTTTAGTTCCTGTGAAGCACCTGAAGGGTTAATAATCTTCTTGAATGTAGTTTTGAGTAGCCTGAGGGGTGCAGTTTTTGGAATGGTGTCACCTTTGGGTGTTTTCTGTCATGTACAACCCTCAGGGACTTCAAATGTGATGTGGTCACAAAAAAAAAGGTTTTGTAAATTTTGCTGGAAAAATGAAAAATTGCTGATGAATTTTGAACCCTTATAACATCCTACCAAAAAATTATTTCTCAAAATTGTGCTGACGTAAAGTAGACATGTGGGAAATGTTATTTATTAACTATTTTGTGACACATAACTCTTTGGTTTAGCAGAAAAAAATTCAAAATTTGAAAATTGCTAAATTTTCAAAATGTATGCCAAATTTTTTATTTTTTCACAAATTTACGCAAAAATTATCGACCTAAATTTAATACTACCATGAAGCCCAATATGTCATGAAAAAACTATCTCAGAATCGCTAGGATCTGTTGAAGCGTTCCAGAGTTATTATCTCATAAAGGGACACTGGTCAGAATTGACAAAAATGACAAGGTCTTTAGGGTCAAAATAGGCAGAGTCATGAAGGGGTTAAGAGAACCTGTCACCCCCTGGTGGTTTCCAAAGTGAAAGCACCACTGAATGCAGCATGTATGCTGCATTCAGGGAAGGTGTGTACCATGTCTCTACCCCCCTGTAACCTGAAAAAAAAACACTTTAGAAAGTTTAGAGTTAAGAGGTCCAAGGGGTTTATCTGATTATGCTGTGCTTGCTGCCAGCCTGGTCCTCCCTGACTCCTACCTGTGTGTGTCTGTGTGTGGAGCCGAAGAGGAGGGCAGAGCCACACAAGAGGAGGCAGAACACACAGGCAGGAAGCGGGAAGGACTGGGCCGGCAGCAAGCACAGCATAATCAGATTAGCCCCTCGGACCTCTTAACTCTAAACTTTCCAAAGTGTTTTTTTTCGGGTTGCAGCTGGAGTAGAGACATGAATACACGCTGCATTCAGTGGTGCTTTCACTTTGGAAAGCACGAGGGGGTGACAGGTTCTCTTTAAGGCTTGCTTTGGACGAAATTATGAGGAGTCTCCATTCCTCTGGATCACAACTTATCTTCAGAGCTTGTGTTTAACTGGTAATGTTGTTACATGCCACAAAATCACCCTCCATGCAAAAGTATTGGACAAGATCTTTATCACAGTTGAGGTACAAAGAATTTCAAACATCGCCCGCCAAAAGATTCTGCGAGAGCTCAATCTTAATCTTGGGCAGATACAAATCTCTAACAAGATTGTTCAGTTCATTTTGTTTTATAAGATGTGGTTCAGTTGAGGTTGCTGACATAAAGTCTGGATCCTGACAGGAAGATGCTTCATAACACCAAGCGCCCTCTTCTTACTCACTTGAGTCGTCTGAAAATATTTCTTGTGCTTTCGGAAGTTCTTCTGTATGTGGTACTGGGTATATTGTAGATCAGGGGTAGGGAACTCCAGGCCTCAAGAGCTGCACACAGTGCATGTTTTCAAGATTTTCTTAGTATTGCACAGGGGTAGAAATCATCACCAGTGCAGGTGATTCAATTATCACCTGTGCAATACTAAGGAGATCCTAAAAACCTGCACTGTGTGCAGCTCTTGAGGCCTGGAGTTCCATACCCCGGTTGAAGATGGAATGTTTGGATACAGTAAGGTCCAATTCTTCTACCTTTAAACTCCTTCCCTATTGGGGGCACCATACAGAAATAGCAATTGGTAGTGTGAATGGTTGTCTCTCTCCAGATTGTTGGGACTGAAAAAGGCATATATTTCCTCTTCCCATGCAAACACTGATTAAGATGTGATGATGCACATCTATTGCCGAATATGTGTGGAGCCCAACGCTTGTCCTGATTTCCTATTCTGCAGCCAAAATACAGGTTGTAGGCTTTCTTTTTAATAATAGTCACATTTTGCCTTTGTGATGCAAAAGTGGCTTCTCTGCATATGTAGCAAAAAGTATTTTTAATGCCAGAACAAAGCACATCTAAAAAAACATGTAGAAACATGTCAATATGCTAAGAAACTAAGTTAAGAAATCCTAAAACTGTATACCTTTCACAGAGAGCATTTACAAAAGTAGGGGATGCAACTGTAATTAGAATTACATCATCAGAGTGGTGTTGGCATTTTTGATTAGCTACCCTAAGATGATAGAATACTGAAGGTTCAATAGGCTAAATACCGGATGTAATAGACTGACTATCAACAATGCAATAATGAATGAATGTTTTTGTCTCTGAACCAATTTATCAGAACAGTGTGAATGGGTCATGCCGCAATAATTACAATGCGCCAGGCCAGTTAATAAAAAAAGGAGTTGCAGATGCCGTTAAGTAGGACACAGTTAACATGGCTTCCATTCATTGGCCAAAGAATGACGACTTGACCATGGGACCAAAGTCCTCTGAATCTACTCTATTTTTAAAACTATAAGGTGCACTATAGTTTGGACAACAGAAAATATTAAAAAGATATTGATATTAAAACTACCCTGGGGATATTTAGAGGTAGAAGGAGTAATTTGGGGGTAGTGTTGGTTGGCTTCGGTTGTGCTCTTTACTTAGTGCTCAAGGGTAAAAGATGGAGTTTATGAATTATTCTAAAATAGTATAATCATATTAGGAGGTTTGTACATAAAAAATATAGGGCATTACATATTACATATTATCCCCAACAGTGACATATCAAGGTCTCAATACAATTTACATTGGTTGTCTTTTCCCAAAGTTTATAAAGAGAACAAGTAAAGTGCCTTGTGAAAGTATTTGGCCCCCTTGAACTTTTCAACCTTTTGCCAGATTTCAGGCTTCAAACATAAAGATATAAATTGTAATTTTTTGTGAAGAATCAACAAGTGGGACACAATCGTGAAATGGAATGAAATTTATTGCATATTTTAAACTTTTTTAACAAATAAAAAACTGAAAAGTGGTTCATGCAATAATATTCGGTCCCCTTGAGTTAATACTTTGTAGTGCCACCTTTTGCTGCGATTACAGCTGCAAGTCGCTTGGGGTATGCTCCATCAGTTTTGCACATCGAGAGACTGAAATTCTTGCCCTTTCTTCCTTGCAAAACAGCTGGAGCTCAGTGAGGTTGGATGGAGAGCGTTTGTGAACAGCAGTTTTCATCTCTTTCCACAGATTTTTGATTGGATTCAGGTCTGGACTGTGACTTGGCCATTCTAACCCTGGATACATTTATTTTTGAACCATTCCATTGTAGATTTTGCTTTATGTTTGGGATCATTGTCTTGTTGGAAGATATATCTCCGTCCCAGTCTCAGGTCTTTTGCAGAGTCCAACAGGTTTTCTTCCAGAATGGTCCTGTATTTGGCTCCGTCCATCTTCCCATTAATTTTAACCATCTTTCCTGTCCCTGCTGAAGAAAAGCAGGCCCAAACTATGATGCTGCCACCACCATGTTTGACAGTGGGGATGGTGTTTTAGGGTGATGATGCTTTTACGCCAAACATATTGTTTTGCATTGTGGCCAAAAAGTTCAATCTTTGTTTCATCTGACCAGAGCACCTTATTCCACATGTTTGGTGTGTCTCCCAAGTGGCTGGTGGCAAACTTCAAACAAGACTTTTTATGGATATCTTTGAGAAATTCTTCTTGCCACTCTGCCATAATGACCAGATTTGTGCAGTGTACGACTGATTGTTGTCCTATGGACAGACTGTCCCACCTCAGCTGTAGATCTCTGCAGTTCATCCAGAGTGATCATGGACCTTTTGGCTGCACCTCTGATCAGTCTTCTCCTTGTTCGAGATGAAAGTTTAGAGGGATGGCCGGGTCTTGGTAGATTTGCAGTGGTCTGATACTCCTTCCATTTCAATATGATCACTTGCACAGTTGCTCCTTGAGATGTTTAAAACTTGGGAAATCTTTTTGTATCCAAATCCAGTTTTAAACTTCACCACAATAGTATCTCAGACCTGCCTGGTGTGTTCCTTGGTCTTTATGATGCTCTCTGCACTTGAAACAGAACCCTGAGACTATCACAGAGCAGGTGCATTTATACGGAGACTTGGTTACCCACAGGTGGATTCTATTTATCATTACCAGTCATTTAGGACAACATTGGATCATTCATAGATCATCTCTGAACTTCTGGAGTGAGTTTGCTGCACTGAAAGTAAAGGAGCCGAATAATATTGCACGCCCCACTTTTCAGTATTTTATTTGTTAAAAAAGTTTAAAATATGCAATAAATTTCGTTCCACTTCACGATTGTGTCCACCTTGAGAACACAATAAAATTAGAATTTAAATATTTATGTGTGAAGCCTGAAATGTGGCAAAAGGTTGAAAAGATCAAGGGGGCCAAATACTTTCACCAGGAACTGTATATTTATTGGGGAATCAACCATGTGCTTGGTGTCTTACATGTGTAATGTTTTTATTTATGCCACTTAAACTTCGTTTAAACAATTTGGCCATCTGTAACTGTAGTAGAAATTATTCTAATATCCACACTATAAGGCTGGGGTTCTACTAGTGTATGGCATCTGATGCGTGAACATTGGATGCGATATGCTAATGACCCTCGGCTCCTGCTCTTCTGCGAGAGTAAGCAAAGTGTAGTTATGCTATGATCCGATCCTGCAATCCTTAAAAACACAAGTGGAACCGAGGCCTAAAGGATGCCTATAGCAGATTTTATATTAAGCAGTGCTGTGCTACACTCATTTTCTGTGCTCTTAATGAACTGTCATGCCACAGCAAGGAAATGCTCAGAATGAGGTGTAATAGGAGGGGAACACCAAAGAATAAGTAAAATGGAGACCCTAGCGGTAGGGAGAGGGAAAAGGGGTCACCCCTTACTTGAGTCTGAACCCTGAGCTCCCTATCGTCCCTAGAAGGGTCCTACCCCCTTGCTCAATCATGCCTAGGGTCCTGACTGATGCACTGTCACAAATGTCTCCCATATTTAGGAAACTAGTGACAAATTTGGGTCCAAAGTCCCACTTTCCCTTTGAGATTCTGTATATTAAATGTGTTTTCCTTTCTTTTGGTGTTTCAAGGGTTAATGTCAGTTTGCCTTGCTAGCAGCTTCTGATTATTTCTCCTCATGTGCATCCGTTTGGTGACCACATTCATCACATTTTAATAGTCCCATGTTCCACCTGAGGGTGCCGGTTATAGAATATCCATTCCTATACTAGCCATGAAGGAAGAAGGTTGCTTTAGGAGCCACTAGAGTCAGGCTGCTGCTGGAAGCCTTTGTTGTTGATGTAGTCCTGCTGGGTGGAGTCAGTGTATATTCTTTGGTGTTTTCACTTATTTACATTCCCTTGTGTTTATTATTGCAATGGTGGTCTTGGGCTCTCACCAGCCATCTCCCTAGTGAGGGGTAAGTTCAGGGCTTGCAAGGTACTAGGTATCCTTGCTCAGCTATGGGGTGAAAGAATCTGTATAGGGACGCTAGGGAGTTTAGGGTACAGCCTCAGGTCAGTGTAGGCGGTGTACTATCTCTCCTCTCTCTAGCATCCAGGCCCACCATTCTTAGTGTCCCCAGAGCACCCCTGGTGGTGATGGTGCTTGTTGGGGTTTCCCTGGTGGTTGAAAGATCCCCGATTGTAATACTGTAACACACACTGAGAAGGAAGGATGCTAATCTTTCTACTACGATAAGTCAACACTGGGGGAGAGGCAAACGGGAAAAAAAAACAAACAAACATAGGAACTCCACAGCATCTCCAGAAAGGTATTTCACAACTTCATTTGGGACTCCACAGCTATAACTGGAACAGAAGGGAGGTCAGTATAGAAGACCTATAACTAGCATAGGAGTTAGCAGTGAGTTTATATAGATGAAGGGCATGATCGTAAGGTACAGGAGATGAGATCAAGGCTACAAGGATTCTCAAAAGGAAATCCTAAACCCTTGAGCACTCAAAGGAAATAATTCTACTTTTCTCACGGAAACTACTGGGCAGTGGAGATTTGAGGAGGAGGGTGTCTTACTTCTTGTCCAAAATAAACCAAGATGTCTATAAGAATATGTAATGATATACCGTATATACTCGTGTATAAGCCGATCCGTGTATAAGCCGACCCCCCTACTTTTGCCCCCAAAACCTGGGAAAACCTATTGACTCGTGTATAAGCCTAGGGTGGACCCCAGTACAGGTATACAGCCCCCAGCAGTGTGGTATACAGGCCCCCTCAGTGGTATACAGCAGCCTCCCCAGTGGTAGTATACAGCAGCCTCCCCAGTGGTAGTATACAGCAGCCCCAGAGGGGTATACAGCAGCCCCAGAGGGGTATACAGCAGCCCCAGAGCTGTATACAGCAGCCCCAGAGGTATACAGCCCCCCCCCTCCCGTGGTATACAGGACCCCCCCTTGCTAGTGGCAACCTGTATAGGAAGAGATCATTATACTTATCGTGTCGCTGCCGCCGACGCCGACGCTCTGTCACCGTCACCGCGCTCCTCCTGGTCTTCAAGCTTCCTTCTCCGGCGCACAGACAATGATGTCATTTCCTGTGCGCCGGTGAAGGAAGCATGAAGACCCGGAATAGCGCGGTGACGGTGACAGAGCGTCGGCGTCGGCGGCAGCGACACGATAAGTATAATGATCTCTTCCTTTACAGGTTGCCACCAGCAAGGGGGGGGGCCTGTATACCACGGGGGGGGGGGGGCTGTATACAACCGGGTACCGTATATGGACTCGTGTATAAGCCGAGGGGGGACTTTTCAGCACATTTTTTGTGCTGAAAAACTCGGCTTATACACGAGTATATACGGTACTTTTATTTTCCATTATCCGGATGTGGTATCTATTCCATATCTCATATGCAATAAATTGGCTCAGTATTTTTCCATTTATTATACATTCCTCCTCTCCATCTCTTCTCAATTTCTATTTTTATCGTTATTCATACTTTAAAACTTAATAACTGTAATAATATCCCTTGACACTACTGTCAATAGATTTTATTTGACTGATATTAGGATTTGTACTAGTTTTCAATGATATATATGTCCAGTATGAGCATTTTTCTATAGTCTTAATGAGGGACACTTGCCTTATTCTCTCTGCTTGACATTTCTTGAATGAGATGATATTAGCCATGTACAGTGTCTTATTTCTGCTCATTACTGCATCCTTAAGTCCCCTATGAATTATATAAAGTTTTGTATAAGTTTTCGCATTGGTATTTGTGCCTTGCTCTCTGCTATTATGTTTGTCCTTATGCAAGATGGTGGTTCGCGCATTGCACATGCGCGAGGTGAGATCCAGGACCCGAACGTATTCTGGCTTTCTGTGGGTGGCGACTTGCATGATGACGTCTCAGGCGGTTTTCTTCCCTGCAAGTTGCTTCCGGGAATGCCAATGGCTGCCCGTGGTATTACCGCAGCACACCTGCAATCTAATTACAATGTGTTCCACTATTGTTTGATGCCACCTAATGCAGTAGCATTTAATGAGGACTCCTATCACACACTCACCACTACTCCGTGATGAAGTAATCCATGAAACACTGGTAGGGGCTGTCTCCTGTTAGCTGGTCTGCACAATCCTACAATATGGGTGAGCTATTATGACTACTGCATTGAATAACTGTCCTATTTAATGCCAATTATACTCTCTGCTGACTTTCCACACATGTGATAATAGTTCACATTTGCAGATTTTGCACATTTTGGCTGGACTGGTATCTCCTGTGTATTTGCACCATTTAGACTGGCTAGTTTTCAGTTCTCTTGTGACCTGGGAACGTCAGGGATATTTCACTTTAACACAGCATTACTAATTCACCTAACCCACTCTTTTGACATTTGTTCTGTGCTGACCTCCAAATTGTGAAGACTCTCTTGTCTGCTTTACTTTGCAACTTATCCCTGGTCATTTTTTATCCTGTGTAATTTACCACATGTACTATTTTAACCATGCCATCCTCCTTAAATAAACAATTTTTTGAAAATATTTCTACAATGGTTAGAGGGACTCTGTCAGGTCATTTTTGAGTATAATACTAATAGTGCCCTTGAATAGTGCCTGGGGAGCCATTTCAGAATATGTAAAAATTGTTACTGTACCCTTTGTAGTTCTCTTGCTACAAGCACCTTCACACCCAGCAGGCAGATGGCTTCACTAGTCCGGTCTATTACTTTCACTGCAGAATAGTCCCCAGTATGTAAATGTTTATTTATTATTCACTTCTTCCCAGGCAGCTATTCTCTCCCTCCACCCTGTGCTCTATGTCTGACTACTAGCTTTCATTTTCACTTTCCTTGTATACTTGCAGATCAGTGCAGTGCAGTGGTGTCACAACATAAATATTCATCCCTGTGGAGTATGCAACAGTGAACTAAGTGATCATTCACTGTGACAGATGGAAAGAATCTCTTTATTTGAAGTTTATGTCGGGCTCACAAGGGTCGGGGTACTCAAATCTTGGGTGTTTGGGTCCAGTGCTGTGACAGGTGGTCGGTGCCCAAGCCTATGCCCTTAGGGTGACAATAAAAATGGGGGTATTTACAGGGATAAGAGTTTATGTTTGAATGTCGTGACACCACCTGTAGATCCTGTGATGGCACTGCTGGGGCCTCTGGGGTGATGAGCGGCGGAAAGGCGTTATGGCTCCTTACAGGTGGAGCAGGGTCCCCCGGGGCAGTGTAGTGTGATGACAGGAATAGGGCAGCTCAGTCACTGCTGTGAGACTGGAATGTCACCATTCGCCAGGTAGAAACATAGACACTTGCTTGCTCTGCACGGGTCTTTACTCCGGTAATCTGCAGTTTGCAAGGTATGCGGTTGTTATAGCCAGGGTAGTAGACCAGGTGGTCCTGGCAGAAGGCAATGTCTGTCCGAAGCTCCAGATATGTCCTTTCTTTTCTCTTCCACTGTCACTGTCTCTGCGCACTCCTTCTTCCTCGCGCTGCCCTGCATGAATCCCGCTTGACTACCAGGTCAGGTGATATGAGGGACCCTTCTCTCTAAGGGGCTCAACCCGGTTTGGTGATTCTGGTGGGGACCGTGCATATGTCGGGCGGATCGTGCTCCTAAGAAGCTGTTGATCATACCAGAGTTTGCGGCTCAGGGATGGACCTCTGCACCACTTTGGAGCTGGGCCACGGTTGTTTAGTCACCCTCTGTCTGTCTCTCTCTGTCTGGGCCACCAGGTTGAGGTGGCCTCCCCATTACTACTTCTTCTCTCTCACTCTTCTACTCTCCTGCTTTCCTGTTTCCCGCTCTTTTTCCACTCACTATATACCCTAGCTCTCCTCCCACCGGGACCGGTTACCCTGGTAACAGGCTGTCCAATTGGCCCCCTGTCTCTAGGTGTATGTGTGTAGTGGGGAGCTTCAGACTTCCATTACACCTTACCAGGACAAGAATACTGCACCTTCTGTTTGGGGTGCAGTACCCTGTTGTAGCGCGCTGACCAGCAGGACGCTACATTTACAGAGGATGGGGGAAGAGTATAATTAAAAAAATACATGACTAGAAGGAGCTTAGAGAAAGGAATTAGAAAATGATATAATTTACATATAGAATTTAGATCTGACAGATTTCTTTTAAAGGAGTTTGTGTTTCACTGGTGATTATTACATAACTAGCTGGGTGCCCGATGCAGATGCATCGGGATTCTAGAGGAGCGAGTCTGTGACTCGCAATGGCCGCTTCACGGCCAATGCTTCGCGCTGCTAAGGCGACTCGCCATGCCCGCTGCGCGGGCATAGCGAGTCGCCTTAGAACTGCTCGCAATGGCCGCTGCGCGGCCAATGCTTCGGGCGTATCCACATGACCACGCTGACTCGCAGCGTGAGTGGACTCAAAAGGGGCAAAAAACCCATTCGTGATTATATAATAGATAGTACCTATTTAGTAACAATGTTTAAACCGAATTGTTTCACTTTTTGAAGACATGCTTCTATGGGAGTAGTTGCTTCCTTGTTTTTGCTATTATAGGTTCCATTACATTCTTATTTTTGCTATGTTCTATGATTTAAGGAAGTAGTTAGGAAGGTCTGGCACTGCTGACCTTACTGACTACAGTCACTACAGACTATAAGACGCACATTAATTTTAGCAATATGCCATCTTGATTTTTTTTTTTAAAGTACGTTTTATAGTCATTAAAATATGGCATTTGCTAATGTATAGTGGCCACTCTAAAACAAAATGACCAATCCTATAATGAGCTTTACAACAACACTAGGCATATTAGTTAATGCCTAACATCAATCTACAGACAGCTGTTCCCGACTTCTTTCCTCTCACCAGTGTAGAGAGGGATTTGGCTGATTGAATGAAATGTACTTGAAGCAGCTTTGAAGAGGTAGGTAGGCTCTTCATAAGGAGACTAGCTTTGCCTATCCTGTCTAGAAAAAAGGTAAACTATCTCACTAGTGCTATCTATTGTGTCCTTTTAGAAGCCTTACAACATGAGAAGGGATTATGGTCAATCAAGCCACACATCTGCAAATAGATGTTTTTGCATATAGTATCTGTTCAATAAGGGAACATTTTGTACACTTCACAGGAGATGTATAATTTTATTTTTAATAACATTCTGCTAATGAGTGATTGTAGACACATCTACATACACCTATTTCAGGGTAATTGCTAATCCATCATCAGTATATGACAAGAAAGCCACCAAAATTGCATCAAGGGTGTTTCATTCAGGGAGCCAAACCTTGCTCTAGACCGATGAGGCAAAAATAGCCCAAAACAGATGACTGTAAATGGCTGTCTGTCTGGCTTTGCTGATCTCTAAGCATAAAGTAAGGCTTGTTAAAAAGTGAGATATTGACTTAGCTACTTCCAGATTATGGTACTAGAAAACCAACCTTCCTTTTTCCCATCTCCCCATTGAAGGCTCCCCATTGACAGCTATTGGAGTGGGCATCTTTACTGGGTTTTTGAAATTCATACTTTAGGTAATACAAATGTGAAGTTAAATACTTATCAAAGATTTTATAGACTAAAGATCTCTATTTCTGTTCAAGTACATATCATACAGTATGTATACACGAAAGGAAGAAAATGTCACATGGAACCGGTCTGACACACATTAGCTGTGTGCAGGCACCCTAGGCGCATTGGTCTGTTTGCTCTTTGAACTTCCATCTCAATCATTCAATGATAAATACACTTTTGTGTGGAATTGTCAAAACAGTCCGGACAATAATCACTTGAGATGGGAAAGATGCAGAGTTGCAGTGAGTTAGTCAAGCGTTCAATGGTAGCTCAGCAAAAACACCATTGCATTCTCAATGATAGGCAAACAAGTGTGTTTAGAGATTACTTTTCCATTCTGTTATCAAGACAGGCACACATTTTGGAGATAAGGCACTCTTCTACTGAGGCTTTCTCCTTGCAATAATGTAAGGCCTCAAAGTCTTTAGATGAGACAATAGCCTGTAACTTCCAGCAATTCCTTTCTCACTGGCCTTTGAGGAAGCTGGTTTAATTAAGTAGGCTGTTAATTTTAATTAAGTGCAAATATTTTAAAAATTATAAGGCTGTTTAAATATTATGTAATATGTGGTTTCTTCAGAAAATGTATATGTGTTTCAAAAAAGTGTCTCACATCAGTGTCAAGTTAGTGGTTTCTAGACAATAATTTGCCTCAACATTTACAGATATTTGAAATATAACCACTTTATCTCATGGGCGTTTGCCAGACTGGGGTAAAAATTGACATGAAGATTTAATGGAAGTATATTTTCATGTGTTAAAAATGTTTTTATTTTATCATTTATCTGCCTTCAGCTTGACCTCAAACCACAGCTACTTGATGGATGAATGCTGTGTCAGAAGATCAATCTTGCATGAGCCTAGATAGGTCCAACTGGGTCTTCTATGCCATTATCTTGTCTTACTACCATAATGTCCTTCTCTAGTAATTTTTCTCTTTGTATGATATGTTAATATGTGTGTGTATATGTATGTATATATATATGCATATATATATATATATATATATACATATATATATATATATATATATATATATATACACTAGATGGTGGCCCGATTCTAACGCATCAGGTATTCTAGAATATGTGGGTGTGCGGCGGTGCGGGTGTACGGCAGTGCGGGTGTACGGCGGTGCGGTTGTGCGAGTATGCAGCGGTGACCCACTCAGTTCTCACCAGCTCCAGGTTTCTGTCCAGCCGCCTCTCACCCTAGCATGTCTTCTTCTTCTTCCTCCAGCATAGACGTCAACAATTCCAAGGCCTCAGGGGGCGAGTTAACAGGGGTGTCATAGTAGGCGTGTCCAAGTGCATAGCCCTGATGTGGTGGGCGTGCCCTTGTTCACGGCCATTATGATGCCCCCTTTGGTAGCTCCACCCCCACCCCCGCAGCCTTTGAATTCCTGGGGTCTATGCCACAAAAAGAAGAAGAATGGCGGGGTGAGCAGTGGGCAGATGGAGCATTGAGCGGCAGCCGGGAGGGAGTGGGTGAGCAGCAGGCAGGAGACCGAGCGGAGGGGGGTGGGAGACCAGGCGGACAGTGCCTGTTTCGCTGTAACGGAAATCCTGCGTCGCTGATTGGTCGCGCCCAGCCAGCTGCGAACAATCAGCGAGGCGGGTTTTGCGTTAGAGACAGTGTGACGTGAGTGCAAGGTGAGTGCAGGGCTAAGTGTGAGGTGAGTGCAAGGTGAGTGCAGGGCTAAGTGTGACGTGAGTGCAGGGCAGAGTGTGACATGAGTGCAGGGCAGAGTGTGACGTGAGTGCAGGGCAAAGTGTGACGTGAGGGCAGGGCAGAGTGTGACGTGAGGGCAGGGCAGAGTGTGACGCAAGTGCAGGGCAGAGTGTGACGTGACTGCAGGGCAGAGTGTGACGTGACTGCAGGGCAGAGTGTGACGTGAGTGCAGGGCAGAGTGTGACGTTAGTGAAGGGTGAGTGTGAGTGCAGGGTGAGTGTAGGGTGTGTGAGTGTAAGTGGTCTGCAGTACCTGGCTCCTGGTGCTGTGTGCGTTCAGCTTAAGAACCTCTGGTGATGTCACAGCCATGTGATCTTGCTCCGGCCATGATTGTGACATCATCAGAGGTCCTGTAAGTATAGACCATAGCAAAGAAAGTAACTATAGAGCCCCCGTCACACATAACGACGCACCAGCAATACCAATAACGATACAACCTGGCCGGGATCGATGGTGCGCCGTTTTCACATCGCTGTTCACTTCAAATAGCGGGACGGGAAAGCTGACAGTGAAGTCGGCTTTCCTGCCCGCTATGTGAGTGTAGTGCTGTTGTCTCTGTCACGGCAATCCCGCGTTGCTGATGCGTTGCCAGTGCTTTTTTTGTAAAAAACATATTTGCCGGTACGCATTTCAGATTAATTTCCCCTATGCACAGGGGTGCAGCAAGGCTCTCTGCCGCCTGAGCCTAGGTGAGGATCGGGAAGGTGGGGTTGCTATCGGCAGCCGCGGGTGAGGAGCGGGGAGGAGGGGTGCTGTCGGTAGCCGCCGCTGGTGATTTTATCTTATGCAGCCGGCGCACGTCACACAGGGAGCCGGCTGCATGGTGCAGACGCCGCCCCCTTCTGCTCTGCGGCTCCCCCTGCCTCCATGCCGCCTGAGCCTAAAGGCTCATATTGACCATTGGACAGTGCAGCACTGCCTATGCATGGCACACGTCCCCTATGCATGGCACACGTCCATTATGCATGGCACACGTCCATTAGGCATGGCACACGTCCCCTACGCATGGCACACGTCCCCTACACATGGCACACGTCCCCTACGCATGGCACACGTCCCCTACGCATGGCACAAGTCCCCTACGCGTGGCACACGTCCCCTATGCATGGAGCCGGCTGCATGGTGCAGACGCCGCCCCCTTCTGCTACGCGGCTCCCCCTGCCTCCATGCCGCCTGAGCCTAAAGGCTCATATTGATCATTGGACAGTGCAGCACTGCCTATGCATGGCACACGTCCCCTATGCATGGCACACGTCCATTAGGCATGGCACACGTCCATTAGGCATGGCACACGTCCCCTACGCGTGGCACACGTCCCCTACGCGTGGCACACGTCCCCTACGCGTGGCACACGTCCCCTACGCGTGGCACACGTCCACAATGCATGGCACACGTCCATTGTGCATGGCACACATCCATTGTGCATGGCAACACGTCAATTATGCATGGCATACGTCCATTATGCATGGCACACATCCCCTATGCAGGGCACACGTCCCCTATGCAGGGCACACGTCCCCTATGCGTGGCACACGTCCATTATGCTTTTCACACGTCCATTATGCTTGGCACACGTCCCCTATGCATGGCACATGTCTACTATGCGTGGCACACGTCCATTATGCACGCCACACATCCCCTATGCATGGCACACGTCCCCTATGCAGAGCACATGTCCCCTATGCAGGGCACACGTCCCCTATGCAGGGTTCACGTCCCCTATGCAGGGCACACGTCCCCTATGCAGGGCACACGTCCTCTATGTGTGGCACATGCCCCCCTGTGTTAGATATGGCCCCCATGCTGCTGTCATAGGAAAATAATAAACTCTACACTTACCTCCTCCTCCAGCGCAGATTTCATTGCTGCTGCTGTGATCGGGCAGGACATCTAATATTTGCCTTTCCCCCAGCCCATCACTGCGGTGCGGTTTCAGCATCATGGTGATGGAAAGCGGCTATGCATATTATATGGTCAGGAGCAAAAGATCTCCCGCTCCCTCCACCAGCCCACCCCAGCTCACATTTTCCGGTACACCGTACCGTCACAAAAAAATCACTGTGCTCGCCGCGGACCTCTGTGCTGCAGGTAGCTGCGGCTGAGCTCCGGTCAGCGACTCACCAGCCGGGAGATGACTGGCTAACGCCGGTCATCTCCCGGCTGGCTCGCGCGCGCTGCGGCCACCATCGGCCGGACCCATGTATCCCAGCGACAGCGCCGCTAATGAGTTGCTGTCGCCGGGCTGCAAAGTGGCGCGAAATTCGAACTTTGAATTTGCGCGCCTATTTGCATAGTCTGCACTCATTGGTGGATCAGACAGACGTCTTAGACAATTATATAGTAGTTATATATTATACTAGATGTCGCCACATCTAGTATAATATTATGTATATATATATATATATATATATATATATATATAAACACATACACAGTTGTGGCCAAAATTATTGACACCCCTGCAATTCTGTCAGATAATAAATACTCAGTTTCTTCCTGGAAATGATTGCACTCACAAATTCTTTTGCATTATTATCTTCATTTAATTTGTCTTAAATGAAAAAACACAAAAGAGAATGCAGCAAAAAGCAAAGCATTGATCATTTCACACAAAACTCCAAAAATGGGCCAGACAAAAGTATTGGCACCCTCAGCCTAATACTTGGTTACACAACCTTTAGCCAAAATAACTGCGATCAACCGCTTCCGGTAACCATCAATGAGTTTCTTACAATGCTCTGCTGGAATTTTAGACCATTCTTCTTTGGCAAACTGCTCCAGGTCCCTGATATTTGAAGGGTGCCTTCTCCAAACTGCCACAGGTGTTCTATTAGATTCAGGTCTGGACTCA
Organism: Allobates femoralis; assembly: GCA_033576535.1. NCBI lineage: Eukaryota > Metazoa > Chordata > Amphibia > Anura > Aromobatidae > Allobates > Allobates femoralis. The sequence goes on from JARQOC010000002.1 coordinate 169,618,697, forward strand.
TGGCTGGCCACCTTAGAAGTCTCCAGTGCTTTCTCTCAAGCCATTTTCTAGTGCTTTTTGAAGTGTGTTTTGGGTCATTGTCCTGCTGGAAGACCCATGACCTCTGAGGGAGACCCAGCTTTCTCACACTGGGCCCTACATTAAGCGGCAAAATTTGTTGGTAGTCTTCAGACTTCATAATGCCATGCACACGGTCAAGCAGTCCAGTGCCAAAGGCAGCAAAGCAACCCCAAAACATCAGGAAACCTCCACCATGTTTGACTGTAGGGACCGTGTTCTTTTCTTTGAATGCCTCTATTTTTTCCTGTAAACTCTATGTTGATGCCTTTGCCCAAAAAGCTCTACTTTTGTCTCATCTGACCAGAGAACATTCTTCCAAAATGTTTTAGGCTTTCTCAGGTAAGTTTTGGCAAACTCCAGCTGGGCTTTTTTATGTCTCGGGGTAAGAAGTGGGGTCTTCTTGGGTATCCTACCATACAGTCCCATTTCATTCAGACGCTGACAGATAGTACAGGTTGACACTGTTGTACCCTCGGACTGCAGGGCAGCTTGAACTTGTTTGGATGTTAGTCAAGGTTCTTTATCCACCATCCGCACAATCGTGCGTTAAAATCTCTTGTCAATTTTTCTTTTCCGTCCACATCTAGGGAGGTTAGCCACAGTGCCATGGGCTTTAAACTTTTTGATGACACTGCACATGGTAGACACAGGAACATTCAGGTCTTTGGAGATGGACTTGAAGCCTTGAGATTGCTCATGCTTCCTCACAATTTGGTTTCTCAAGTCCTCAGACAGTTGTTTGGTCTTCTTTCTTTTCTCCATGCTCAATGTGTTACACACAAAGATACAGGACAGAGGTTGAGTTAACTTTAATCCATGTCAACTGGCTGCAAGTGTGATTTAGTTATTGCCAACACCTGTTAGGTGCCAGAGGTAAGTTACAGGTGCTGTTAATTACACAAATTAGAGAACCATCACATGATTTTTCTAACAGTGCTAATACTTTTGTCTACCCCCTTTTTTATGTTTGGTGTGGGATTATATTCAATTTGACTTTAGGACAATTCTTTTTGTGTTTTTTCATTGAAGACAAATTAAATGAAGTTAATAATACCAAAGAATTTGTGATTGCAATCATTTTCAAGAAGAAACTGAATATTATCTGACAGAATTGCAGGGGTGTCAATACTTTTGGCCACAACTGTAGATATATATTTTTATATATAAATATATATTTATAGGGTGGTGAAATCACAATGGGGGCGGGCTGTGTGTCGCTGGGAGCAACTTCCATCTTTTCCCCCTGTGTGGTCTCTCCTCTGTCCCCTGTATCTCCCCCCTGTGGTCTCTCCCAATATATGCAAATAAATGTGTCTTTCCTTAAGACTTGTTTCTGTTTTTTTTTTTTTTTTTATTAAAAGTGTTTAATTTCCTCGTTGATGTCAGTTTGTTTGGCACCTGACATCAAGCCCTATTGTTAATGTAAGCCGTCAGTATGACAAACGGCCATTAGCAATATTTTCATTAAAGAGAAAAAAAAACCTTATTCATATTCGCTCCCAAATTTCCCTCTGACGTAATCCTGTAATTGCTGTAATCTTGCGGTGGAAGCAGTGGGGCGGTGTGATGTGTCATGCCGCCACCATCTTTGTACACCCAAGTGTCCAAATATGTAGGCTGCATGAGTAAGTGCGCATGCACTCTCTCACTGCTCCCTCATGCGCTCTCTTTGCTCCCTCTGCTGCACAGGTCTGAGCCCCCATCTCCCTGTGCTCTCTATGCCCCCCTCCTTCATGTGCCCCCTTGCCTCCATGTGCCTGGCTGTGCCCTCCTGCATCCTTGTGCCCCTTGCATCCATGTGCCTGTCTGTTCCCTTCTGCCTCCCTATGCCCCCTGCTGCCTCTCTGTGCCTCCCTGTGCCAGTGTGTGCCCCCAGCACCCTGTTCCTGTGTGTACCCTCCTTGACTGTGTTTTCACATGCTTTCACCACCTCCGTGTGCCTGTCTGTGCCTCCCTGTGCTCACAGATTTCAAGTTTATTTAAAAAGAAACATAAAAAATGAATCATTTCTATTGTGACTGAGTGCCAACCAGTGGCATATCTAGGGGGGCTGGCAGGGCATCTGCCCTTGGCGCAGCAAGCAGGGGGGCACTGTTGGGCCTCCAGATGCAGCGCCCAAGGTGTCTCCCTGCTGGCTGCATATTCTGATTCCTTCTTTCCCCGCAGCCATCCCCCTCCCTCCTCATACTGTATCCACACCCATATAAACCTCCCCCCCACTTTTCCAGGTACCTGGTGGCCCCAGGCGGCTCTAGCAGACACTCCATGCAGCCAATAATGTGCGGCGCTCTGGAGAGACCCACTCATCTTCCTCAGGTTTGGGCACAGCGGGGACTCCCATCACTCCTAGGATACAGCCGGACGGCCCGGGAACGGAATGGCCGGTGAAGACTGCAAGGGGAGATTGTGGAGAGGATGGTGGGATGAGAGACGGTCGCGATTCCCCTCCCCTGCTTCATCTTCTACACAAGTCCCCCCTCTGCAACTCCCTTCAACAACAGCCCAATATTCCACAGGATGTGCTCCCACCAAATCACACTCCTGCTTGGAGCCGGCAGCTGAAGAGTTGGCTCCAGGTACAAGAGAGCGGTGTGCCCTTGAGGATGTTTTAACCCCTCAGGAGATAACCCTAAGTAGCAATCCCCAGGCAGCCATGGAGAGGGGGGGATATGGGGACTCGCAGCCCCTGGGCATGGACATGGATGACCTGAGATCCCTACTGATATGGAGGGCTATGTTGGGCGATAAGAAGCGGTGTGCATATCTGAGATAAGATCGCTTGGGGAGGACATGTCCCAGCTCAACACTTCTGTGAAATCCCTGGAGTCAGATGTGACCGACCTAGCAGTACAACTACAATCCCAAAAGCAAATAATAGATCAGCACTCCCAAAATTTCCAATTAATGCTTAATATGACTGAGGATGCAAAAAACAGAAACCGTAGAAATAACATCCGGCTCCGTGGGCTCCCTTAATCCACTGATGCACGTGAGCTGACCCCAGTCCTCCTAAACATCTTTAATTCTCTCCTCGGTAGAGCTGCAGACACACATATATTGAAATGAACAGAGCCCACCGTTCCCTGGGTCCCCGAAGCTCTGGCTCATCCAGACCAAGAGACGTCATATGTCGGATCCACTTTTTCCAACTTAAAGAGGACATTATGAAAAGGGCCAGAGATAAAGAAGCTGTTAATTTTGACAGATCTGTACTCCATCTACTAGCTGATCTTTCCCGGATAACCTTAGCCAAGAGGAGGGCCCTGAGACCCCTTCTGGATGTCCTCCGGGCAAAAGATATTGCTTATTCCTGGGGGTATCCTTTTCAGTTGCAAGTACGTAGAGACTTGGAGTTGCTAATTATAAGATCCCAGCTGGATCTCCCAGAGTTCTCCGTGGTCCTGAACCTGCCTCTGGTGACCCTGTTGGAGTGGCCCCAAGTATCGTCACTCCTGTTGCTGGGAACTCGCAGGGTTCGGGGACCATCCTTGGGCTCGGTGAGGAGAGGGAGACAAGGCCCACGTCGCAAGCCCGAAGCACCCTCAGGAAACACCTGACTCATCTGACCCTGAGGACCAGGTCCTCAGAGTGACTGTCTCAGTGGGAATAATCCACTGTTATTTTTCTTGGACCCGTGGTACCTGGTGCGCTCAGTGAACACCTTTCTGTTATCCTGTGGGATTGTTGGCTTGATGGAGGGGCATTTTGGGGTTTGGGAGTCTGGGAGTTCCTTTTTCTCTCCCCTCCCGCCTCAGTTAGGATTTCCCCCTTTCCCTCCTACTTTACATCATATCCATGGAGCATCTGGCGGTAGCACTGAGGAGCTCTCCAGATATTGAGGGTCTGCTGATTGGTCACCACCATTTCAAACTCTCCCTCTATGCAGATGACCTATTAATTTACGTGACCAACACCACGGTTGCCTTCTCGATGCTCATGCGGGAGTTCCATCTGTTTAGTATCGTGTCAAACTTCAAGGTTAGTTATTCAAAAACAACAGCCCTCAACATCTCGTTACAAGATGAGTTAGTGGACAGACTCCGGGCTTCCTTCCCCTTCAAGTGAGAACAAAAGGCATTGAAATATCTGGGAATACTCATACCCAGAGAGCCCAAGGATCTTTTTTCCTTGATAACCTTAAGGGTACCTTTACACGCCGCAATATCTGCTGGGTATTCTGACGGCGATATGTCGCCCTGAAACTATCGCCGTCAAACTGCCTCTCAGTTGCGGCATGTAATTGGGGAATTTGGCGGAGATAAATCGCCTGTCGCCTGGTTCCTAATTTCAGAGCACTGCTCCAAAATCAGAGGCAATCATGAAGGCGAGATTTCAGGCTTTTGGTGTGTGATAGGGCGATTGTGATGGAATCTGCGTCGCCTATTGATTTCCCGCAGGCGTGCCACAGCGTACTGGAGTCCGCGCCCCGTCTGCGATGATTGGTGGTGGCTACTGTGTTCCCATTGGCTGTCAGTTCACAGAGCTTCATATATGATGAGTTGACCGTTCAGCACCACACACATCTTCAATGGCGTCATGTATTAGCCAGCCTTCCACAGCAGGCTGACCAATCATAACGCTATTGCGTTGTCCAATGAGCGTGTTTGTGGCGCGGTGTAAACCAGTCTGGCACACCTATGTCCTCGCCGTGCTAAACATAAACGCCCACATTGCTATGGGGATTGCGGCGTGTGAAGTGGCGAGGGAAGTCTACGGATTGGTTCCGCTGTGGGTGAGGCGATTTCCGGGGCAACACATGGCCTTAAATTGAGGGCGAAATTGCGGCGAGTAATGCTGCCATCAGCGATCTGAGGCGACCATGAAAAAAGTGCACTCGCATGTTAGATTGCCTCATATTGCCAGCAGATATTGTGGCGTGTAAAGGTACCCAAAGAGATATGATATCTCATATCAACGCTCATGGTTTGGCAGGATTAGCGCAGTCAAAATGGGCATCCTACCTAGGCTCCTCTATCTTTTCCAGACCATCCCAATAGCTATACCTGATCTTTTCTTTAGTCGCTTACAAGCAGCTATTAATAGACTTATTTGGTGAGTGAGAAAGTCAAGAATCAGTTTCGCTGTCCTTTCCAGATCAAAATCAAATAGGGGGTGCGGGACTCCCCGACTTTAAAAGATACTACCATTCTGTCCTTGTGTGAAGACTTATTGACTGGAGATTTAATGAAACCTATAAGCAATGGGTAATTGTTGAAGGGCTTGTCTCCCCTTGTTTCCTCAATTGCCTGCCTTGTCTCAGGGCACACCACAGACCCACGTTGTCTGCTTTTTCTTCGCTCACTCAGGCCCTGTTGGGGTTTTGGGACTGACACAGGGACAGATGGAGATTGACTGGGAGACAAACCAGACTGAGCCCTCTTTTCAACAACCCTGAATTCCCTCCAGCCTTGAGGAGACAGACGTTTCTGTGTTGGAGGGCTGTGGATCAGGTTGAGTTGGGACACATAGTCGATAGGCTCTCAGTGCTCCCTATGGTGGAGGCCATAAGGGTTATTACTGGAGACAACTCCCTGTCCTGGATGGAATATTCACATTTGAGGGATTTCCTGTCCAGAGTGTCCTTTGACCCTCCCACTCACTTTGAGTCCCTGCTGTGGCTGATGGCGAGCCCTTCACACGTTGTCTCGTTGCTCTATAACCTACTTTCGGAGGCTCAGTCTCCAGGTGCTCCTGGATTCATTGCAGCATGGGAAAGAGATTTGCAGGTCACTTTTTTGGAATCAGACTACTAAAAAATTGTCACTCTTACCCATAAGTTGTATGTCCCGTGTGGAACTCAAGAGAAAAACTACAAACTGCTAACTAGGTGGTACAGCTATCCTTCCCTGCTGCATAGGATCTCTCCTGGTGTTCCTGGAATGTGCTGGAGGTGTGGGGAAGAAGATGGCACAATGCTCCACATTTGGTGGTCGTATCGGCTATTGCCCTAATTTTGGTCCGCAATTTTTTAAATCTTTCGGGCGATGTCAGGTCTACGGCTCATTCCGTCACCGCAGGTAGGCCTCCTCTCATTGCTTCCTGGTTCTATTTCTGTGGCCAAGAAAGGTTTCTTCAGATTCTGCCTCAGAACAATCATTGCCAGACATTGGCGATCCACAAAGGCGCCCTCGGTTCGGGAGTCGGTCTGGAGATGAACAGATTAGAAAGAATGGAGTCACTTATGGCCCAAGACAGCGATAGGTGGGAGTAGCATGGGAACACATGGTTCATTTGGAACTCTTTTCAGGAACACCCTAGCTTTCATTATTGGCTGCAATGATCGCCTTCGACACCAACCTTTATTTTAAATTGGTCTGACAGGGGATGTCCGGATACCCATTATTTTCCACCCTTCCCCACTTTATCCCATCTCTTCTGTCTGTTTTACTACTTCTTTTCTTCTCTTTAATAAATACCAATAATGGTTATATCCATATCCTGCTCCATTTATAATAATTTAAAAACTAAAAGTTGTTGTATGGTTGAGCGGGAGTAGCTGTTTTTTCCTAATGGAAGTGCCCTTCTCGCTTTTCCTTGAACATTATACTTAGTACTGGAGGAGGTAGAAGTATTCGATTTGCTGATATATGTATTGATGGCATTTTCAATTGTTGATTCATGAATATTTAACTCAATAAATACATTTTCGGAAAAAAAAAAATTCTACCTTCATTTTATCAGACCAGAGAATCTTATTTCTCATAGTCTGGGAGTCCTTCATATGTTTTTTTGCAAACTCTATGCGTGCTTTCAAATGTCTTGCACTGAGGAGAGGCTTCCGTCGGACCACTCTGCTATAAAGGACCGACTGGTGAAGGACGGACTGCAGTGATAGTTGACTTTGTGGAACTTTCTCCCATTTCCATACTGCATCTCTGGAGCTCAGTCACAGTGATCTTGGAGTTCTTCTTTACCTCTCTCACCAAGGCTCTTCTACCACGATTGCTCAGTTTGGCTGGATAGCCAGGTCTAGGAAGACTTCTGTTGGTTCCAAACTTCTTCCATTTAAGGATTATGGAGGCCACTGTACTCTTGAGATCCTTGAGTACTGCAGAAATTGAAATCTTGGCCAGATCTGTGCCTTGCCACAGTTCTGTCTCTGAGCTCCTTGGGCAGTTCCTTGAACCTCATAATTCTCATTTGGTCTGACATGCACTGTGAGTTGTATGGTCTTATATAGACAAGGTGTGTGCCTTTCCAAATCAACTTTTATCAGTTTAATTAAACACAGCTGGATTCCAATGAAGGAGTAGAACCATCTCATGGAGGATCACAAGGAAATGGACAGCATGTGACTTAAATATGAGTGTCTAAGCAAAGGGTCTGAGTACTTATGACCATGTGATATTTCAGTTTTTCTTTTTTAATAAATTTGCAAAAATTTCTACATTTCTGTTTTTTCTCAGTCAAGATGGGGTGCAGTGTACATTAATGAGGAAAAAATGAACTTTTTTCAAATTACCAAATGGCTGCAATGAAACAACGAGTGAAAAATTTAAAGGGGTCTGAATACTTTATGTACCCACTGTACATGTTCCTAGACAGGTGGGCAGTCTCTCCGAGTCCTCTCTCCCTCCGCCTTACTGCTGCAATCACGCCCCGGTGGGCATGATCCTTCATTCAGGAGTGTGCTCCTGATTTAAAATTCCCGCCTCCTTCTTCCGGGTATGATGCACATCTGGCCGAGCGTCATTTCCGATCCTGCGTAGTGTGGTGGGTGTATTGGGGTACAGGCCGGCTCTGGAGCATGCGCAGTGTGCATTTCGCCTGTACACCCAATACACCCATCACACTGCACAGAACCAGAAATGACGCGCTGCGGCGTCATTCCCGGAAGAATGAGGCAGGAATTTTAAATTGAGAGCGTGCTCCTGAATGGGCGTAATTGCAGCAGTGAGGCATGGGGAGAGTGGACCCGGAGGACTGTCCTCCTGGCTAGGAACATGTAAGTTTATAAATATCTTTTTTGCACTTTTATAATGCACATTTAGATCAGAGAGGGATGGTTATTAATGTAGTAGGAATCTGCAGGGACAGGTAGTGATAGGTTAGGGGGGCTAAACTAGGTGACAGGTTCCCGTTAAGGATGTAGTAGGAGTTGAAGGATCATGCAGTGCAAATGTGTATGGGTTTGACCTGACATTACAATTGTTTTACCATGTACTAATGGTGGTTCTGATGATGAATTTTATTTCTCATGAGGGTTGTGATTTCTGTACTGATGTGGGTTCTAGTTATGTATTCCTGTACCTCTTGTGGGTCTGGTGATATATTTCTGTACTGATAAGGGTTTTGACATACTGTTTCTGTACTGATGGAAGTTATATAGATGTATTTCTGTAGCTATGGTGGTTGTGATGATATATCCGTGAACCGATGAGCATTTTGATGCTGTGTTTCTGTACCTCTGGTGGATCTGGTGATGTATTTCTGTACTGATGAGGGTTGTGAAGCTGTGTTTCTGCACTGATGATGGTTGTGATGCTGTGTTTTTGTACCTCTGGTGGGTCTAGTGATGTATTCCTGTGCTGTTATAGGTTCTGATCCTGTACACATAAAACAATTCATAAGTTGTAAGCTTACTTGATACCTGGCTGTGTTAATAAAGTGTTGCACCATCTGACAAGTTAAGGGTTCTATGATTTTATTTGTTAGCAGCAATAAAGGGGTTGTCTAAATTTGGGACAAGTCTGGAGTCAATCTAGGTGTAACACTATGTGACTGCAGACTTCTGAATTCTCCCAATGCGCACACTGCATGCCATCAGGATTCTCTGGTGCTAGCATTCAGAGTGGAAAGTCATGAAACTTTAGGTATGCGATTTACACACATGCAGTCACGTGCCGACAAGACATATGAGGCTTTGATCAATGAAATTGAGTTGAGTAAGGCTGGACATGTCTAGTCAAAATGTGGTCAGAAGTATATAAATCGAATACTTGTGCTCACATGACCATCCAATTTTGCTACTGGCACGGTAGAATCCTGAAAGTGTTCAGACCATGCGCTTTGAGAATTCAGAAGTCAGCAGTCCTAGAGTCCCTAGATGGACTACAGACTTTCATCTCAAAGTGAGACAAGCCACTTACTTTTAACATTAAGCATAGCACTCAATCCTAACAGTGTGTTATATACTCACTGTCAGGATTCAGTTCTGCTTGCTGATTCCAGCAGTCATCGCATGGCCACTCCACTCATATGTGATTTTCATACTATACATTATGAACATGTGACAGCTTTTCTTCCTGCTTTTCACTGAACATTGAAAGAATTAAATAGAACAGCTGGTCAGCATGTGACTATAAGTATGCAAATCAGATATAAATGATTGGTCACATGATGACGACACCTACCACTGGGGGGGGAGCGCCAAACTGAATTTTTGCCCCAGGTGCCAGAAAACCTATTAAATCTCTCTTGCCAACACACCTAAAATGCATTTTTTGGCTGGATGTAGTGTGCTTCTTAATTGATATTATGTCGGGGAATAAAATGTGGACCCTTGCAACCCATCACAGATGTCATGTTGGAAAGAAAGTTATTACGGGTGAAGTTTTCAGAATTACTTTAGGAATCTGTCTGTGCCACTGCTCAGTGAACACACAAATAAAGTGTACTAACCTGTTTAGAAGGGGAAACAGGGATACAGCCAGATACACACAAGGATACCATTTCAAAGGTTTAATTTCTTCCGCCATTATAATCTGAAAAAAAAAAAAAACAGATATCGCATGAGGCAATTTTATCCTCTCAGAGAGGCTAAATCAGTGCTTCAAAGTGCAATGGTATGGAATGCTGCAAGCACAATCCTTGTCCTTGAGAGACACAACAGCAGTGGCAATAATCTCCTGAGCACAGAACATACCAACCCATCAGATTTCCAGTTCATGAACCCTTTCATCCTCAATGAACCCCCTCCTCCCCACCTACACACTTAGGACTGCATATCCCTTCTCCCTCCTCCATTGCCACTAGGAGCTAGATATGGAAAGCAGATTGCAGAAGAAACTCAGGTTTTTTTTCTCATTGAATCTTATGAACTGATTAATCTGTGATTTGGCGAATTTGGTAAAATGATTTTTAAAGAGAACAGACCACATGGTATTAAACAAAAAAAGCTGGTCAAAACTGATAACGTTAGTCAGCAGCTTGATTTGAACTGACTAGTATCTGTGCCTTTATCAATTACATCATCCCATTTAGTTGCTCAGTTATTTGAGGGAAATATATGTGCATTTTTAATAAATCATATAAATTAAATTAATGCCATTAATGCCAGACCATGATAACTGACCTTCAAGTTAGAGATGTTTGATCAAATATGCAAAACTATTCCTGGAAATTGCAATGCAAGTAAAATAAATTGTAGTCCTAAAACATCGGACTGGGGACAGAAAAAAGTTTATTTAAAGGGGAAGTGCACAGTTTTACATGACAATGTGTTGGTGTGTCGGAATGCTCTGATATTTATGACAGATATTTATCACACTGCCAACAGTTTTAAATTTGTTTAGATGTCCACCATAATTAGTTTTAATATGCCACGCACTCACTTTAATATGAATTTAAGTTTTTTTTATAAGTCAGCATGTGAAAATAGAAGAGGTGGCCAATGTTTTGCTCTGTCCCAGAGGAAGATTTCTTTTCCAGTGTGCTATGTCACTCACCACGGTCCTCATGAAGGAAATTTTAATAAAACCATATATGTGAAAATTTAAGCTCAGTTCCAACCAGAGACTGTGGTAAATGAAGCCTTGAAGAAGTATTCATATTTCAAGAACTTTTCCACATTGTTTATGACACACCCACAAGCTTAAAGTGTAACCGCCGTTTAAATTTTTATTTAATAGTAATGTAGAGCAAGTGATTATAATCAACTTTCAAATACACTTTATTAATGAATCAGGAAGGAAACACCTTTAAAGAAAACTTCCACAAGATGTCCTCAGTAGGCTGATTCTGAACCACACATATGCTCGTTGTCAGGCAGCTCCATCTTCAGGGGCGTGGCCTACACTGCATTTACAATACAGCTGATAAAACTCTCAAATTACCTTATGCTGGCACCATGCTGAGCTCAAACAGCTCTTGTGACATCTTATCCGAATCCTCCTTTCACATGGCCTCTGTTTTGTGCTCTGATAACACCCAGCATAGCCATGTGAATGGTGGTGTTGGCATGAAGGTAACTTGACAGTCTTATCAGTTGTATTGTCAATGCAATGTAGGCCACATCCCTGAAGATGGAGCTGCCTAACAATGAGCATATGTGTGGTTCAGAATCAGCCTACTGAGGACAACTTGTGGAAGTTTCTTTAAAGGTGTTTCCTTCCTGATTTCATTAATAAAGTATGCTTGAAAGTTGATTATATTCACTTGCTCTACATGACTATTACATAAAAATTTAAATGACGGTTATGCTTTAAATGTATTTCAGTGGGCGTGTATGTGATTGCCAATACAAATTAGCAAGTATTTGTGAAGTGTAAGGGTATGTGGCCACATTCAGTAGATGCTGCGTTCCAGATGCAGTGTCATTCCTCTTGCAAAGACAGTAGTGTTCTCTGCAGGAGAACGCATTGTCCATGCCTACAATCAAGATTTTGTGCGTTTTTCGCAGTGTTCTCTAACTCAGAACGCTCTCCAACTCAGAAAGCTTGTGTCTCCACAAGCATAAATTGACATGCAGCGGTTCGTGAAGCCATGCCGCAAGTCAGTTTATGATAAGTAAACCATAAGTACAGTGGGTATGGAATTTCTATTACTATAATCCACTGTGCTTGCAATGTACAAGGAAGCATGTTGGACACAACGAAAGCACATTGTGTCTAGAGATGGACAAGTAGTTATTCGTTATGAGTAGCGAGTACAATGCAAGTCAATGGTAAATGCTAGTAATTTTCTGCTGGACCCTACAAAGTAATATGAGCGCTAAGGAAAGGGATGAAATGGATGCATGATTGTTTAAAAGCTGGGCAGTAAAAAGCCGCTGGCTTTTTTAAATGATCAGCTACTGCATACTCCATGCCCGGTCCTTTGCTCCCCGCCAGTCCTTTACACCCCACCTGGTTCTTCGCTTCCCACCAGATCCTTTACTCCCTGCTTGATCCTCCATTCCCCGCCTGGTCCTCTGCCCCAATCGATTTTCCACTCTCTGCCCTCTTCTCCGCCTGCTGGAAGCAAGACCACCAGCTTTTTTAACGGACTCTCGCATTTTGGCGGATACTATGGCAGCGCCTGGTAAATATTAAACTTCTGAATAGTTTGTTAATTATCTATAATTAAATAATGAGTGTTCTGGGAAAAGACCCTCCTTAGGCTATTGTACGATCTGAGAAAAACAGACCAATTTGGCTCAGGTGCCATAATAGTTGCATTTTTTTTTTACCCATTGACTCTTAACAATGTATTAGTTAAAAATGGATGAATCTTGGGTGGAACTCTGAAGTATAAAGTGTTTTTTCTGTCTGTAAACTGTTATAAATGGATCCTCATACATTTTAATGGCAAAGTCTATTTGTAAAATTGAGACTAGAACATTCTCTCAATGACTGGAGACACAGACCCTTTTTTTTCAAAATTCATGTGTTTTGTGCAATAAAATATTATGGGCCAGTGTGCTGTCCGAGAAAAAAATGGACACCATACACATATGTCACACAGATGTGTGACTACAGCTTTGGTTTGAATTCTCATATGCAGACATGATTTTTTTCTTATACTGTAATGTTCCTTTAAGAATAAGTACTGTATATTCTCAGAAGATGACAGGCTTGCGTCCTGTTCTCTTTCTTCATTGATTGTGGCTCTGGCGCTCATGTAGTGTCAGAATGAGCAAGGCAAAGGAACACAGATAGCACAGAGAAGCATTTACGGCTTAGATCATGTTCTGTAAATGGTATAGAGTGTAGTCATTCCGCACCGGCTGTCATTGAGCCATTCACAGTACAATCTGTCAGTCTTTGCTGAAGGAGCCCATGTTTACTGTGAGAAACTACCAACTGAGGAGAGCTGGTTTGCAGGACATTTAGTTTCCCAAAATGAACGAAAATATAGCACATCAACACAAATGATAAAAAGATTTCACTAAATTGTGTTAAATGTATTGGAAAACTAATTAATCACTCTAAGAACATAGTGTGACACGTGTTTCCTTATGCAAGTTATTTACATTCAGCATGTATATCCAGTAAGTGGTGACGCCAATGGTATATCATCTTGAATGATTGTGATCAGTGATGGAATAAATAAGTATGGTAAATTATCTCATTTTGGTCTGATCTAAACTAAATAAGTGAGAAATCATATGATGCCTCATAGCAAGAAAAAATTCACATTTCAATAAACTGATTTCAAAGAAGATATTACTATTTATCTGTCCACATTAGATAATGAATAAAGGGGAAACTGACTAATAAATATTTTTTCAGACCTATTATGTATTTAGCTGCAGTCACCAGCAACTGAAAAAAGGCATGACCAATGAGTGACTCCAGACCCTCCAGTCCTTTGGAGGACTACCAGGACTTGTAGTTCAGAGGCAATCAGACAGTTGTGGGGCAAAAGGTGGCACTACCTATAACATGGGTGGGGAACTCCAAGCCTTGAGGCCCACCAACAGGTCAAGTTTTCAGGATTTCCTTAGCATTGCACAGGTGATAATATAATCACATGCACTGGTGAGGATTGCAACCAATGTGCAAAGCTACGGAAATCCTGAAATTCTGCACTGTTGGCAGCCCTTGAGGCCAGGAGTACCCAGTCCCTGATCTATAAAATAGGAGACTACTTCATAAACTCAGTGGATGCCAGGACACGATTTCAGAATTATATACAGATTTTGTACAGCACAATGGATGATAATAAAGATGGTTGAACAATAATATAGAAAAAGCCTGAAATTGTGAAGAACACTAAAGGTACCGTTACACACAGAGATATCTCTGGAGACATTGCTTGCAACTCACTGGTTGCAGTGAAATCATGGACAATTGTTACATTTGTACACGGCAACAAAATGGAACAATGTGTCCATGATTTCACTGCAACCAGTGAGTTGCAAGCAATGTCTCCAGAGATATCTCTGTGTGTAACGATACCTTAATACTCCATTGAAAACTGGCAGACAATTCACCACAAAAGCACTGTCAAAGAAGATCTAGCAACTAAATTGAAGCAGCATGAATGTTTAATATTAGGAACTTTACTGATATTTTTTTGCTAGTGGTTTAGTAATCTGATTTTCTAATCCTGCAATAAAAATCTGCTGCCATGCCTTGATTTCCATGTGTGCTAGTGATTGGCTTGTGCTTGTACCCAGTAGCCAATCTGAGGCAGCAGATCTGCAGGGGGGAAGATGGAGCAGCAGAGTAGTCATAAGTAAAGAGGTGTGTCTCTGACTACCTGTAGGCACAGTAGCTAAACTGTATAATCGACTTGCAGCTCAGGCCTAATCGAGACATTATAAAGATCAGGAGCAGAAAGATCCAAGGTAAGTTAAACAAGTAATCAACTTCCTTATTCTGAATTAAATATCAGGCTGAGCTCCTGACTAGAAGATCGATTTATTTTCAAGTGACAAATCAAAATATAACACAAAATTGAACAAATAAAATATGCTAAATTTTAGTCCTTGAGCATTCTGCTACAATAATCTATGCAAAATAATATAAAGGAAAACAACCAGAAATGATTTACCAGCTGGAAGTAAAATCTGATATAGAAGTTCTCATTTAATAGAAAAGGAGTTGCCATAGCTAAGCAGATGCTTCCCTCCTTGGCTCTCTTCTGGTTTCCCGCAGCTGCATGCTGCACACAGTTAATAGCCAATATAGCAGGAGCGCGTTGACAATGCTCCACTGGAATTTATATGTTCTCCAGCACATTTCATCTTATTTTCTGCCTGCTATCTGCTTTTGTTTAATTGTAATGTTAAGATACATGTACTAAATAAGCCAAGAGAATATAAGGCTGGAGGGTGGTTCTACAAAACAGATGCAAAGATGTAAGGTTTCTGAAAAAAGAATATCTAAAAATAATCCTATTCTATAGAGAGAAAAGGATAAAGAGTATTGAGACGGCTAGGTTACCCTAATCCTTTTTATAAGTGCCGAGCTTTGTATTTTAAGCTACAAAACTAAAGAAGGTTCACCTCTATTCTCTCCAGTCAGAAAAACAGACATTTCCCTTTTTGATCATAAGATTATGTTTCATGAGGGGCATATGGTAAAAATGATGTAAAAAGCATAAGAACATAAATTTGCTCAAGTGCAGTAATGTCCAACCTACATTGAGAATTCCTTAAAAATATTTCTACTCCCATGGAACCCTACTCTTAATCCTTCCACAAAAGAAGCTTGGTGTGGATGTAATGCCTGTCATGCTGTAAAGCTATATCAGGAGTCAGCCACCTGTTACCTGGCCTAGCACATATACCTCTGTGGGCAAAAAGATGGAACACTCCAAATTATGTGGAGGGGGTCTCTCTGGCAGACACTTATGGGGCACTGTCTCTGTAATTGTTTTCACAATGCTTATAAGCTACAATTTAGAGAGCGCCACACATTCAGGCCAACATCTGCTCCTTCTCTCCAAATTTCTACCAATAAGCGGAAGAACCCTCGCCTATCACAAGTTTATGGCATATGTTGTTGGATGCAAATTGTGGCTCATTCACCATATTGCTCTCAGACTAAGGCTGAAGGCACACTGTCCATGTGCCTCGCATTGCACTCGGACAAGTATCATTAAATGAATGATACTGGTCCCATTAGTGCGAGTTCCTCGCTTTACCCTTGGATTGCGAGGGAAATTTGCGTTCAATCGCAGCGTACAGAACCTCGGACAGCTCCTGACTTCAGGAGACTGCACCAATGTACTGTCTGCTATTAGCGTACAGTACCTGGACAGCTCCTGACTCAGGAACCGCCGGCATTTAGTGTATATTTCTGATCCTGGACAATTAGCAGCTTTTAGTTTAACCCAATATTAACACATTCACACCCAGTGTGTGATGACAGCATGTGTCCAGGGAGTGTGGCACCACACTAACATCAGGTTAACCCTCCAGACACCGGCTTATTTGCTGCATCTGCAGCCTCTGTGCTGACATGCTGCACAGAAGCTGCAGATGGGGTTAATAAGCAACTTAAGCCTGTGATTTACAAAATTAGCACTGTAGCTGGGTTTTTACTAATCATCTATCACCGCTGCTATCACAGCGGTGACAGTTGATTGTAGACTGTACCAGGAAATCGGCAAATTCAAACTCCATGGCATGAACAGCCGTGGAGTTTGAATTCACCAATAAATGCTGTCCGCAGTCCTGAAGTTTGCTTCAAGACCGTGGAAAGCATCATACTCACATGCAGCATACACACACGCAGCACACTCACATGCATACAGCCATGCACACTCACACACGCACCACACTCACAACAACTGCATCACTGTCATGCATCAAATACACTCCTTGTTTGCTGCATGGCATTGTGCCCTCAGCCTAAATAGTAACATAGTTTTTAAGCTTGAAGGAAGACTAAGTCCATCTAGTTCAATCCAGAGGAAAGTAAAGAAAACCCATGTGGCAACACTAAGCTCCACATTGGGGAAAAAAAATCCTTTCTGACTCCACATACGGCAATCAGACTAGTTCCCTGGATCAACGCCCTATCATAGAATCTGGTATAAATAACCGGTAATATTATAGTTTTCAAGAAAGGCATCTAGGCCCTTTTTAAATATTAGCAGTGACTCACTCATTACAACATCATGTGGCAGAGAGTTCCATAGTCTCTCTGCTCTTACAGTAAAGAATCCACGTCTGAGATTAGGATTAAACCTTTTTTCCTCCAGATGTAGAGGATGCCCCCTTGTCCCCGTCTCAGGCCTAAGAGTAAAAAGATCATTAAAAAGGTCTCTGTACTGTCCACTCATACATTTATACATTATTATAAGATCACCCCTAAGCCTTTGTTTCTCCAAACTAAATAACCCCAAGTTTAATAACCTGTCTTGGTATTGCTTGGTCACTCTTCTCTGCACCTGCTCTAGTTCAGCTATGTCTTTCTTATACACCAGAGAGCAGAATTGTACACATTATTCTAAGTGTGGTCACACTAGTGACTTGTATAGAGGTAAAATTATGTTCTCTTCATGAGCATCTATGCCTCTTTTAATGCATCACAGTATTTTATTTGCCTTTGCAGCAGCTGTCTGACACTGGCCACTAAATGTGAATGTGTCATCTACCCATACACTCAGGTCCTTTTCAGTGACAGTTTTGCCCAGTGTTTTACAATTAAGCACATAATTATACCTTTTATTTCCTCTGCCCAAGTGCATGACCTTACATTTATCCCCATTAAAGCTCATTTGCCATTTATCAGCCCAAGCTTCTAGTTTATATAAATCCTCCTGTAATATAAAATTGTCCTCTTCTGTATTGATTACCCTGCAGAGTTTAGTGTCATCTGCAAATATTGAGATTCTACTCTGTATGCTCCCTACAAGGTCATTAATAAATATATTAAAAAGAAGCAGGCCTAATACTGACCCCTGTGGTACCCCACTGTTAAGAGTGACTCATTCTGAGTGTGTTCCATTAATGACCACCCTTTGTTTCCTATCACTAAGCCAGTTCTTATCCCACTTACACATATTTCCCCAATCCTCATTGCTCTCATTTTATGTCTTGTGTGACACCGTATCAAAAGCTTTTGAAAAGTCCATATACACCACGTAAACTGCATTTCTTTAGTCCAGTCCAGAACTTACCTCTTCATAGAAGCTTATCAGATTAGTTTGACAGGAACAGTCCCTCGTAAACTCATGTTGATATTGGGTTATGAGGTTATTTTTCTTCAGATACTCCAGTATAGCATCACTTAGAAAACCCTCTAGGATTTTACCCACAGTATAGGTTAAACTTATTGACCTATAATTTCCAAGTTCAGTTTTTGTCCCCTTTTTGAATATTAGCACCACATTTGCTATACGCCAGTCCTGTGGTACAAGGAGATGATGGGAGTACAGGTGTGACACCGTCCGCGCTGCTCCAATGTAAAACCTCACCAAGGGATATTCGCTGAGGAAGGTGCCAGGTGGGGCGCCGAAACGCGTAGGAGGAAGGAAGATTAAAAAGATAAAACCTACTGATGACTTTGTGACTCTTTTTGGTGAGTTTTTACATTGGAGCAGCGCAGACCGTGTCACACCTGTACTCCCATCATCTCCTTGAATTTCACTACTGGTCAGTAGTTGGTGGAGGTCCTGCAGCAGCTGAGAGATTCTTCTCAAAACGCCTTCAAACCAGTTGTGGGGCCCACAACTGAATCAGGTGAGTGGCTCCTCAGCATCACTCTTTCTAGTGTCACTAGTGGTAGGGCACTATTGCGCCTCTTGTCCCCCACCCTCCTATTTTTTGCAGTCCTGTGGTACAGACCCTGTTATTATGGACTCTTTAAATGTTAAAAATAATGGTTATCTATGATGGTACTTAATTCCTGCAGTAATCTGGGGTGTATCTTATCCAGGCCCGGGATTTGTCAATTTTAGTGATTTTTAGATGGTGCCGTACTTCCTGCTGGGTTAAGCAGGTGACATTTAATGGAGAGTTTTTGTTGTCACTGATCATGTTGTTTGTCATGGGATTTTCTTGTGTAAATACTGTTGAAAAAAAGTCATTTAGCATATTGGCTTTTTCCTCATCCTCATCCACCATTTCACCCAGATTATTCTTAAGGGGGCCAACACAATCGTTTTTTAGTTTCTTACTATTTACGTAGTTAAAGAAAATTTTGGGATTTTTTTTTTTACTTTCTCTGGCAATGAGTCTCTCTGTCTCAATCTTTGCTACCTTGATTTGCTATTTACAGATGTTATTTAATTTTCTGTATTTATTTAATGCCTCATCACTACCTACTTGCTTTAATTCCCTAAATGTTTTCTTTTTGTCACTTATTGCACCCCTTACAGCTTTATTTAGCCATAGTGGTTTCCTCCTATTTCTAGCATGTTTATTCCTATAGGGTATATATTGCGCACAGGTCCTATTCATGATGCTAATAAACGTATCCCATTTGCTTTGTGTACTTTTATGTCTCAGGACATAGTCCCAGTTTATTGCACTGAGATCATCTCTCAACCGTTGGAAATTTGCCTTCCTGAAGTTTAGTGTCCTTGTAGTCCCTCTACTACATATCTTATTAAAGGATATTTGAAAATGTATTATTTTGTGATCACCAACCTGTATATGTGATATGCGGTCCGGCCTGTTGGTTAATATTATGTCCAGCAGTGCCCCCCTTCTTGTTGGGTCTTGAACCAATTGTGAAAGGTAATTGTCTCTCATAGTTTTCAAAAACCTATTACCTTTGCTGGAACTGTAGGTTTCTGCTTCCCAATGTATTTCAGGGTACAAGTCCCCCATAATAATGACTTCTCCCTGAGTCGCTGCTTCATATATTTGCTTTATGAAGATATTCTCTTCCACTTCCGTTATTGTTGGAGACTTATAACAAACATCTATAAGTAATTTATTATTTTTCTCCTCCCCCTATCTCCACCCACAGGAACTCTACATTTTCATTAGATTCACATATATTTATGGGTTTTAAGAATGATTTTTCATATAAACACACCTGCCCTCGCTTATTAGTATGGTCATTTCTGAACAGACTATAGCCCTGTAAATAACAGCCCAGTCATGGCTCTCGTTCAGCCATGTCTCCGATATCCTCACCTTCTCATGATTATTTTCCAACAAAATTAATTTTAATTCCTCCATTTTTTTGGTGAGGCTTCTGGCATTAGTGTACATGCACTTTATGAATCTCTCTTTACCTCTAATTCCTTGTTACTATATTGACTGTTCTAACCCTAAATAGGGCTGTGCATAGTCTGGTTGAGTTTTAATGATTGCTTTGCTTGCTCTATTGCCAATTGTCTATGAGCAAGTTAGATGGGTTATCAGTAGAGTGATATTTTTTAATGAAATGCTGAAAATGTGTCACAAAAAGCAATACTCACCTCAGTGAATCTAGCTGTTCCTGTTCAGATACTGTCAACTGTCAGTTTCTCGCCTGATGTCTTCTCATCACTGGGACAAATGACTGCTGCAGTCAATCACTGGTCACAGCAATGTCCAGCCATGTCTCCCATAACCCCACCATGTAATAATTTTATTCCAACAATATAAATTCTAATTCCTTACTCTTGTTGGTGAGGCTCCTGGCATTAGTGTACATGCATGTTTTGTATTTCTCTGTACCTCTAGTCCTGCTTAGTGTATTGACTGTCCTGACACCTCCCCATGCCACCCACAATTTTATTACTTGTGCCCAGGTCACGATCTGGACTATCATGCCCTCCTATAGAATGAATACCCTCCCCATAGTCCCTAGTTTAAACATGCCTCCAGCCTCCTAGACATTGTCTCCCCTATTAAGGTGCAGCCTATCCCTAGCATAGAGCCTCTAGCCCACAAAGAACTTGGCCCAGATGTCCAGAAACCCAAAACCCTCCTTCCTACACCAATTCCTGAGCCACTTCTTTACCTCTCCAATCTCCCTTTGCCTCTCTGGTATGGCACATGGTACAGGCAGTATTTCAGAAATACCTTGCTTTAAGCTTACAGCCTAATTCCCTGAAATCATCTCTAAGGACCTTCCACCCACCTCTAACTTTGTCATTTGTGCCAATGTGCACCATGACCACTGGGTCCTCACCAGCCCCTCCCAGAAATCTGTCAATCTGATCAGTGATGTGCCAAACTTGAGCACCAGGAAGGAAACACACTGTTCGGTGATCTCTGTCTTTGTGACAGATTGCCTTATCTGGGCAACTGTGTGACCTGCCCTGCTCTTCTATTACCCCCCTCACCGGAGCAGACACTCCTCCGGCTTTCAAAGAATATGTCTTTGCAGTGCTTCCCCTGTTACTGACATCCCCCATTTGTCATCTTAGCAAACTTGTTCGGCTGTGCCTGATCAGGACACTCTTTGATCTACTCTGCATTTTGTCACCCGGTTAGCTGCCTCACTGTCCTGCAGCTCCATACCATGATCCTCCCCACATCTACCCTAGTGAACAGCTGCTCAGTGTGCATCAAACTCCTTTCAATATTTTCTATGGATCTCAGTGTTGCCAGCTACTCATTTAGATCCAATACCTGGGCTTCAAAATGCACAATGTGTTCACATCTTGCACTGCAAAACGTACCCTCGAAGGGCTGTTCAAAGATTGTATAAATGAGACAACATGTACACTTGATGGCAATTTCAATAATGGAACAGATTTCCTAATGTCGATTGCACCAAACAGAAATGTTAAAGGGAACCTAAGCCCACAAACTGACCCCCCGCATCTTTCTACCTGTCCCTGCACCCCTATTATCATTTCTAGCCATCCCTTTTGCAGACAAAAATCGATTTTGTAAAGTAGAGAAGAGGTTATAATCACCTCGTCCTGTGTGGGTTCTCTGTTTCTGAATAAGTCTCAATGGTCTGCCAGTCTGCTGCTGCCTTATATTATGCACGCCCCTCTCTGCTTGATGCCTTGGTTAGAGTCTGGCCGCGTCATGAAAGGGGCGGGGCTAAATCGAGTCATGCCGTTAGCCCCACTCCTTTCATGATGCGGCCAGGCTCTTACCAAGGCATCAAGCAGAGAGGGGCGTGCATAATTACAAGGGAGCAGTAGACTGGCAGACCATTGAGACTTATTCAGAAACAGAGAACTCACACAGGACGGAGGTGAATATAAACTTTACTTTACAAAATTTTTTTCTGCAAAAGGGATGGCTAGAAATGATAAGAGGGGGTGCAGGGACAGGTAGAAAGATGCGGGGGGGTCAGTTTGTGGGGTTAGGTTCCCTTTAAGTAATTAAACAAATACAACCAGCAATTCAGTACAAATTCTTCCCTTCTAAACTCCCTGAATACAAAGTCAGTTACACTCACACTTACGCTCAGGTCACACTGAGCTTGTTCACACTCGCAATGGAAGATGATTTAAATAGTTTATTTTTTTGCATTAGCTGCAATACACTCACAAATCACTGAACTGTGTTGCAAATGACTGCAAACTCCAAGCAACTGCTACTTATAATGCTTAATTATCAAACCCACCCTTAGTTAATTAACACTTTGTAATTATCCCTATACCTCATGGTGGGTTTACACGTTGCGATATCGGCGTCCAACTCCGACCAAAAGTCACGTGGTTCGTGAGTTGGACACGATATCGTTCGTGCGTTGTACGGTGTGAACGTACAATGTGATGCAGAAACGATGGCAAACCGTTATTGGGGGTCGAATGAGCGTGCTATTCAACCGCCCGATATCGGATGCCAGTTGGAGCCGGATCGTCCTGTGTGACAGCTCAACTCCGATGTGTAGTACAACGTCACCCATTCACTCCCATGTTAAATGGTCGTTCCTGGGTCGGAGGGCGTACACATCGTAGGGACGTTGTATCCTGATATCGCAACGTGTAAACCGCCGATGCGATTCTGGGAAAACCGGGCACAAAATGCGCGTTCCCGCGCCGATGTATACGATATCGGAACGATATCGTGACGTGTAAACCCACCATCAGGATTTAGGTACAATATAGTTAACCCTTAACCAAACAGATAGTAAAATGAGAGACTTGTAACTTGTAGGGATAAAAATAGGCTAAGCAAGTATAACTAAATGAAAGAGTTAGAGGTACTTCACACACTGCAACATCAGTAGCGATGTCGCTGAAACATCACAGGTTTTGTAACGTAACTGCAACCTCTCCAGTGATGTTGCAGTGTGTGAGACGCATCAGCGACCTGGTAACTGCTGTGAGGTCGCTGATTTGTTACAAATCATTCACGACCATTTTTTGGTCCTTGGTCTCCCGCTGGTCAGCACGCATCACTGTGTGTGACAGCGAGAGACCAACGATCAGCGACCTCACAGCCAGTGCCCAGCGGCGCACATTAGACGCTGGACACTGGTAACCAGGGTAAACACTGGGTAACTAAGCAGCGTGCGCTGCTTAATTACCCTGTGTTTACCCTGGTTACCAGCGTCCTCCCGCTTAGCCCAGCCTGTAAGCGGGAGGATGCTGATAACCAAGGTAAACACCGGGCAACTAAGCCGAGCATGCTGCTTAGTTACCCGATGTTTAACCTGGTTACCAGCGTCCTCCCGCTTAGCCCAGCCTGTAAGCGGGAGGACACAGATAACCAGGGTAAACACCGGGTAACTAAGCCGAGCATGCTGCTTAGTTACCTGATGTTTACCCTGGTTACCAGCGATGTCGCTGCTGACTGGTTGCTGGTGAGTATGCCTTTTTGACAGCTCACCAGCGAATGCAGAGTGACTTTACAGCGATCCTGGCCAGGTCAGATCGCTGGTGGGATCACTGGAAAGTCCCAGTGTGTAAAGGGGCCCTTACGTAGAAAAGCACCCAGCAATTCACACAGGTATTTGCTGCAGGATTCCCAAATACCTTTTCACTGAATCACAGTCACGCCATGGACTAGGGTGCATCCAGTACAGTGCATGACAGTGGCACCAGGATCAATGGTGTCTGGTGCACAACATCAAACTGCAAACAGGGGCAACGTAGGGGGGACTAATACAAAAATTAAGGCCCTGCTCGTAGGGGAAGGGGGAAATGGAGACCTCCGCACTTACCTGAGGTTCTGCCCTGATCTCCCTACCTCCATTTATGGCTTCTATCACCCCATCGCCAAGAAGGGTACCAGCAAGATACCCAGTCCCTTGCTTGTCCTGATATTATTCCTCAATGGCAATATGGCAGTGGGTGCACTAGTCCCAACCACTGCACTAAAACCAGCAAGAAGGTAAGGAAGACAGACAGGGGAAATACCAACACAACTTAGTGGCTGCTGTTACTCTCCTAGGCAGCAGACAGCTTGGCAACAGTCAGCTCTCCAGAATAGCTCCTTCCACCCAGTCAGCTTGGCTAGGACTGAAGTTCAATCACCAGCAAGGAATGGTAGATCATGTGACCATATAAGGAAGATGGGACTTATCACAAAGTAGTCTCACCTGGGTAGGGCACCTAGGAGCATTGCTAGCAGCTGAAACTGACATTAACTCCTGCACTACCAAAGGAAAGAAACATGTTTAATATATAGTCTCAATAAAGGAATGAGACATAGGTCCCAAACCTGTCAAAAGTCTCATAAGTAAGAGAGACCATAGTGACAATTATAAGTCACATACTTACTCCAGCTCACACTTAGGGTTTTTTCCCCTTAGCTGAAATACAACCTTCTCTCAGTGGTTAGTACTGCAACCTTGCAGCGTTGGGGTCCTAGGTTCAAATCCCACCACGGGCAACATCTGCAAGGAGTTTGTATGTTCTCCTTGTGTTTGTGTGGGTATCCTCTGGGCACACTGATTTCCTCCCACACTTCAAAGACCTACTGATAGGATGTTTAGATTGTGAGCCCCAATGGGGACAGTCTTGCTAATGTATGTAAATCTGCTATGGAAGTAATAGTGCCATATAAATGAATATTATTATTATTTAAATCACTGCACTGTTTGCAAGGGATATCACCAGTAAGTCACAAAATGTGACTAAGTATTCTCTTTCTAACTGTGTTTCATCAGGCCTGAAGTTACTTGTAAGGTCTACAACATTCTAGGTTGTGAAGCAACAACTCCTACACTTACCAATATTTAGGTAATGCATAGAGTATCATATGGTAGAAACATTTACACTAAGGCTCCAATTTAAAGGGGAACTCCAGTAAGAGAAAACTTAATAGTACAGTTCCTGCCCTGCTACATGATGAAGCAGAGCTGTACGCTGCAGTTCTAGGATCTATAGATATCTTATAATTCAATAAAATCATACCTGCTCCTCTACTCTGGCCCCCACCTCAGGGAACCTAAATCTCTCTGCATGTCAGCATCATGCTGCTAGTGAGAAGAGAAGGTGTGTCGGGGGTGTGGATGCTGGGAGCTGCAGGATCAAAGTACATTCATGCCCTCTCACATTGCTGTATAGGGAGAGGCCGTGGGCACCGGCCCCATGCTCACACATACAATCCAGCCCTGATATACCATCCTATGTGACAAGGGGGTCCAGGTTTCAAATAGCAATCATGTCACCAAGCAGATACAGACACATGCTGTGATCCTGTGCTGAATGATGATGCATAATGTGTAATGTTATTGTGAGGATACAAGCAGAGGAAAGTAATTACATTGATCAATCAATCAATCAATCAATTCAGCTCTGCATGGTCTCTTCTTCCCCATAAGAACATGGTATTTTCTTATCTTTCCAACTTTCAATGGATCATCATCATCATTCCTCACTGAAATGTAGGCTGATCCTGCAGCTCCCAGCATCCAATCCCCTGACACACCTCCTCTTCTCACTAGCAGCATGAAGCTGCCAGACTGAAGACTCTAGGTTCCATGAGGTGGAGGCCAGAGCAGAGGAGCAGGTATGATTTTGATTTATAAGAGATCTATAGATCCTAGAACAGCAGTGTACAGCTCTGCTTCATCATATAGCAGGGTAGGAACTGTACTAAAAGTTTTTCTCTCACTGGAGTTCCCTTTAACATTGCATTTTGAGGCTGGTTCTTTACTAATTTTGTGGTGTACTACACCTTTTTTGTTTGTACCCAATTTATTATTCTAATTGCACCCTTGATTTTAAGTCTATTTTCTATGTGCTTTCCTCATGTTTTTTTTTTTTGTTTGCTTTCCACTTTGTGGGCTAAAGTTAAGGTATCGTTACATGCTTCAATTGTTGAAACGATCTTACTAACGATCTCGGGGGGGCGCGGTCGTTATGACATCGTTCTGACATCGTTGGTGAGAATGTCACATGTATAGATATCGTGGATGGCGCACCAACCATCCAGCGAGCAGGTATCGTTCGCACAACCCAGTGAACGATACTTGTTCACTGATGTGAATGGACGAAGTCCAGAATGACATCGTTATTGCGGTGTCACACAGAACAATACAGCAGGTTGGCTGATCGTGGATCGTGTGATTTGAGAACATGTTCTCAAATCTGCGATCAACGATCCAACGATTTATCGTACTCAATTCTCGGTGTTACACGCAACGACGTCCAAATTATGTCGTTTGAACGACTCCAAACCCGTGACGTTTAAATGATATCGTTCACAATATCTTATCGTGTAAGTAGTGATTACTGATGTTTTCATCTGATTTATCAATTGCAACTTTTTTTAAAGTTGAGAAAATTTGGTGCAACTCCACTCCAGTTCCATCCTGGTGTGCTTTTGAGTACGCCAAAAAACATAGATGTGTCACAATTTTTGCAGCATTTTGTAAAATAAGCGGCTTTTGGTGCCAACCACCTTAACACATCTGTCAATGGCCTTAGTTTTACGTTACATTATCATCAGACTACCATCAATTTTTTGGACACATTGGTTTTGATCGATTCGAGCGGCAGGTTAAGCACGGATCTGTACACTAAGCCTACCGATAGGAACAGCCTGCTACACTTCACTAGTTGTCACCCCCACATATGAAGCAGTCTCTACCCAAATCACAACACATCAGGGTTAAGAGGATTGTGTCTGACTCAATTAAACTAAAAGACAGACAGGATGAGATGACACGGAAATTCATTGCTAGAGGTTATCCACCGTGGTATGCTCTCCCCCAATCTATACAACCCAGGGAGTCCAGGATCCAGACCCCTAGGGTGACTTTTGTGAATACCTACCATCCTTTCAACAAGCTCCTGCATGGGATACTCCGTAAACATTGGCCCCTTTTAGGGGCTGCATATCCAGGTATTCCTGAGTTTAGACATCCACCATTGGTGTGTCATAAAAGCCCCAATAATTTGAGAAACGGATTGGTGAGGGCCGATATAGGCTCACAAAGGCCACCCTTAGTACAGGGGTTTCTTTCCACTCCTCGACATGGCACATTCCCATGTCTGGGGTGTGTTCATTGCTCCAATGTTACAAAAGGCCATTATTTTACTCACCCGAGAACAGGGAAAGCATACCCAATCAATGGATTCTTCACGTGCGATGCCACTTTTGTGGTGTATCTCATTAAATGCCCGTGCGGTCTCGGGTATGTTGGGGAGACCACCCAGCATGCCCGGGACCGCATAGGAAAACATAAGTCCACAATTAGGTGTAAACAAAACATCCTACCTATACCACATCATTTTAATGAACACAGACACACGATAGCCCAGTTGAAATATCAAATTATCGAGCAGGTCACAGTGGGCAGACGTGGTGGCAACAGGGTCCAGAGATTAAAGGAGCGGGAATCCTATTGGATCTACCAGCTACAGACGTTGGCTCCTTTAGGACTCAACAGAGAATATGACATATTACCCTCCAGTTAAATTGTGATAACGAGAGCCATCCTCTCTAGTACTGCTATACTGTTAGATACTTCTTTTTGTTTTAGTTAACATAAACATTGTCTGTCGGTATTAGGGAACCATGGGCCAGTGGATTTTGCTCTTCATGTGACCTGGTCGTCAAACTCATCCCATCATATCATCAGATCATTATCATTTACCATGTTACTGTATTAGTCACATTTACTATGGTACTGTATTGACACTTGTTTTTACTCAAGGTGATATGGA
This sequence comes from Allobates femoralis, assembly GCA_033576535.1. NCBI lineage: Eukaryota > Metazoa > Chordata > Amphibia > Anura > Aromobatidae > Allobates > Allobates femoralis. The sequence continues at coordinate 169,646,381 of JARQOC010000002.1, forward strand.
TACTGCACAGGTAGGTTAGGCGAACGGGGATGTATGATTATACATCCAACATAATGACACATATAGTGTTCCTCTCCTTTATTTGGTACCTTTGTTCCATTTTGAACGTATAGCAATGTAATTAGCATTTATCTGACCTTTACCTGTGCTTTGCTATCGCTCACCTAGGGTTACATTGATACTTTGCATGACCTATGTAATGTTTGCTTACTCTCTGTGCCCCCATGTTCCTTAGCACGTATATTAATCTTATGCTCTCTTTTTCTGGCAGAGATACTGAAGCAGCAGAGCGGGAGGCGGGACTCACAGTCACCTGATCCGCCACGATTTACGTCACGCCCCGCGCACGCGCAGTACGGACCACTTGTGTTCCATTTCAGATCGCTTCCTGCGTTCCAGTGGCAGGAAGCAGGAAGCGGTCGGAGCGCGATTCTGAGTTGCACACCACCTGGCCGCACGCTATTTAAACTCGCAACCTTAGACAGCACGCCCCACCTCCCAAGCACGCTGCACAGCTGCTATATCCCAGGTAATGGACACTGACCAGGCGTTTTTACCCTGGTCCAGCACTCATTAACTATTTATACTTTGTCTTCTCTAGGCAATTATCTTTTCTCAAGTAGCACATCACATGTGGGGCACGGGTAAAAGCCAGGAACTTGTGAACTCTGTGTACTAAGGTAGTTACCACATTACATATATGCTGTGATGGTGATGCAGGTTATTTTCACTTTTAGCATCCTCATAACAGGCACTTGTTTCTATCCCTTCATAGGCAGGTCTGGTTAGTGGGTATACTAAGTAGAGGTACTTGTGAAGCTGTCTATTAAGCAAGGACTGTCCTTTTGATTCAATTACTCAATATGTCTGTATAGTTTGGCGCTGATACTAGACTATGTGTCACTATAATGTGTTATATCTATCTACTTATCTACTCTAGACCCTCTTCCAGACCCCACGGGGGAGTATAAAACCTTAAAATACTGTCACAATTGGACATAGGTTCCAGGTAACATATCAGCTTTAGGTTCTCCCTGTTTGAGCCCTTACACGGTCAGGTGTTCCCAGTACCGTTTAACATGTTTGTTTTTTACACAGTGTCTTTTTTCTTTTTTGCCCACATTGGTTAACGGAGCCCGTCGCTTATCATCGTATAATTCCGTTGGGTCCCCCTGACAACTGTTACTCACGACCGTGGGTCCTGACCTTACCAAGTGCCCTTTGGTAAGCTTGGTCCCTTACTGTCCTTGTCTTTCTCCCCTTTCCTCCTGAAGCCTAATATTTTTCTGGTAGTTGTCCCCCTCTTTTCCTTTCGTTATACATACGTATATTTACGTGAGTCGTATTTTGGTTACTCCCTACATGATTAGATACTCCCAAACAGGGTACGTTTTGACATGATAATACAATTATGAGTTAATAATTGTTTGTGTCTATCATAGATTTCTGACTTTTGAGTCCTTTATGCATGTTGCAGTTCCTTTCATAAGCACAAACGCATTATGGTACTGAAAGTTCTACTTTGCCATATATTTTGTATTCATGTTTTGTTTGAACCCCTTTTTTCCTCTGAAACTAACTGTTTTCTCTTGTATATGATGATGTAAAGTACTCTTGTTGAAAACGTATACAATGTTTGTGACACATTTTTCTTTGTCATTTATCCATTTGAATCTAGTATGTAATCAGTGTCTGAGGAAGGCTATGTCAGCCGAAACGTCACAACACTGAATGTTTAACGTTGTCCTCACTGCAAGAGAATTAAAATACAGTTACGCACTGACATCGTCCGATGTGTCCTTAATCTTCCTTCATTTATACATTTGTGTGCCAGGGTCTCTATTTTTGACTTTTGGTGCCAAAAAGATGCATAATCAGTTCAAGATAAAAAAAAAAAGACTATTTTTGACTGCAACAAATTTTGACACCAAACACTTTTTGGAGAATTTGGTTCCAAAAACAGTAGATGATATCTCAAGGCAAATAGGCAAAAGTGTCTTAAAAAACCGCAAATGATCAATGGGCCTAAGTAATAATTTGATTGAACAATTGTTATATTTAGTTATAGATATTTTTCCCAGGTGCACCACACTGCAGGCATCCCTCAAGCCAGGAAGGGATCCTGTTAAAGATTTTAATCCCACCTCTGATTGTAACCAGTTTAATAACCATGATGGTTCATTGTGTAACAAATGCACATTAGGATTATATATTTTATTTTTTTTAATAGCATAACTCAGACACCATAATGTACATATGTTTTAGGTGCAGGTGGAAAAATTGCTGCTAAGAATTTTTTTCAGATTTTGCTTGCAAAATAGAATCAAATTAATTATTTTTGGTTTCTGAAGGAACTTGGCAAATAGGTTGTTTTAAACATCTTTGAGAACTAATCACAGATCTTTTGTGCATACAGGCTTGTGTAAATCCTTCTTTCTCCTCTTGTAGAAGACATGCTCAGTGTTTAGATCAGGGTTGTGTGGGGTCCATATCATCACTTCCAGGTTCTGTACCCTAAAAATAGTCTTTTATGAAATAGGTTGCATGAATGGGTATGTTGTACTGCTGCAGAATAAATTAACATCCAATCATATTCCTCTCCAATAGTATTGCATGATAAATCAGTATTTGCTCAATTATACATCCAGAGAAAATCTGTGGTTAGACCTTCAAGATGTTTGGAACAACCTCCCTGCCAACTTCATTCAGCAACCATTATAGTATATGTAAAACAATGGGTGCTTTGATGCTGTTTTGAAGACAGTAGTAGTGAAACTAAATCTTGATTCAATTTAGAATTTGTTCATACATTTAGCATTTCATTAATCGATATAAATGAATACATGAGGGAAAAAAACACGGATCATTTTTCATGTGTGAGATAAAATCCTCGACTAGGGTATTGTAAAGTCTCCCAGGCATAATAACAAACCATAAAATTCTGAGTGTTGTTGGAATTATATGGCCACAGCAGCCGTTATTGATGCTGTCCCTTCTATAACTTTTAAACATATTCCACAGGAACTGTCTTTGCAGAAACTAAACATACCAGGATATGAAGGGTCAACATACCTCTGATGTGACTCTACTCCAAAACCTTGCACCTGACAGTCCCACACCACTTTAAACATATTTTCCACTCCTCCTTTCAAATCCAAGTTCCACAAATCCAAGCCCATATTGTTTAGGTTTACACCATCATCTCTAAGTAAATCCTGGTCCTGAACTTCTAATTCTCTGTGCTGCACAATCTTTCCCTCATTTCTGACACCAAATTTTGATACGGATTTATTAACTCAACTTATTGATTCTGTTTATCGAGCGGACATTCCGCCAGGAAAGGCAAGCTGCAATCTCTGACCACACCAAAATACCATCAGAAAATAGTCCCCACAGTCTTCACAAATTGAACTTTATGTCTCTAACTAAATCCCTGGATGACCGCACACCCAGTTTACTACCCCCATGTGTAATGTGGTGCCCCTGCGACCAGGGCAGCCACAGGGTGAACTGCAGCCAGGTAAGGTAGAGACAATTGACTAAAACATATCCACACAGGTACACACACCGACCCTACGCCTAGGACTCTAGGTTAGGCAAGGAGTAGCGGGGGTTAAGAGTAGTGTGGGTGGAGTGTAGAGCAGCACTGACCAAGTGGGTGGAGAGACCAACAGTAGAAAAACCGGGAACACACAGTTAGAATCAGAACAGAAGACAAACATCGAGTTGCAGTGAGTTTAGGCATACATTCCCAGGAGGAGAAGTTCCCTGGAGGACGCAGAATCCTAGAGGCTATATTCCTAGGATAGAAAGCTCGCTCCATAGTGGGAGGCTAGGCCGCTACAGTCAGAGAGCCGGCTCTGTAGAAGTAACCGGGGATACTCTAGGACCCTAATCACAGGACATACCGCATGGGGCAGGTACTACATGACCTGCAGCCTACCTACCACCATGGTCTACGAACACAGCCATCAGACTAGGGCTAGTGACCCTGAGAGAGAGGGACCCATCACAGAAGAGCCCGTGAAGGCCAGACCAAACCAGTGAGTGAGGAGACAGAGAGAGACAAGGGCCTGAAAGGACTTGAGGGAAGCAACGCAGAGGAGCTGCCTGAGCTGCATAAACCCAGTTACCCGGAGCAGTGCTAAAGTGTGAGAACTGTAACTTGAAAGAGCTGAAAGAACTGTAACTTGTAAACTGTTGTGAACTGCTGCTAAAGAACCTTAAGTAAAGTACCGCCTGAGGAGCCAGTGACTGCAATTTCCACACACTGGCTGAAGAAGCTGCAGCAGCGAAGTAAGTGTCTTGCACAGAGCACAATCCCTCACCAGGCCCCTCCATCAATACTACACCTGCCCTGGTGACCCTCAGCCCTACCCGAGGAGGGCTTACCATTCACGCTGCCCTAAGTCACTGTCCCCAGCAGGAATATGGCAGCGGTGGTTCTACTGACCACATACCCCAGGTGGCGTCACAACAAAATCCCCTGTAAATACTCCCTTTACTTGCCGCATCTGGGACAACGGGATCGGGCCCGGCACCTTGACACCCCCAGAGACAGTACAACCCAGGTCTCAAGTACCCCGGTCTCTAGTGTAACACTAAAACATCCATAGAACAATCCAATCTGGCATAATAATGTAACTGGGGAAGGACTCTACTAAACAGTATACCCTAATCTCAATCCAGTGTATGCTTGTCTCCTCACTATTAAAATTTAAAAGTCTACCTTTGGGCCTTAAATTCACTGCAAGAACAAATAAGTGCCCAAGAGACATACGAAACACGTGTCTCTATCTATAGAAATATAGATTAATCTGTAGAAAAATGGATGTATCTGTAGAAAAATAGATTAATGTCGCTACAAGAGACAGGACATACAACAATAAAAAAAATTGTAACCTTCCACTTACCATTTTCTTCGACACACTTGAACCTGACATCTCATTTGAAAAATAATTTCTAATAAAATATAACAGAAGCCGCAAAAGATCACCACTCATCCCTTCTCCATCTTGATATCTACTGAAATTCAACCATTCTTTCCATACCGCATAATAGGTCAGCCTCACAGTTGATCCTATCGATTGCAGCATTAAGTCAGAAGCTACCCTGAGACTAGAGTCCATAGATATGTGGGCTTTGCTCCACTTCTGAAGCCAGTGTGTGGAATCAGTCCCGCTGGAATCGAGAAATGAAATCCGCTAAGCAATTACGTACAGCTGGAACATGCCTTGCAGACAACCATGCATTCAGCTCTAAACACCATAAAACTAAATGCCTCATTAGGTTCACTCCCAGAGGAGAGGAAGCAGACAAACTATTGATCACCTGTACAGCTGTCAAATTGTCACAACAAAATTAAACCCTTTTCTTGCAAAATTTACACCCCAAGCTACAATGGTAGCTACATTGGGAAATAAATCCAAAAGGGACAATATTACTGATTAACAATTCGTTCTCCATTCCTTCGGACATGAGGCCAAAAACCATTCTCCTTGAAATAAGAACCAAAACCGTACGACCAAGATACATGTGTAAATAATTCCAAATCTGAACCAACTACCCACTCATCCATCAAAAAGATTTTCCGTTGAACCCCTCCATAAATGCCAATCCTCACATCTGCCCTGTGGTGGGCGTACAAGCGAATTAAATTACCAGGTGCCGCACTCCAATCGTAGCTGCTGCCAACCGCCAACAAAATATCCTGCCCATGGGCATAATACAACATGCAAAGTTAAGTTTTCCCAATAGTGACTGCCGCTGCCTCAATCGCAACATTTTTCCTGCTAGTGCCGACTCAAGTTCTGACCACAAATCTTGAATATTATCCATGGACAAGCGACACTCCATGGCAACCGAATCTAATTTGAATCCAAAAAACACATTGTCGTAGCTGGGCCGTCCATTTTCTCGGAAGCCAAAGGGATCCCAAAATTCCCAGCCACCTGTTTGACTGTGTAGGGTAATAGTGAACAATAATTGGACCTTGCCAGACCCAGAAATAAAAAATCATCCAGGTAATGCAATACTGACTGCCGCCGAGCACTTTCTTGAGCCACCATCCTACAAAAATACAAAAAATTCTCAAAAAAGGAACATGAAATTGAACAGCCCATTAGCAGGCAAAGATCTACAGAAGACGTGCTCTTCCATAAACAACCTAGCAAATTAAAACAATCTGAATGTACTGGCAACAAGCAAAAGACAGCATCGATATCAGTTTTTACCATAAGAGCTCCACACCTCCACAGCTATAGCAAGGCTTTGTCAAAGGACATGTATGATACTGCACATAGCTCATCACTGATACTGTAATTTACAGACTGGTCTGATGGGTAGGATAAATGAATGAACCTTAAACTTGTTAGGTTCCTTTTTTGAAAACTCGCAGGTGGGACCAAGGAGGCTTATCAAACAGCCCCACCACGAGTACTAAGGTTACCTCCTTTGTCTGACAGTCCCAATGGGTCGGATCAGGGTAGACTTCAAATTATTTGGGCAAAAAATGTGGGTGTCAGGCAAAAAAGGGGATTTTTAAACCAAAAGAAAAAATGTTTTCTGGTAACAGTGTTGCAGCCCTATTCGGATTTTACCTTAGGCCCCTTTCACATCAGCGGTAATCGCTGATCGCGGCAGTTGCGGTGAAAAAAACGCAACTGCCGCGGTTACCGCATAACGGCCGCACTTGCGGTTCACTTGTTGGCGAGCCCCATGCAATGTTTATGGGGCTTGCGGTAAGTGTGCGGCAGGTGCGGCAAGTGCGATTTCGGCACTTGCGGCAGATGCGGCCGCAAAAAACGTGGCTGACCGCGTTTTTTTCACGGCCGCAAGTGCTGAAACTGCAACTATACCGCACTGACATTGCATGGGGCTTGCCACAGGTGAATCGCAAGTGCGTCCGTTATGCGATAACCGCGGCAGTTGCAGTTTTTTCACCGCAACTGCCTGTGATTACCGCTGATGTGAAAGGGGCCCTAGATAGGGCAGCATAGTTTTTATACTCAATGGTGTCACTGCCTTTCTTATTAGTATCTCTGGTATAACCTTTTGGATTTTTAAAACATTCTGATTGCGCGTGATTCCTGACACAAAAGGAACATTTGTATTTAAATTGTCAGTTTGTGCCATAAAGTCATCAACTGATGTTAAACTGCCAGAAACAACCTGAATGTTGATTGGCCAAGTATGTTGAACTTGATGCTGACTCTCCAGCCCCTGAATAAAAAGGTTGAGGGTTGAAACAAGCTGACCCCCCATTAGGCGCATCCATAATGCAATGTCTACATGATCCCATCTCAGACCTGATCTAAAAGCCTTCCTTTGACGGAAACTGCTCATAATAGCGTAACCAAGTAGTATCTCCAAAAACCCTTGTAAACTTCACCTATGGAATCCATGTAACAGAATAACAAAGAGCAATTCTGAGGGGCTTTTTCCCCAATCACACTGGCTAAAATAGCGAAAGCTTGCAGGCATTTGAAAATGTAGAGATATTAAGCAATAACATCTTTTTTCCTCCTCCTGTCTTTAGTATGGCTTAACTTTATGCAGAATTATAATTGCCGAGGGAAGTAGGAGAAAAATTTCAACATATTCATCTTTCCAATATTTTTCACACATTTCTTGCTTTGGATGAGACCCTAAGGATCCATCAAAGCAGACAAACTCTATTTTGCACCTTAAACCACCTTCCACTGATGAGGAACATGTCCCTGAAACAGCCACCTGAGAAACCACTGAATTTTCATCCCTATTACCTAACCATGCACTAACTGGAAGCAACTAATTCGATGGCTGCAGGGTCAAATGAGCCATGACAACACACATACCGTCTAGAAATTGACCTACAAACCCACCAAAACCCTGCACATGTGCTACAGTCCCTGTATTAGCCACAGCCTGCTTATGATCCTCAAAATCAGACACCTTAGACAATACAGGAAAAACTACAGAATAGGACAAACATAAAGAAAGGTTCTCACCAGGCTGACTCTGAGTGGGAGCCATAACCGCAGCAACATGGGAGCGCAGACATGGACTACCATCTGGAGCTCCCTTGCCGTTATCTTGGATGTTGAATTTCTCTTTGTTGCACTGATACCTAGATTTGTTGACTTCTCGCCATGCAAGGAGCTTGCTGGATTGCAGACCGCTCCCTCAACCTGCCTCTGTTCCCTCTTTTACCTGTGGCCTTTCAGCTCTGCATGGCTTAATGTGAATGATGATGATTCTATGCTCTTCTGGAAGGGGGGCCTTGGCGCTCCACCTGTGACATCATCGGGCTTAGCCTACTTTTAAGGCAGAACACGTTCGCTGCCTTCTACTTCCTGGCCCTAGCTATGTTTCTTCTTTGGTTGAAGAGCGGAGCCCTCCTTCTGTACTGTGGGAGGGCCCACTGGTGCTGATTCAGATGTTTTTACTGATCTTTCTGCTAATGAGAGACGGTGGAAGCTCTGCCCCTCGTCCGCTCTGTCTCTGAAACCTGGTCCTGCTCTTTGAGTTTCTCCAGGTGGTGTTGTGAACCCATTCTCTTGCCAACGGAGGGGTCAGAGATGGGCTCTTTGTCCTTCTGGACTGGCGGGGGAACCTCGGGACTCAAGTGCTCTGGCAAGCATGGCAACTGGCGGGTGCGCGGATGTTTAGTTGTTTTGGCCGAGCAATGAGTTCAGATGCCCAAGCAGCTGCTCATAATCTCACACTCCCACCGAAGTCTTCAAAGCAGATGTTACATAAACAGTCCATGCCATTGTTCTTTGGTCCTGGGTCCAGGGAACAAAGGTGCACCAACAGCTCAACCATGTGACCAAAGTTTAAATCTCAAAATGCCTTCTTTTATGTTTTGTTAACGTGCAGGAACTACTTCTTTCTTAATCTTCTTATTAACCCCATCTGTGCCATTCTCTTCTAAATCCATGCCATGTCCGGTCTTTCACTATGGATACACATCTTTTCTGATGTGTAAAAAAAGCCTTACAGAAATCCCAATTTGAAAATAAAGAAGATCCTTGCAAAATACTTAAATTCTAATTGAGCCAGGGCTTTATAAGGACAGTTATTTGGGAATACAAATTGATAATGACCTTTGACACATTCAAAACAGGATTAAATGTTTCACATGGATTCATACATTTTTATATAAAATGAAAGGGCATTTGGGGATATCACATCTTACAACAGACTCAAGTTAGAGGACAATGAATGTTTGACACTTCTTATGTAAACTGTCTCACTTCGATTTATGGCCCTCTGAGGAATCTTCAGGTCTCCACAGACCACTAATCAAAGAACAATAATACAATTGGTTCCTCTTATCTTAGAATTTTGACTTTACTTTCCCAGCTCCTCTCCCCCTCCCTAGCCTGACTCTGCTTTACGTCACCTGTTGTATTTACTAAATCATCTAACCCTGCTTATGTATATATGTATGTGTCTTCAGAGTTTGTGTCATTATCAGCCTGACGAAGGGGCCATAGTGTCCCGAAAGCTTTCTATGCTTACCGTCTTTTCAGTTAGTCATAAAAGGTATCAACCACTGAGGACTTTCAGGTTCCAATATTTTTCTATCTACTGGCTAACATGGTACAAACATTCTTTACCTTATCAAAATGGAGGATACCAGAATGTACTGAATCTTTATGGATTTATAGACAATTCTGAAGAAACGTGCACAACTGGACAGTGACATATTTTTCCTTTCCAAATGCAAGAAGGAGAATCTCATTCCCAAAGGACTCTGGATTACAAATCCACTTCTGCATACCTATAATACTCATTATGCACAAAACCTTTGTCACAAGACCTCTGAGGACTAAGGAACCACCTTTTGCATGTTTTCTACAGCATCAAAAGTAGCATCCAGGTGAATTGGAAACACGGAGGAAACACACAGAAGTCATGGAACAGAATTTACAACAATATTACCATAAATTATAAACTCGTCTGATTCGTAACAAGGAAAAGAAATTACGACAAAGATTACGCATCAACTCAGGACTCAATACAAACAAAACAAAGATAAATCCTGACAACTTGGACAACTACTCCTGTTAAAAAGCATCTAATTTTGTCATCAACCTTTTCGGATTACAAACCCAACAAAGTGGAACTTGCTGTGCTTTCTAGGGGACTCTTATTTTGTCCTACTAAAGAGTTGGATAAATTTTAATGTGCAGCGACATGGAGGATTACTTCAGGAGACTACGCCTAAGGGAATTTTACAGCAACAAAGAGGACTCTGAACCAAACTAGATCGAAGGAAGAGGGATCCTGACAACAAAGAAAAAGTCAGACTGGACACCTAAATCTGATCGTAACTCCCATTTGGATCAATATATAGACACTTTCAGACATTTGGTACAATCCACTATTTTAGATACACACAAGAGTCAACCATCCAATGTCAATGCCCAAGAGAGAAGGGCCATACAGTCTTTGAAAACCAACAAAGAAATCTTCATTAAACCTGCAGACAAGGGTGGTGCAATAGTCATAATGAACAAATCTGACTACCTGAAGGAAGCAAACATGCAACTGACGGACACACCTACTACAAGAAATTGGAGTCTGACCCCACACAGGACTATCACATTAAACAGGCTGGATTCTTGTCTACCTGACATATCTTTAAGAGCTGATGACCTGATACCTGAAAGTCCAAGAACATTCTACATGCTTCCCCAGGAAATTTAGGAAGATCAATCATTTCATATGTGGGCACCCTCACAAAACAGATTTCTGGGTGGGTAGAGGGTGTTCTCCATCCCCTGGTAAAAGAGACACCCAGCTACATTCAGGACACAATTGACCTATTGAATAAGCTGTCAGCAATAGGTCCTCTAGCACAAGGAACCATCCTCGCCACTATGGATGTGGAATCTCTGTACAGTAACATCCCACACCAGGATGGATTAAATGCCTGCAAAACCTTCCTGGAAAACACAGGAATTGATGCTGACTCTGTGGTGAGCTTACAAAATTCATCTTCCTGCACAACTACTTTTACATTTGATGAAAACATATATTTATAGGAGACTGGCACAGAAATGGGAAGCAAAATGGCACCACAATATGCAAATATTTTCATGGCCAAGCTTGAAGGTGACTTTTTATCCTCTTGTCCTATCAGGCCTCTGGCCTACTACTGTTATATCAATGACATTTTAATCATCTGGACAGAGTCTGAGCAACAGCTGAAGGCGTTCCATGAACACTTTAAACAGTTTCATCCCACCATCAACTTAACACTCAATTACTCCTGCACTGAAATCAGCTTTCTGGACACCATCATTAAGCTACAGAACAATGAAATAGAGACATCCCTGTACCGGAAGCCAAGTGACCATCCAGCATATCTCCGATCGGACAGTTTTCATCCAAACCACATAAAAAACTCTATTGTGTACAGCCAGGCCATCAGATACAATCGGATATGTTCCAAGCCTTCAAATAGAGACAATCACCTTGAGGACCTCGGAAAGACATTTTTGAACCAGGACCACCATCCAAGAGCAATCAAGAACCAGATTACAAGAGCCACCAGAATATCAAGGAATCATCTCATACATTACAAAACTAGAGAAGAAAACAACAGAGTTCCTCTTGTAGTCACCTACAATCCAAGTCTGGAGGTGCTAATAGGAGCTGCACGGAAACTGCAACTACTCCTACAAAAAGATGCCTACTAAAATCAATATTTTTGGATCCACCACTTTGTGTTGTAGACAACCTCTGAATCTAAAAAAACAGCCTTGTCAGAAGCGCCCTGTCCTCTCCAACAGCAACAGGAACCTTTCCCTGCAACCAGAACAGGTGTAAAACCTGTCCATCTATAATGACAACCGACAAAATAAAGATTCCTGGCACAGATAAGGACTACAAGGTCCCAGGTAACTTCAGTTGCATCACAAGCAATGTGGTGTATTTAATTATATGTACTAAATGTCCAACAGGTGGCATGTACGTATGTAGAACAAGAATGAATTCTCATCGCCACGCAATAAAAGAAAAGCGTATGGATCTACATGTAGCAAAGCATTTTTGCAGCCCTGACCACAGCAGTCAAACAGACATGAGGCTGTTCATTTTAAAAAGCAACTTCAAATCTCAAAGAGAGAGAAGAATTTGGGAATATAAATTGATAACAACCTTTGACACTTTCAAAACAGGATCAAATGTTTCACATGGATTCATGCGTTTTTATATAAAACTAGAAAAAGGCCCGATGCTATTGCATCGGGATTGCGGTGAAGTGAATTGTGTGTATCCTTAGTCATGCTAACAGGAGCAGTAAACATGTGTGACACTATTTGCGCTTTTGAAAAAACCTGTTGTATCTGATGTGTTTAAATTTGGGTATTTTATATGTAGCTTGATTTGAGTAATTTTAAACACGTGCATTGTCTTTTGTTAGTTGTGTGCTGTATTTAGGTAAGTAGTGTGGTGTTTATTGGCCGATGTGTATTATGTGTTTTATCTTGTGTTTGCAGTATGTGTGTCTTACACGACACAGTGTGTTGTAATCGAAATGTGACTGTAATGATTGTGGGTCTGTGGTAGCACAGTGTAGAGTGAGCGGGCTCTGTGGGTAGCAGGTAAGCTCTGTGGTAGCAGGTCGCGGCTCTGTGGGTAGCAGAGTATACAGGCGGCTCTGTGGTTAGCAGATTGTACAGGCGGCTCTGTGGTTAGCAGAGTGTACAGGCGGCTCTATGGGTAGCAGAGTATACAGGCGGCTCTGTGGGTAGCACAGAATAGAGGCGGCTCTGTGGGTAGCAGAGTATACAAGCGGCTCTGTGGGTAGCAGAGTATCCCAGCGGCTCTGTGGGTAGCAGAGTATACAGGCGACTGTGTGGGTAGCAGAGTATACATGGCGCTGTGTGGGTAGCAGAGTATACATGCAGCTGTGTGGGTAGCAGAATATACATGCGCTGTGTGGGTAGCAGAATATACATGCGGCTGTGGGTAGCAGAGTATACTGCGGCTGTTGGGTAGCAGAGTATACAGGTGCTGTGTGGGTAGCAGAGTATACAGGCGGCTCTGTGGGTTAAGCAGAGTATACATCGCGCATGTGTGTGGGCAGCATAGTGTTCAAAAGCTTGCTATGCTTACCATCTTTTCAGTTAGCCGTTAAAAGGTATCAACCACTGAGGACTTTCAGGTTCCAATATTTCTGAGAGTCCTCAGTGGTTGATACTGGCTAACACGGTACAAACATTTTTTTCTTCTCACAGGAAGTAGAACATTACAGAGTTAACAGCTGTCATGTTTCTGTGTTGCAAACTCTAGAAATCTTACAGTGATGAATTGTTTGCTCTAGCTAATTCCAATACAAAAAAAAGTAATTCCTAGAACCAGAAATGTCAGAGGTGGAGAAAAGAAGAATACTTCATTTTGTGTCTCCTTTTTCTAAGAAATTGCTTCCAAGGATCACAATTAACTCAGAGAAAAGCTGGAGTCATATGTCATAATTTGTCCTTCATACTGTCTCAAATAATTCAATTAAAAAAACCTTTTGGTTGTATTAAAGATTTCACAATTGGTGGAAAAATAATAGAATCAATCTCAAAAGTCCAAAGTCTTTTGTAAAGCTGGAGACTAAAAGATAAAGAACCTCTTTCAAAGTCACAATTGCTAACTGCAAAAGCAAACTTACATTAAGCAAATCCACAGAAAACAGACAAATAATTGACCATTTTAAACGATCACCAGATATATCAATGGTCATTAACAGTCATCCTATCATTCACCATAGCTATAGAATTTTTAGCAAATTGACAAGAGAGTTATGTGCAGTAAGCATGTGTTTTCCAATGGGTCTTATGGTACCTTTACACGCAGCTACAGGTAACAGGTTTTCCACAGGTAACTTACTAGTTGCAGTGAAATCATGGAGACAAGTTCCATTTGTACACAGCAACAAGATAGAACCATGTCTCCATGATTTCACTGCAACCAGTAAGTTACCTGTGGAAAACCTGTTACCTGTAGCTGCGTGTAAAGGTACCATTAGGGATGGCACAGTATCCTCTCAATATTGCCATAAACTGTATAATTTTAGATGAATATTTAAAGGACACCTATTAAAAGCTAGCCACAGTAATCATAGGACAGAATCAGACACATGTAACGTGGCTTGGAGCGGAAGTCATGGCCGAGTTACTTGTCTCTTAAGCTCAGTCAGGTTACATGAAGCTAGGGGTCCTGGCTGAATATGTGGATTTGCACTACTAGTGGGTACACCCCATGTAGGTGGCATGATGCCTTTCACTTTGGCTGGCAAGGAACAGATGGTCAAATCTTCAATGAAAGAGACAACCATAAACAAAATTAACTCTTTACTTGATGAGACTTTGTAGGAAGTACTGCATAAACAGTAGATAGCAGATGCATAGCTTCATGAATGTTTCCTTTTACCACATGGAACATTGTCATACGCAGTCTATTATGCCTCAAACCCAATCGTTATACTTCTTCAAAACAATCTCGGTTCCTTCAACACAGCCCAGCTCAGTACTATATTTCAGATAGTGAGACCTGCCGAAAGCGGGTTGTTGCTGATTGGAGTAAGTGGCCCTTGAAGCCTCGAGGCACGAACATTCTAATCCCAGGTGAGCCTGCAGAAGGGTGAGGCTCTGCTGCCTGTTATATTCTGTGTTTTGCTTGATTATGTATTATATGCCTTTGACTGTTGGGGATCTAATAAAGCCGTATAATTATGTGGTTCCATCACCTTGTGTTGTCTGAGTAGTGTTCTGCCTACGGTTAAGGAGTTCGGGTGTTCAATTGGGATGAGCCCTGGTCCATGAAGTCTTTTTAAAGGCGGCCAGGCCGGTGGACAAGAGCACCCACTGACCCCCATGTCTCCACAATGGTCATCCTCTTTTCTTCTCAAAGACACCACAGAGCAAGCCCTACTTGGCTTAGGACCCTGGAACTGCAACTGTCCAAGTCCATTTTTGTCTCTAACCTGACAAAAGTCCATCAGGTTAATTTGGTCTTTTTGAGCATGGGCCCCCAAGCCAACATAAAACAAAAACAGTCCAACCCTTTAAGGGTAGCCCATTGCATTAAGAGAGCAGTCCATTGTGCCCCAATGGAACAGGGACACAGTTCTTTAAGGGCAAAGTCTATCCAGGATTGGGCTCAGTCTTAGCAAAGGGTGTGTAACCTTCTCGCGGTTGCAATGTTCTTCAATCCAGCAGGGGGAAAAACAACAGGTTTAGCCATCCATGGCTATCTGATCACGGGAATCCCAGACTGTTGGACAACAGGTCCGCTAGATCTTTGCTCTGCTGGAGCCTTGAACTGTTCCAGGCATTAGGGTGCAATGCACAATGTAAATCTCTCCAGCTTCTGATTCCTTTGAGCTCAATGGCTTCCAGTATTCACCAGACCTAACACCATTAAGACCTTCTTTGGACTGTAAACTAGGTTGTACTAAGGGGCTCCGCTTTTATCTCTGGTCTCACTGTATGTTCTCTTTATGAAACAGAGCTGATCTTCTCTGTCAGACCACCCAGCACTTCATCATCAGGCCACAGACCTGGGGCCTTTCTAGCATCACGACAGTCCAGGACATGAGGTGACACCGCTGTATACAGTATCTTGCCCAGCAGCATCAGCCTACCACTTGCTATGCAACCATCCATCGTGCCATGCTGCAGCTCTCGCTCTACCAGCTCTATCAATGGATGCAAACAACCCTGTCCTCCTTCCAACATCTGAATGCACAGTAGGTATGAGGTCTACTTCTGTTTGTTCTCTGAAGTAGTCGTCATCTCCAGCTTCCGTTTTGTGCCCAATCTGCACTTGACTCACAATCGGACACGCGGAGTGTGTAGGTGTGTGCCTGTCTTCACTCTCCCCAACGTCATCCTCATACATCCAAAGCGACATCCAGTCTCTGGCTTCCTGAAGACTAATGGCACCAACCTCCTCATCTCTGCGGACTAGGTCATAGTGGGAGAGGTTGGAATGAGGGTATAGTGATGGTTCCTGTCAAGAAAGCAGATAGGACCCAGCTGGCAGTATGATAGATCTGGGATAAAACTGGAGAGTGGGGCCACATGGCATGTGCGTCCCTGATCGGGTATCTAGGCAGCGCATGCTGCCTAGTTATCCGGTGTTTATCATAGTTACCAGCATCCTCCTACTTAGCGCCAGCCTGTAAGCTGGGGATGCTGGTAACCATGATAAATACCGGGTAACTAAGCAGCACACACTGCCTAGTTACCCGGTATTTATCATAGTTACCAGCGATCTCACGGCTGCTGAGTCGCTGGTGAGTCTCCCTGTTTGACAGCTCACCAGCGACTCCAGAGAAACTTTCCAGCGATCCCGGCCAGGTCGGATCGCTGGTGGAATTTGTGAAAGTTTGTGTGTGAAGTACCCTAACTCTTTCTTTCCCTATAGTCAAGAAAAATACGCCCTATCCCAAATAGCGCATGTCACAATGATCCTACAAAAGTAATAGCAACAGTAAGACAGGAACAAAAAAAACTAATAAAAGTCCAAAAAAGTGACTGCCACAAAAACTTTAAAGAACTACATCCAATATAAGTTCTTAAGAATACCTGCCAAAGTTAGCCCACAATAGTATCGGCCTCTGTATACCTAGAACACTAAGGCAGTGTGTACATGTTGCAAATCTGTTACGTTTTTTATGCATTTTTTAGTGCAAATTTGTCACAAAGCCTCAATGGTTATCCCATGCTTGCAAAGTGAATGAGAATCCTGAAGTCTCATGCATATTTTGAGGATTTTCTCCTTGATGATTTGGTGCAGATTTAAATGTGCAGCATGTCAATTGTAAGTATTTTGTGCAGAATGTCTGGAGCATTTCTCCATTCTTTGGCAGGAAAACGCAACTTAAATATTTGCGTTTTGACACATTTTTTATGCGTTTTTGGTGCAGATTTTTCCCACGCAATAATGTAAACTCCAACTTACCACTGATGTTAACTTCATCCAATTCAGAGTTCAGACAATGGCTCTACCACAGCCCAAGTAAGCAAATATGATCAATAGATCAAATATATCAATAGATCAATATCCTTTACTATTAGATTTTTCCCATACGTTAGTATGAATTGCATGCTGCATATTTAAATCTGCAAGGTGAAAACTCTCAATGTGTGCATGAGACTTTAGGATTCACATTCACTTCGCTGGCATCAGGAAACCCTTTAGGTTTTAGTACAAATCTGCACTGAAAAAATGTGTCAAAAATGCAATGTCTGCACACAGCCAACACAGCTTTATATTCATTAGTACAAATTTGTGTACAAGTATCGTAACTCCGATTGAACTCTGTAGGACAAAGAGTTGACTGGTGGGAACGTAGAATCAATATAAATGTCAATTGATGTCAGCACTTGCAAAGTATATCTTACCTTCCATTATGGATCTCTGGAAACAGCTCAGTTTTCACACTTTATGCTTGCACCTAAGCAAATTTACAAATGATTCTTCTTCTTAAATCACATGGCAAAACAACCTTACATACACATGACTCCTTATCGAGTATTAAAACAGAAAAAGAGAGGACACATCCTCCAATCGTGAAGCCCCTAAACAGTTTTCTTTCTCCAGCAACAGTTTACTGTACTTATTAATCAGTAGGGTGGCACAGTGGCTCAGCCTTGCAGCGCTGAGGTCCTGGGTTCAATCCTACCAAGGAGTTTGTATGTTCTCCCAGTGTTTGCGTGGGTTTCTTCTGGGCACTCCGGTTTCCTCCCACACTTGAAAGACATACTGATAGGATGTTTAGATTATGAGCTCCAATGGGGACAGTATTTCAAATGTATGTAAAGCACTATAAAATTAATAGCGCTATATAAATGAATAAATATTATTATAATATTATTAAAACTCATACACAGAAAATCATCTACCTGATTCTCAGTTTCCATTTTTGGCTTTTTCAATGGGGCACTCACACTTCCCTTCTATAAATGGATAGACTAATCAACATATTTAAATAAAATTGATACCCTAACCATTCAATCCACATCTACATACTTTATTACAATGAATAATATGGAGGGGTATACAACTAAAAGTACATATGCACCACACTTAAATAACATACATAAATCAACCTACTACTGTCAATAGAAATTAGCAGAATATAAATTACATTCTGACATCCCCTTCTAATATCACTATCCACTTACCTGAATTAAGTAGCTCTTGCAAACCAAGTCCAGAGAAAACGTCTTAAACTCCAGCCAATAGACACTAAGAATTCCTGATCATTGAGAAAAATCTCTGAATGAATCACTTCTGCTTTCAAGTCAGGAAAAACATAATGTGATCGGCCTATCTAATCATAGTGCAATTGACAGACCCATTGATTGGACATATATGAATGAACTGATGTTAGCATGAAGGCATCTTAAAAATACCAAAATGTCAATAGAAATGCAGGCATTAACAAATGTAGATGTGGTTGTATGGTTAGAGTAACAATTTTATTTGAATATGTTAATTTGTCTGTCTATTTAGAATGGAAGAGTGAGCTCGGAGATCATGCTCCATGACAAAGCCAAAAGTCGAAACTCTGAATCGAGCAGCATGATCTTTTGTGTTTGTTTTTACTAAGTCATGTTATTCAACTGATTTTTTAAGTACAGTAAACTCTTGCTGCATGGAGAAATTATTCATGGGTTTTCACAATTGGAGAACTCAAACTCTCTTCTTCCGTTCTAGTATTGGAGTAAAAGGGGTCACCTGTATCTAAGGTTGTTTGGCCTGATGACATAAAGGGGTTGTGCGCAAACAACTGTACATTTTCATTAATAGATCTTAGAATAAAAACAAGCAAACAACCAGCAAATTGCCAGTGAAATTGCAAGCAATATTGCCGCATTTAACGGTACCTTACGTCTGGTTTTGGCTATCAAATTGGAATATTTGAATACTGAATACAGCTTATATATTGGATTCACAATGACTTTTTATAACCAATATTGTTCTCTGACGTAGGGATTGAGACTATACTGGTATTGATCCCTACTCAAGCTATTTGGATTATATTGAGGTTCCCTTTAACATCTGTCTATAGGTTTTACCAAGTATATATTTTGAGACCTATGTGGATTCACACTATATGTTTCTCCTTATTGGGCAACAATTTGTCACAAGGTTGTCTAAATATTGAAGCACCATTTTTCTTATATATAGTATACATTGTAACCTTTCTTGACTCCAGGAGATCCTTGAAGATCCTCCAAAGGATTACCTTATCTTCAGGTCAACAACTGTAAAATAGCCATACTGTGTAAAATATAACACATTGAACACGGATATACCCTTCTGGTGTAAGAGGTTTGGAGTCTGTTGGCCCCTTCACACGTGTCAACCAAGGCAGCGATGTCGGAAGCGATGTGCGGGTGCGCGCTCGCTTCCGACATCGCAGCCTTGGTGTCACACACCAGGATGTTGCCGGTGACGCCGCAGCGATGCGGGCGGAGCCATCGCTCGCTGGGCTGGGATCAACCCAGCAAGCAATCCGCAGCAATACTGCGGTATAGGCTGGATCGCCACCAACATCGCTACTGTGGTGTCAGACGGCGCGATCCAGCCTAATCGCTGGTTGCAGATTGACAGATTTATGAACATGTTCATTAACCTGTCAACCTGCGACCAGCGATAAATCACAGTTGTGTCGCGCTGTCACACAGCACGACGCACTTGCGATATCGCTAGCGACATCGCTGATGCGTCACTTTTCGGCGATGTCACTAGCGACATTGACACGTGTGACACGGCCTTGTGGCCAAAAAAAACCCACCAGTTTTTGTCCCTTTGTATGTATATGGCTATCACAGCCTTTTTAATTGTTTTTTAACCTTTGATCTGTGTTGTACTTGTCTTTTGATTGTATAAAGAAATAAATATTTTTTGCACATTTTTCAACAAAATCGGGTTGTATCACCGTTATTGTAATCCCCTTGTTTTCGCGCTCCTGTATATGATGCCAGATGCTGTCATGAATGACTTTGTGACGATGCCTGGTGAGTGCCTGCATCCACAGAAAGTGATCATTTCTTCTGTTCACAGCCATGGATCATCATGGTTGTGATCAGGAGAAGTGATCACACTGTGCAGTGTTGAGGTGCCCTAAGGAGCAGTGTAAAATAAAGTAAAAGATAAAAGTTTTTAAAAATATGAAAAAAAAACTAAATATAAAAGTTCAAATCAAGCCCCTTTTGCCCTGATGAAAATAAAACCATTTAAAAAATACACATTTTTGCTATCCAAAGTATTTATATCTTGATAGATTGGGCATTTATAAGCTCAATTAATCAGATATGAAATTTCATAATAGAGAAAAAAATCAAAACAACATAATTATGGGGGGTTTTCTTCGCCGCACTAATGCCATCAAAACAATAACATGAGATTAAAACAGCGCATCTACCCAAAAATTGTATAACAAGAAACATCAACTCAAGACGCAAAAAATAATCCATCACCTACCCCCGAGACCAGAAAATGAGAACTCTATGGCTTTTGGAAAATAGTGATAAAAGTGCAATTCTTTTTCTTTCTAAAATTCTGAATTTTTTTTCACCACATATAGAAAAGTTAAAGTATACATGTTTGATATCTACAAACTAGTACTGACCTGAGGCATCATACTGACATGTCAGTTTTAACACATAGTGAACATATGATTAAAAAAACTAAATAATCATGTAATTGCACTTTTTTTTGCACCGCATTTGAAAATGTTCTCCTGTTTTTCAGTATACAACATGGTAAAATGAATGATGTCTTTCAAAAGTACAACTTGTCCCACAAGAAACAAGCCCTCATATGTTTATATTGACAGAATAATAAATACATTCATGTGGACTACCACATAGACTTGTACTGGTCAGTGTGCTGTCAATTTTTCATAAGGATAGCACATCTACTATATAATTGTCTAAGGCGTCTGTCAGTCACAGAAATCGCGCGGCAGACAGAGGCCGCTCATTGGTGCCCGCCGGAGGCGGCCACCAATGAGCGCAGACTGTGCAAATAGGCGCGCAAATTCAAAGTTGGCATATGGCTCTCATCGCCTGTCAGCTCGCCGGCGGACGGTTACATGGGGCGATGTGTGCACATCGCCCCAGATCGGTCGCCTGGTTTCAGAGCACTTCTCTGAAACCAGGCGAATTCCCGGCAGCGCCGACATCGCCCCTATACATGAGGTGACGTAGGGGCGATGTTGCCGCCGATAGGCCACAACCCTACGTTGCCTATGTAATCGTCGGCGATGTCGCCATGTGTAACGTGGCCTTAAGGGTATCCAAAATGCTCCAGTAAAAACAATGTAAACAATGCCCTGTTCATTGCATTGCTGTACTCGACAGGTACACAAGTCAACATATGAATTCTAAGTAAATGTTTTGAAATGTTTTCATTGATATAGATGCAATTTCTCTGATAACAAGAACCCTTTAGCATGTAAAGTCCCATAGTATTTCACACTGAATCTGGCTCAGATAGCAAATCGTGTTCCCTGCGAGCAGACAATGCAAGCTGTCAGAGCCGGCAACGTTCAGCGTGAGCAGTGTTGTAATAATAACCCAGACACAGCTGTCAGGCCATCCGATGCGGAATGCATTCAGAAATAAAACAAACTATCATCAAATAATTACTAGAAAAGAAACACACCTTGCTTCGTTCTCTTCCAGGATCATATGTTCCAGACCAAGTGATAACCTAAGGAAAAAGAAAGAGTGGGACATGCTTAGGACATCAGAAAAAAATACATTTTGAAAATGTTTTAATTATCCAACTGTTAATTCATGATAAAACATTTGCTAATGTGTTAAAGCACCAAAAGTGATAATAATCTCCTTTTCCTTTATTTGGAGATTCAAAGTGGACACACCGATGATCCGTTTAGCCTTTGTGTGTGCCGTGTTAGTGGTGTTATTGATCCCAACATCGAACATTATGGCAGAAAAACAGCACGTAACTACTGAAGCAGCTGACGGTCTGCAGCGGTCACATGCTGCATACAGTCATGGCCAAAAGTTTTGAGAATGATACAAATATTAATTTTTTACCAAGTCTACTGCTTCAGTTTTTCTAATGGCAATTTGCATATACTCCAGAATGTCATAAAGAGTGATCAGCTTAACAGCAATTACTTGCTAAGTCAATATTTGCCTAGTAAATGAACTTTAACCCCAAAAACACATTTCAACATCATTGCAGTCCTGCCTTAAAAAGAGCAGCTAACATCGTTTTAGTGATTGTTCCATTAACACAGGTGTGGGTGTTGATGAGGACAGGGCTGGCGAACAATCAGTCATGATTAAGAAAGAATGACACCACTGGACACTTTAAAAGGAGGCTGGTGCTTGGTATCATTGTTTGTCTTCAGTTAACCATGGTTATCTCTAAAGAAACACGTGCAGCCATCATTGCACTGCACAAAAATGGCCTAACAGGGAAGAGTATCGCAGCTAGAAAGATTGCACCTCAGTCAACAATCTATCGCATCATCAAGAACTTCAAGGAGAGAGCTTCCATTGTTGTCAAAAAGGCTCCAGGGCGCCCAAGAAAGACCAGCAAGCGCCAGGACCGTATCTTAAAACTGTTTCAGCTGCGGGATCGGACTACCAGCAGTTCCGAGCTTGCTCAGGAATGGCAGCAGGCTGGTGTGAGTGCTTCTGCACGCAGTGTGAGGTGGAGACTCTTTGAGCAAGGCCTGGTTTCAAGGAGGGCAGCAAAGAAGCCACTTCTCTCCAGAAAAAACATCAGGGACCGACTGATATTCTGCAAAAGGTACAGGGAGTGGACTGCTGAGGACTGGGGTAAAGTAATTTTCTCTGATGAATCCCCTTTTCGATTGTTTGGGACATCTGGAAAACAGCTTATTCGGAGAAGAAGAGGTGAGCGCTACCACCAGTCTTGTCTCATGTCAACTGTAAAGCATCCTGAAACCATTCATGTGTGGGGTTGCTTCTCAGCCAAGGGAATCGGCTCACTCACAGTCTTGCCTAAAAACACAGCCATAAATAAAGAATTGTACCAGAATGTCCTCCAAGAGCAACTTCTCCCAACCATCCAAGAGCAGTTTGGCGCCCAACAATGCCTTTGTCAGCATGATGGAGCACCTTGCATAAAGCAAAGGTGATAACTAAATGGCTCAGGGAACAAAACATAGAGATTTTGGGTCCATGGCCTGGAAACTCCCCAGATCTTAATCCCATTGAGAACTTGTGGTCAATCATCAAGAGACGGGTGGGCAAACAAAAACCACAAATTCTGGCAAAATGCAAGCATTGATTATGCAAGAATGGACAGCTATCAGTCAGGATTTGGTCCAGAAGTTGATTGAGAGCATGCCAGGGAGAATTGCAGAGGTCCTGAAGAAGAAGGGTCAACACTGCAAATATTGACTTGCTGCATTAACTCATTCTAACTGTCAATATAACCTTTTGGTACTCATAATATGATTGCAATTATATATTTCTGTATGTCATATAAACATCAGACAAACACAAATAAAAACCAGAGGGCAGCAGATCATGTGAAAATATCCTTTTGGTGTCATTCTCAAAACTTTTGGCCATGACTGTACATTTAAACAAAAAAACAAGAGTGCCACCAGTGTGCCACATCTGAATTAGGCTGCTTTCACATCAGTGATTTTTGCGGTCATGTGTGACACTAGCGGTTTTGTCGGATCCACATTTGCTAGCGGCTTTTTTTTTACTTGCTGCAAGGGCTGCATCCAGCAACATTGCAAGTGCCGAACATGACTGCAAATCATATAGGGAATGAATTGGACTTGCCGCAAGTGAGCCATAACACAGCAGATGCAGCACAGCTGCCAGATCTGCCGCGGTTGATAAAAATAACTGATGTGAAAGCAGCCTTAGAGATGAAAATTGATAGATGGAGTTGTAATAAGGCACCAAGAACAGCTATTCTCTTGAATAGGAGACAATTTGCAGTTCTTGCCAGCAGCATATTTAGCAAAGCTATGCTGCTTAGCTCTGTTCAATCTTTACTTCTAGCTGCTGCTCAAGTAACAGCTGATTGGTAGGAATACTGGGTGTTGGACCTCCATCTATCTAAGGCTGGAAACTCACTAGCAAGTGGAAAAATGGTCCGATTCACGTATCCGAGAGTCGATCAAGTGTTGTCCGAGTTTTGGTGGCTTTGCATCCAACTGCGATGCGACTGTCCAACATTTTTCTCAGATCACATTCGACTGCGGTCTGTGATTTTTGTCGGACCTATAGACTTGCATAGGCGAGTCTCGGCCGTGACTCGCCTACTGTCGCAGCATGTTGCGACTGACTCATCATCCTTGAATCGGATGAGAAAAAAAATGACCGACAGTCGCAAATGTGCTCTCGGACATTAAATAACATTGGTCTGACTACAATGCGATCTTTACTCACATTGCAGTCCTCTGAGTTTCACGCCAGTTTCTAGATACCCTTATGCAAATGATCTACGACAAAGATAGGACATCGATAATGAATGCCTGGCCACCCCTTTAATTTTGCCGATTTTGGAATGGGCAGCATGGCAGCTCCGGGGTTAGCACTGTTGCTTTGCAGTCCTGGATTCAAGTCCCACCAAGGACAACATCTGCAAGGAGTTTGTATGTACTCACTGCATTTTGATTTCCTCCAGGTACTCTTGTTTCCCCCCACACTTTTAAGATATATTGAAAAGTAATTTAGATTGTGAGTCCCAATGGGGCAGTGTTGTCTCTAAAGCGCTACGAAATATGATGGCGATATATAAGAAATGCATAATTAATAATATACTAGGTTTTATAACATTGCTTCTTTTTCTAGGAGAAAAAACAGTGCCATACAAAAAAATATGTGGCTGCAAACAGAGGTATGAATTTATCCAAGCTTTTTCACCAATTTATCAAAACGTTGTACATTTTGTCCAAAAATATGTAACTTTAGGCAAAATTAGGCATTTCAGTAAGTACAGTCATACCGTCACACTTAGTGAATTACATCCCGTTACTTTTCCATTAAACAGCACACACCAAGACATAAATGTACAGAGCGATGCGCATGAAGCTCTCACCACATCGGGTGCTCAGCTCCTTCGTAACCTCAGGTTTTCCTATGAGAAATGCTTTTATCTGTAATTGATATATACAACACTGCAAAATGACTGATATCAGCTGAATATACGTAGAAGTAGGAGGCATATAATCAATTATCACATTAAAGGGCCACTACGATGTAAACAGATTATAGCGTTAGCTGACACATGCTACAATAGATAACAGGGAGACGGGAAAGAGAGCACATAATTATAGTATCCAGCAACAGATAATCAGAAAGGAGATGACAGGTATCAGCCAGGGAATACCATACACTATTTCCATAGTCACACAGTGCACAGTGGCCCATATTAAGTGTAGAAACGCTGCTTCTAGAGGTAACAGGGAACCTAGCTTCATCTGATGGCAACTGGAATTGTTGGATGCCTGACACAGATCTATATATCCAAGAAAGAAAATGCAGAGCTGAATGATACAAGTGATTTATTATAGAGACAGTCATGCCAGTAGAATATATAAGCAGGGGCATAGTGATTAGTACATTGCCCATTACACCACAGGCCCAGGACATGAAACCATGTCTGCAGTTCCTCCTGGGATGTGCTCACACAGTGCATTCAATTGATCCACTGTATGGACCCATTATATGTAAGAAAAAAATATTCCATACAATGTATATGTTTCCTTGCAGTGCAGAAAGACTTCCGTCTGATGAATGGGGTCTTTTGGAATATTGTAGCACTTATCAGGAAAAGCACCCAACGTATGCTATAGAGCCCAAAGCCACATTCAGACATCAATGATTAATCTCGTATGCAGAGTTTATAAAAAAAAATGATACAGGTTTGTCCAGCTTCTGATATCCAATATGTGCTTCCAAGTCCTGTCCAAATTTTTCACAACCCACAGACTAAGGCTAGGGCCACACTAGCGTTTTGGCCTCCGTCCTGGGGGATCCGTCAAAAAGCAGGATCGGCAGCATTAAGCAGCATTACTGTAGTGTAATGCTCCTTAACACTACCAATAGAATTCTATGGGTGACGGACTCCATAGTGCAGGGGTCTCAAACTCCAGGCCTCAAGTTGGTAATCATATTCTAAGATCTGAAACCTGACTGTGTGCGCGCTCGATGCCTTTGAGACCTGCATAGTTTCAAAGCCGACATAAGTGCCAGAGTTGAAATTCGCGCTAATTCGTGTGCAAGTAAAACGAGTTTTGCGTTTCTAATGGGGTCAAATAGCACGAATTCAGACTCTGACTTTGTGCGGATTGCAAGCTTCGGAAGTCCACCCCCCCTAATTCTATGAAGCGTAAGGCAGCGTACACTACGTAATGTGCTTAGCTGCTTCACACTTGCAGATGCATCTGCAGCTTTTGCAGATGCATCTGAAAGTATCGCATGCAGTAGCGGCGGTGAATGTCTCATTATCTATATAAGCGTAACAGGCGTATTCCTGCTTACAGTACAACATCCGCCGCACTATGGACGCGAGATGTTGCGTCAGAGCGGGGCGGAGTGATCTGTCAGCAGGCATAGCTGCTACGGCTCATTAGAATGAATGAGGCATTCAGACCGCGGTCGCCTATTAAACATAGGAACGCGTCTGCATGTGATACTTGCAAGTGCATCTGCAACGTTGCAGATGCTTTGCAAGTGTGGGGCACCTTAATGCTGCTGGAATCCTGCTTTTTGACGGACCCCCCAGGACGGAGGTCCACAATGCCAGTGTGGCCCTAGCTTAAGAGTGCAGTTAGCCTCATTGACATACTTTATCAGCTTAAAGCGCTCTACTTCCGGAAGCTCCTATGACAGCCTTGTTTTACAGTCACACACAAAATTGTGAGGGGGAGAAAGGGGACAAGCTGAAGAAACTGATTTTTAATTTTTTATATTAATAGTCACTTTAAAGAGTAAACTCTGTGTTAAGGCCTCATACATACATACAGAAGCATCTCAATGAATTAGAATATAATCAAAAAGGTCATTTATTTAAGTAATTCAGTACATAAAGTGAAATGTATCTATTATATAGTCATTACAGAGTAAATCTATTTCAAGTGTTTATTTCTGCAAATGTTGATGATTATGGCTTACAGCCTATAAAAACCCAAAACTCATTATCCCAGAATATTAAAATAGGGAGGATGAAGGGTAAAAACCGCGCTGCCGTATTCCACAAGACCTAAAGGGTGATCATAATATTGATTTATTAGTCAATGGTTTCAGCACTGAAATATAGCAATATGATACTGATTTGAGAAAGGGGCCACGGAGTCCTGAAATGGGATGATTAATAAATCAATGCTATATTCATCCTTTGATGTCTTGTGGAATACGGCAGTGCGGTTGTTTAACCCTTCATTCTCCCTACTCTATGTACCACACTGGGGACTGTGGCAGCCGTTATGCCTTTATAATTGTTATGCTCTCACAACCACAAAAGGTGATACATATTTAGGTAATATTTTATCTCTCAGACCCTTCATCCTCCCTACTTTAATTTCTGAGATAGTGACTTTGAATTTTCATTGGCTGTAAGCCACAATCATCAACATTAACAGAAATAAACACTTGAAATAGATCACTCTGTTTGTAATGACTCTATATAATATATGTGTTTCACTTTAAGTATTCAATTACTGAAATAAATTACCCTAACTTTTTGATGATATTCTAATTCACTGAATGCACCTGTACATACATATAGTATATCTATTTAAAGAGAACCTGTCACCCCCCAGGTGATTTCCAAAGTGAAGGCACTACTCAGGGAAGCTGTGTACCATGTCTCTATGGGTACGGACACACTGGTGTGAAACTCGGAAGACTGCGATGTGAGTAAAATTCGCATTGCAGTCGGACCAATGTTATTCAATATCGAGAGCACATTTCCGAGTGTCAGACATTTTTTCTCATCCGCTTCACGAACGACAAAGCAGTCGCAACATGCTGCGATAGTATGCGATTCACGGCCGAGACTCACCAATGCAAGTCTATGGGTCCGACAAAAATCACAGACCGCACACGGACCATCCGAGCAGGATGCGATTTTTCACTGATACATTCATTCCGTAGCTCAGACAACTGTAAAAAATGTTCCTGTAAATGATTCTACAGTAAATAGCTGCTGAGGAAAAAAACGGATTGCACACGGACAGCACTCAGAAGCCACATGAGCAAAAATCGGACGACACTCGTCTGACTCTCGGATACGTCAATCTGACTGTTTTTTCACTTGCCAGTGTGTTTCCAGTCTACGGCTGATTGACATATCCGAGAGTTGTACGAGTGTCGTCTGAGTTTTGGTCCATTTTGCATCCAACTGCGATGTGACTGTCCGACATTTTTCTCAGATCATGATCATCCGAGTGCAATCGTTTTTTTTCTCAGCAACTATTACTGTATAATCATTTACACGAACATTTTACAGTGTTCTCAGTTACAGAATGATAATGTATCAGTGAAAAAAACATGTCCGACTCAGATGGTCCGTGTGCAGTCCGAACTGTGGTCTGTGAATTTTGTCAGATCCATAGACTTGCATTGGCGAGTCTTGAGTGTGAATCGCATACTGTCGCAGCATGTCGCATTGCAGTCGTTCGAGTTTCACGCTAGTGTGTCTGCACCCTAACCCGAAAAAAAAACACTTTGGAAAGTTTAGAGTTAAGAGGTCCGAAGGGCTTTTCTGATTATGCTGTGCTCGCTGTCAGCCTGGTTTCCCTTACCACCTCCTCTTGTGTTTTCCACCTCCTGGTTTGCGGGTCGGCCCTCCTATTTGGCTCCACACACAGACACACACACAGGCAGGAGTCGGGGAGGACTGGGCTGGCAGTGAGCACATTATATTCAGATAAGCCCCTTGGACCTCTTAACTCTAAACTTTCCAAAGTGTTTTTTCGGGGTACAGGGGGGTAGAGACATGGAACACAGCTTCCCTGAATGCAGCATTCAGTGGTGCTTTCAGCATATGTCAATTATGCCTCATGCCGACACTGTTTTTGCAGCATATTTGCTGCAGGTCTTGCTGCAGATGTGGAGTGGATTTGTGTCAAATCTGCGGTACGGCCAAACTCATAGAAAAGTGTATGGGCTTTCAGAAATATTGTGCCCATGCTGCAGATTTCTGTTGTGCGTATATGCTGCAGATTTTCCTGAAGAAAATCTGCAGCATGTCAATAACGGGCATTTCAGCCTATTTCCATCCCGCAGACAGCAAGTCTAGATTGTAGCGTCTGATTACAGGTTAGTCAAGGCTGTGAAAAAGTGACACCTGCCCCAGAAGAAGGGCTTGTGCCTTATCTTATTCTGTGAAAGGCTAATAAAAATGTATATGCACATGCTTATACTGTGTGGGAACCTGGCGAGGGGCAGCACGAGTGCACAACTGTATAATAGATTATTAAATTCCCCATCGGCTTTTGCTGGAGTGGTTCTTACGCCCCTGACATAGAGAAGGTCAGAACTGGCATAATAACCTCATCCAGTGGCTACAGGAGCTAAGCAACCTCTCTCTACTGACGTATGGAAGTATGCGTATGTCCCGTCAGGAGCGAGAGGTGGCGTAGATTTTTGTGTCCCAAAATTTGCACCTACATTTTTAGCATTGGCACATTGCCTTATTGCT
The DNA here is from genome assembly GCA_033576535.1 of Allobates femoralis. Classification (NCBI taxonomy): domain Eukaryota; kingdom Metazoa; phylum Chordata; class Amphibia; order Anura; family Aromobatidae; genus Allobates; species Allobates femoralis. The sequence continues at coordinate 169,676,060 of JARQOC010000002.1, forward strand.
GCGTTTCATGCAATGTTTTTTACCCACTGAAATCAATGTAATCATGAAAAAACACTGAAATACGCATTGGTGTTCACACGGCACATTTTTGGGGTGGATTTGATGCCTTTTTCTCCAAAAAACACATGCTGACTGAAATATTCTGAAATGATTTGATCTAGATGCAGCAGCCATGCTCCCTTAGGTCTATGCAATAAAATTAAAGCACAATATCAATGTTGGGGCAGAAACAGAGATTCTCAAATACGGATACAATACATCACCCTGACTGAGTCCTAGTATTGAACTGAGAATAGATTCTTACAACCATCATTAGGACAGATACAGCAAGTGATATACATCACAATTTGAAGTGTCATACTTTTAACATTATTTGAACAAAAACAACCAAGAATAAAACCAAAATGCTGCATATTTAATTGTAAATATTGCCAAAATTGTTTGTCCCATTGACCATTCACTGTAGAATGTATACAGTAGTATAGGTTATAGGAAATTGGAAACAGCTCATCATACGAGTCGACAGGTGCACGGAAAGTGGCTGGCGTCCAAATGTTGATCAGTAGAAATAGGAGAAATCCAGCACCAATTCTTCTTAAAATATTCTCTCTTTATTTAATGTTCGATAGACTTGTTGGAAACATATACATCCTAGGCCAGATGGCCCCGCCTGATGTGTTTCAGATGACTCCTTAGCCCACGATTAAGAAGTCATCTGAAATGCATCAGGCGGGCGAGCTGGCCTAGGATGTATATGCTTCCAACAAGTCTATCGAACATTTAATATATATATATATATATATATATATATATATATATATATATATATATATATACCGTATATACTCGTGTATAAGCCGACCCGTGTATAAGCCGACCCCCCTACTTTTGCCCCCAAAACCTGGGAAAATCTATTGACTCGTGTATAAGCCGAGGGTGGACCCTAGCACAAGTATACAGCCCCAGCAGTGTGGTATACACCAGTCCCAGAGGTAGATACAGCAGCCCCAGTGGTAGTATACACGCAGCCCCAGTAGTATATACAGCCCCAGTGGTATATACAGCCCCAGTGGTAGTATAGACGCAGCCCTAGTAGTATATACAGCCCCAGTGGTAGTATATACAGCCCCAGTGGTAGTATACAGGGCCCCAGCAGTATATACAACCCCAGTGGTTTATACAGCCCCAGTGGTAGTATACAGGGCCCCAGAGGTATATACAGCCCCAGTGGTAGTATATACAGCCCCAGTGGTAGTATATACAGCCCCAGTGGTAGTATACAGGGCCCCAGCAGTATATACAGCCCCAGTGGTTTATACAGCCCCAGTGGTAGTATACAGGGCCCCAGAGGTATATACAGCCCCAGTGGTAGTATATACAGCCCCAGTGGTAGTATATACAGCCCCAGTGGTAGTATACAGGGCCCCAGCAGTATATACAGCCCCAGTGGTTTAAACAGCCCCAGTGGTAGTATATACAGCCCCAGTGGTAGTATACAGGGCCCCAGAGGTATATAGCAGCCCCAGCGGTAGTATACAGGCAGCCCCAGTAATGCAGGGCCCCCCCCCCAGCGTCTCTCCGGTCACCTGAAAAGGAAACTATACTTATCACAGTGCCGCTGTCCGCGCCCGCTCGCACCCGCTCGCAGCTGCCGTACGCGATCCTCCATCTTCATGCGTCTTCTTCCTGTTTCCTGTGCTCGTCGCAGGGAATGACGTCATTGCCGGCGACGAGCACAGAAACAGGAAGAAGACGCATGAAGATGGAGGATCGCGATGTCGGCAGCGGCGGGCAGCGGACAGCGGGACACTGATAAGCATAGTTTGCTTTACAGGTGACCGGAGAGGCGCTGGGGGGGCCCTGCATTACTGGGGATGCGGGGGCTGCTGTATACCGATGTATACATCGGTATGTACCGATGTATACATCGGTATACAGCACTGACTCGCGTATAAGCCGAGGGGGGTACTTTTCAGCCCAATTTTTGGGCTGAAAAACTCGGCTTATACGCGAGTATATACTTTATATATATATATATATATATATATATATATATATATATATATATGTAATATATATATATATATATATTCAATAAAGAGAATATTTTAAAAAGGTGCTGGATTTCTCCTATTTCTATTGAATCTATCCCACACTTCTTCAGAAACAATGAATAATGTATCTACTTCTCATGTATGAAGCCATCAATGTGCAACAGTCAATGTTAATATCCGTGGCAGCCAATCACAAGGCTCAGCAGTATACCACACAAGACTTCTGAGGCCAGTGATTGACTGCAGCGGTCATATTGGGTATTCAGGACATGCCAGCTGCAGCCAATGTAAACAGAAGATCATTGGGGTGAACTAGTGACTACTAGGGATGGGCGAACCTGAACTGTAAAGTTTTGGACCGTACTGAATACATACTATTCGTTGACAAGGTCCCGAATACGGGTTTCCATGGGAAACCCATGTGACAGTTCGGGCCAGTTTGGGGGCAGGTGCTGTAAAACAATAAAATAAAAAACATAATTATACTTACCTTTCCAGCAACGCATCCTCCTGTCTCCTACCATGGCCGCTCATTAACTTCCGGGATTATTCACTGCACTGTCTGCACTCGGCTTTTTATGGCCGGCGCTTGGCAGTGTTTGGGCTGTGACTGCAGGGTTCACCCGCAGTCATGGTCTGAGATATGTGCAATGCCTGCTGTTGCTCTGCATAGACGTGTGTCGTCTATGCAGTGCGATGCAGAGCTGACATTGCTTCTCGTTTGGACTACGTCGGACTGAAGACTGTTTTTTGAATAAAGTTGAAGTCTCTAAGTGCTTTTTTTGTTTTATTTTTAATAAAATATTTTTTCTCTGTGCTGTATTTTTCTTTAATATTTGACATAGGGCGAATCGCTTGCGGGCGTCAGGAGAACAACAAGAGGCAGCGCCTTCACAAACTTATAGTCCAAAACGGTTTATTTCCTCCATAAACCGATAACAGGAAAAATGCAAAACTAGCAGCCTTTAAGTGCAGGCCAAAACAAACGGAGAACAATTGCTTTAAAGCGCCCCTTCTCAGGTGTCGCCGACCTGCGTTCACACAGGTGGGTCAATGACCAGCTTCCAGCTTGGCTTGGAGTATTCACACCACAGGAGGCGACTCTCCGCCCCTCCTAGCATAGACAGCCGTGCTTCACACCAGGCTCCAATTTATAGCCTGTAACACACCAGCGGTGAGGTATGTAGGGTACTGGACCCGCCCGTCTCTCACAGCACCCATAAGCCAGACCCTTGCATGCACTAAGTAGAACTACCAGTGCAAATGTCACTAGAGAATAATACTCCGGCTTATGTCACAGATAACAGGAATCTCTGTGACACATACCTCCCATCAATTATGCGACCTTTCGCCACCTCACACATTTTACTAGAAATTCATGGCAGTCATGTCTAATATTGGCGTGACCCCATAAATTTTGGGCATAGGGCCAGCTGATAATGCAAAGCTGGCCCTAAACCCTTTATTACTCAGCGAGCCACTGCACCAGGGCCTTGGATAAGTCGGGTACAGTGCCAGAAAATGGCGCTTCTATAAACGCGCCATTTTCTGGGGTAGCTGCAGACTACAATCCGCAGGGGGGGGGGCCCAGAAAGCTTGGGCCTCCCTGCGCTGTGGATTCCAGCCCCCAGCTGACACAAAAAAAGGGCGAAGCCCACAATATTTACTTTTTTATTATTTCATGAAATAATAAAAAAAAAGGGCTTCCCTATATTTTTGTGTCCAGCCAGGTACAAATAGGCAGCTGGGGGTTGGGGGCAGCCCGTACCTGCCTGCTGTACCTGGCTGGCATACAAAAATATGGCGAAGCTCACGTTGAATTTATTTTGAAAAATTCATTAAAGAATAACAAAAACAAACACATTTAGGGGTTAATAAAGATGCAGTCCCTAAATATGTTTGTTTTATAATCAATTTTTTTGAAAAAATTCAATGTGGGCTTCGCCATATTTTTGGATGCCAGCCAGGTACAGCAGGCAGGAACGGGCTAGCCCCAACCACCAGCTGCCTATTTGTACCTTGCTGGACACAAAAATATAGGGAAGCCCTTTTTTTTTAAATATTTCATGATTTTCATGAAATAAAAAAAAAAAAATATGTGGGGCTTCGCCCTATTTTTGTGTCCAGCCAGGTACAACTAGGCAGCTGGGGCTGGAATCCGCAGCGCAGGAAGGCCCAAGCTTCCCCCCCCATGCAAATTGCAGTCGTCAGCCGCCCCAGAAAATGGCGCGTTCATAGAAGCGCCATTTTCCGGCGCTGTGTCTAGTTCATCCAGGGCCCTGGTGCGGGGGCTCACTGGGTAATAAAGGGGTAAGGGCCAGCTTTGTATTATCAGCTGGCCCTAAGCCCGAAATTCATGGGATCATGCCAATTTTAGATATGACAGCCATGAATTTCTAGAAAGGTGTTAAATAAAAAAACAACACAGAGAAAAATATTTTATTAGAAATAAAACAGACACTTAGAGACTTCATCTTTATTGTAAAAAAAACAATCTTCAGTTCCACGTAGTCCAAACGAGAAGCAATGTCCGCTCTGCATAGACACACGTCTATGCAGAGCGAGAGCAGGCTGAGCACTGACTGTGACAGTCAAGTTTCACCCCAGGTCATAGCTTAGGCCATGACCGCAGGTGAACCCTGCCGTCACCGCCTGAACACTGCTGGAAAAAGCCGAGCGCCGGCTGGAAAAAGCCGAGCGCCAGCAGAGCAGTGAATAATCCAGAAGTTAATGACTCATTAATTTCCAAACTATTCACTGCACTGTCGGCGCTCGTTTTTTGGTGCTTGGCGGGGTTCACTACGGTCATGGCCCGAGCTATGACCTGTGGTGAACCCTGACTGCCACTGTCAGTGCTCAGGATGCTCTCATTCTGCATAGATGTGTGTCTATGCAGAGCAATGCAGAGCTGACATTGCTTCTCGTTTGGACTACGTCAGACTGAAGATTGGTTCTTATAATAAAGATGGAGTCTTTAAGTGTCTTTTATTCTTCTCTGTGCTGTGTTTTTTTAACACTTTACTAGTCATGTCTAATAATGGCATGACCGCGTGAAATTCGGGCTTAGAGCCAGCTGATAATACAAAGCTGGCCCTAACCCCTTTATTACCCAGCGAGCCACTGCACCAGGGCCCTGGATGAGCCGATACAGCACCAGAAAATAGCGCCTCTATGAACGCACCATTTTCTGGGGCGGCTGCAGACTGCAATTCGCAGCGTGGTGGGGGGGGGCAGAAGGCTTGGACCTCCCTGCACCTGCACTGCGGATTACAGCCCCAGCTGCCTAGTTGTACCTGGCTGGAATCAAAAATAAGGCGACACTCACGTATTTCTTTTTCTATTTTTTCATTAAATTCATGACATAATAAAAAAAAGGGCTTCCTTATATTTTTGTGTCCAGCCATGTACAAATAGGCAGCTAGGGGTTGGGGGCAGCCTGTTCCTGCCTGCTGTATCTGGCTGGCATACAAAAATATGGTGAAGCCCATGACAATTTGTTTTTTTTTAAATTCATTAAAAAGGAAAAAAAAAACACATTTAGGGACTGAATCTTTATTAACCCTTCATGACCCAGCCTATTTTGACCTTAAAGACCTTGGCATTTTTGTCAATTCTGACCAGTGTCCCTTTATGAGGTAATAACTCTGGAACACATCAATGGATACTAGCAATTCTGAGATTGTTTTTTTGTGACATATTGGGCTTCATGTTAGTATTAAATTTAGGTCAATAATTTTTGCATTTATTTGGCATAAATTTTGAAAATTTAGCAATTTTCAAATTTTGAATTTTTATTCTGCTAAACCAGAGAGTTATGTGACACAAAATAGTTAATTAATAACATTTCCCACATGTCTACTTTACACCAGCACAATTTTGGGAAAAAAAATTTTTGGGGTACAAAGTTATAAGGGTTCAAAGTTCTTCAGCAATTTTTCATTTTTTCAGCAAAATTTACAAAACCATTTTTTTAGTGACCACATCACATTTGAAGTCCCTTCGAGGGGTAGACATGACTGAATACACCCAAAAGTGACACCATTCTAAAAACTGCACCTTTCAAGCTATTCAAAACTACTTTATACTATTCAAGAAAATGATTAATCCCTTCAGGTGCTTCACAAGAACTAAAGCAATATGGAAGGAAAAAATGTACATTTTAATTTTTCTAAGAAAAATGTTCTTTAAGCCTCAATTCTTTCATTTTCACATGGACAACAGGATAAAATGGATCCTAAAATGTATTGGGCAATTTTCCTGAGTACATCGATATCTCATATGTGGTCATAAACCACTGTTTGGGCACACGGCAGGGCTCAGAAGGGAAGGCGCGCCATTTGACTTTTGGAGCTAATTTTCCATTCAAAAAGTGAAATGGCGCTCCTTCACTTCAGAGCCCTGCCGTACAGCCAAACAGTGGTTTATGACCACATATGAGGTATTGGTGTACTCAGGAGAAATTGCCCAACAGATTTTAGGATGCATTTTATCCTGTTGACCATGTGAAAATGAAAAAACTTAGGCTAAAAGAATCATTTTGTGAAAAAAAAAAAGTACATTTTCATATTTACAGAATAATTTGTGAAACATCTGGGGGTTCAAAGTGCTCACCACTCATCTAGATAAGTTCCCTGGGGGGGTCTAGTTTCCAAAATGGGGTAATTTGTGGGGGAGCTCCAATGTTTAGGCACACAGGGGCTCTCCAAATGCGACATGGTGTCCACTAACAATTTGAGCTAATTTTCCGTTCAAATTGTTAGCGGACACCATGTCGCGTTTGGAGAGTCTCTGAGTGCCTAAACATTGGAACTCCTCCACAAGTGACCCCATTTTGGAAACTAGACCCCCAAGGAACCTATCTAGATGCACAGTGAGCACTTTGAACCCCAGGTGCTTCACAAATTGATCCGTAAAAATGAAAAATAATTTTTGTGGACAAAAAAGTATTCTTTTTTCATTTTTACAGATTAATTTGCGAAGCATCTGTAGATTCAAAATGCTCATCACCTATCTAGATAAGTTCCCTGGGGGGGTCTAGTTTCCAAAATGGGGTCACTTGTGGGGGAGCTCCAATGTTTAAGCACACAGGGGCTCTTCATACGCGACATGGTGTCCGCTAACAATTGGAATTGTTAGCGGACACGTCGCATTTGGAGAGCCTGTGTGCCTAAACATTGGAGCTCCCCCACAAGTGACCCCATTTTGGAAACTAGACCCTCACAGGAACTTATCATGATGAAAGTAGCATTTTGAATCTCAGTGCTTCACAATTAAACGTAACTGAAAAAGAAAATGTTTAGGCATCAGGGCTTCATACACGACATGGTGTCACTAACAATTGAAGCTAATTTTCCATTTAACTTGTTAGCGGACACCATGTCGCGTATGGAGAGCCCCTGGGTGCCACCAACTCAAGGGCAACTGGAAGAGTTGGGGTACAGCACAAGAAAATGGTGCCTCTAATGAATACGCTATTTTCTGGGATGGCTGTGGGCTGCAATTTGCAGTGTGGGGGGGGCCCACAACCTTTGGGTCTTTCCACGCTGAGGATTTCAGACCCCAGCTGCCAAGTTGTACCTGGCTGGCAACCAAAAAAACGGCAAAGCTCCGTCATTTTATTTGTAGAAGTAATTTTTTTTTTAAAATGACATGGGGCGTCGCCATATTTTTGGTCCAGCCAGGTACAACTTGGCAGCTACGGACTGCCACCAACCCCCAGCTGCCTCGTTGTACTAATAGAACTAATTCTAGAAAAAAAAATGACGTGGGGCTCCGCCATATTTTTGTTCCAGTCAGGTACAACTAGGCAGCTGGGGGCTGGAATCCTCAGCATGGATAGGCCCAAGCGTTCTGGGCCCCCCATTCTGTGAATTGCCACCTGCAGCTGCCCCAGAAAATGGCGCATTCATTGAAGCGCCATTTTCTGGCTCTGTGCCCAGATTCTTCTAGTTGCCCTAGTGCCGGTGGCTAACTGGGTAATAAAGGGGTTAATGCCAACTTTTTTATTGGCAGCTGGCACTAAGCCTGAGATTCATAATGTCGGGCCAATGTTAGACCCGGCCATTAGGAATCTCTAGTAAATAGTCAAAAAAAAATACACCACACAGAAAAATCTTTTTATTTGAAAAAAAAAAAAAAATTCAGACTCCATCTTTATTATAAAGATCCGACGTAGTCCACAACGAAGGTCCCACGACGCTCGATCACCTCCGACGTAGTCCACAACGAAGGTCCCACGACACTCGATCACCTCTGCTCCATCCACTGTCCATAGTGGATCACTGCGGCCGGGCTGCCAGATTGCTACTCTGCATCCCGATTCCCCTGCATGGGGGATCGAGCTGCAGAGAAGCGGCGGCGGCGGGAAGCAGGCGGCGGAGGGAAGAAGCGGTGGCGGTCGGCAAAAGTGCCTGCACCGCCGCCATCTTGGTGAAGATGATGGGGAGTGATCAGATCACTCCCCATCAGCGCTGGAGGGGGCGATACTCGCCCCCCCCAGCACTCCAGCCTATAGAAGGGGCTCTGACTGCCCCTTCTATAGGTGGAGACAGGGTCACTGTGATTGACTGGTTCAACAGCCAATGACAGTGATCCTAGGGACGGGGTGGGGAATCCACCCCCCTGACATCGAGCCTCGGTGCTCTGTGATAGGAATCACAGAGCACCGGGGACTGATGGTGGTTACTGCGGCAACGATGCCACAGTAACCGCCATGACATTGTGCAACATCAAAGGTCGGAAAGGCGTTGCATGACGTTGCACAACGTCAAAGGTCAGGAAGGGGTTGACCCCTCAAGTTGAGGGGTTAATAAAGATGCAGTCCCTTAATGTGCTTTTTTAAAATTTTTTAATGAATTTAAAAAAAAAAATTTGACGTGGGCTTCGCCATATTTTTGTATGCCAGCCAGGTATAGCAGGCAGGTACGGGCTGCCCCAACCCCCTGCCTATTTGTACCTGGCTGGATACAAAAATACAGGGAAGCCCTTTTTTTGTTATTATTTAATGAATTTCATGAAACAATTAAAAAGAAAAATTGACGTGGGGCTTCGGCCTATTTTTGTGTCCAGCCAGGGGCAACTAGGCAGCTGGGGGCTGGAATCTGCAGCACAGGGAGACCTAAGCTTTCTGGGTCCCCTTCCTATAGAAGCGCCATCTTCTGGCGCTGTACCCGATCCATCCAGGGCCCTGGTGCGGTGACTCACTGGGTAATAAAGGTGTTAGGGCCAGCTTTGTATTATCAGCTGGCCCTAAGCCCGGAATTCATGTAGTCATGCCAATGTTAGACATGACCGCCATGAATTTCTAGTAAAATGTTAAGGAAAAACACAACACAGAGAAAAATATTTTATTAGAAATAAAACAAAAAGACACTTAGAGACTCAATCTTTATTCAATAAACAGTCTTCAGTCCGACGTAGTCCAAACGAGAAGCAATATCAGCTCTGCATTGACGACACACGTCCATGCAGAGCGAGAGCAGGCTGAAACTGACTGACAGTCAGGGTTCACCCACGGTCATAGCTCAGGCCATGACCGTGGTTGAACCCTGCAGTCACAGCCCGAACACTGCCGAGCGCCAGCCAAAAAAAGCCGAGCGCAGACAGTGCAGTGAATAATCCGGGAAGTAGAAGCGGCCGCGAAAGGAGATGGGAGGATGAGTCGCTGGAAAGGTAAGTATATAATTATGATGTTTATTAATGTTTTATGCTTTTTTTTTTTCTTTTTACAGCCCCCCTGCCCCACCCCCTCCATCCCATGTCAGTAAAGTTCAAGCTCGGGGGTTCAGATGGAAGTTCACGTCATCTCCAGCCCCGAGCTCGAAGTTTACAAAAAATTCGGGCCACCCCGCCGATCCCGAGGATCGGGGGATTTGCTCATCACTAGTGACTACATGTGCCTTAGGACAGAGACACAATGAGCGAGATACTCGCACAAATCTTGCATGCCTCACCCGGCACGGCCGCCAGCTCTATAGACAGGAGCCCGTCAACGGCATAGAATCACATGCAGCTGAGACACTCCTGTTCAAAGAGCTGACAGCCATGCCAGATGAGGCATGCAAGATTCATGCGAGTATCTCACATATCGCTTAGTGTGTCTCTGGTCTTACTTATTTTTACTGCATTGCTGCCTCTGAGCAGCTTTTCATTTAACTCAGAAAAAAAACTTTTAATGTCTGATCTGCCAGACTAGATTGGCAAGTGCCTGCAGCATTCTTGTCTGATCCTATGTCTCATGGAGGTCTGTCCTTTGACTTCATTTTAACACTGTCTTCAGTTCTGTTAATGATTTTCTGTCAGGACTCTGCTCCCTGATCCTGTTTTTTGACAGACTATGATCCGGCTAATTCCCCTGATGCTTCAGTCCAGTTCTCACCATGCACAATGCACTGGATGACTTTGCCCGACAGCAACAAGGTGTTTTTCTGATCCGGACAGCTAGCTTATTCAGTCCTATATCCTGCTATTCAGTTATCAGATTTTCTCAGATCAGACAAACCTGTGGGATAGTATACAACAAAGCCTATTTCGCCTTGCAGGGGACTGGCTGCCTTTTATCAATATCTGCCACCTACTATTTATGATATACTGAAAGTTTGTGCTTATATAGCAAAAGACTCCTAAGAAATTCAAGACACCTTCATACAAACCAATTACCTATTATCTATAGAAATTACAAACACCCAAGGATAAGACGTAAGATGATCAGAAGACAACTTAGATTTCAGAAAGTCTTGTACTTTGCACTCAATGCTATCATCCAGTCTCAATACTGCTTTAGCACCAAACTATACAATGTGACACCAAGGGCAGGAATCAGACCTTGTATTGACATTACTGTTCCAACATCTAAGCTAAGGAATGGATTTCCCTCAAGAGAGCAAAATAAGAACAGCTGTTTGCAGTTCCATTTACATGTCTCCAATGGATTAACTCTTATTGTGGTTTTTCTTGGTGGTTTAGGTAATTTGTGGTTTGTCCCAAGACAAATTGCTTCCATATGACTGAGTAATTGTATACATATTTTCATACTGTATGTAAATCACTAGTTGTTAGGGCCCTTTCACATCAGCGTTTTTTTCAAATCGCGGCAGATGCGGTGAAAAAACCGCATCTGCCGCGATTACCGCATACCGGCTGCACTTGCGGCGCGGTTGCGGTTTTTGCCATGCAATGTATAGGCCTACTTGCGGCAGGTGCGGCAAGTGCGGTTTTGCACTTGCGGCAGGTGCGGCCGCGAAAAAAACCGCGGTCAGCCGCGGTTTTTTTCGCGGCCGCACCTGCCGCAAGTGCAAAACCGCACTTGCCGCACCTGCCGCAAGTACGCCTATACATTGCATGGCAAAAACCGCAACCGCGCCGCAAGTGCAGCCGGTATGCGGTAATCGCGGCAGATGCGGTTTTTTCACCGCATCTGCCGCGATTTGAAAAAAAACGCTGATGTGAAAGGGCCCTTACAAATAAAAAAAAAAAAATTAATATACCATATCACATAACACAATGTACATTATGGAATAACAATTATTAGTGACTAGATGTGGACCTGATGAGATCGCATTGGGAGGGCGGTGACATCACGATGGGGGCAGGCTCTGTGGCGCTAGGTGTGGCAGCTGTCTCTGCCTCCTGTCTGCTCTCTCTCTCTCCCCTGTGGTGTCTTCTCCTCCCATGTGCTCTCCTTTGAGCTATCTCCCCTCTGTGTGCTATCTGTCTCCCCCTGTGCCGTTTTCTTCCCTCTGTGCTCTCACCTTTGAGCTGTCTCCTACTGTGGACTCACCCCTCCCCATGTGTGCTCTCCCCTCCTCATTTGCGCTCTCTCTGCCTCTGTGCACTCTCTCTACACCCCATGTGCTCTCTATGCCCCAGTGTGCTGTCTCTGCCCTCCTGTGCTTTGTCTCTCACCCTTGTGCTCTTTCTCCCCAGTGGTGTCCAAAGATGGCGGCCACCTGAGTAAGTGCGCATGAGCGCTGGGTATATGCATGTTCATTTACTTAGGCGGTGATGTGATGGCTACAGGAGGCAGATGCGGGTGGCCGCGGCACCTCTGGCAGTACTGCACAATTGGCCAGTACCGCAAGTGGGCACCATATTTGCACACCCATTACTCTCTGCCCCTCTGTGTGCTCTCTCTGCACCCTGTGTGCTTTCTCTGACCCCAGTGTGTTTCCACCAGTGTTCTCTCTGTCTCCACTAAGCACTCTCTCTGCCCCCCTTTACGTTCTCTCTGCCCTCCTGTGCGTTCTCTGTGCCTCCCTGTGCATGCTTTGGTAGTATTAATAAGTGCGCATGTGTGCAGTTACGCAGGCCTCCATCATCTTTGAATACATAGGTGTCCAAAGATGGCAGCCCCCTCAGAAACTGGGCATGCGCGCCGGTACACGCATGCACACTTATTGAGGCGCAATTGTGTGCAAGGTACAACGGGCGACAGGCTGCATGCGGCAGTTCCTGGTGTTGGGTGCAGGTGTCGTTGGTTGTGGGAGTCAGCGGCACTGCTGGTGATACTGTGCAAGAGGTCAATACCGCCAGTGGACACCATACTTGCACATTCATCACTTGGGTGTGTAAATATGGTTTCCACCAGCGCATAATAGGAGGACATTGGGACGGACGTGGATGACAGATGGGACTTTGTGATTATGTAAGTAGATGCATGCAGAGTGTGTCTACTTAAAGGGAATCAGTCACCAAGCTTTTGCTACCCATCTGTCATAGGGACAGAGACCCTGATTGCAACATTGCATCATTTTCTGGTCTGCTTGCTATAATTTTGATAAAATAACAGTTTTATTTGCTACTGCTCTACCAGTTCTATGAATGTTGAGTTCTGTATAGCTTTACCAACATCACTGATTTTCATATTACTGCCTATGCACAGTGTACACAGAAAGCTATCAATGAGTGGTGTGAAATTAGCACCTTCATCAAGATACTATTTAGTACCCTCTCAAATAAGGAGGGGTATGCACCATTGAGCAGATAAGTCGCTAAGAATATGGTAAACCAAGAGACAAGCGACTAAACATCTGTTAGCAAATATAACAATTTATTTTCAAAATTAACAAGGAGGAGACATACACAACAAAGAGACAGACAACCCAAAAGAGGTGTCTCCCATTATAAGTATTGGTGCACTACAGTACATAATTTTCCACATGGATCATAATCAAACAAAAAACTGTCACAGCAGTGAACATCCTTTGCCTAAAAAATCTACCTTACATATCACACCAGGGTACATGGTTAGCATGTAGACTTCCAATTTTTAACATGCCACAGTAGATAAAGTACAGGTGTTTGTACATGATTTTTTGTATATAAAGACAAGGATACACACAAAGAACGTTCAGATCGACCCCAATGGGTTCACAATATAAGCAAAAATGTAAATAAAGTAGTTGTTGCACAAATATAGCTTACAATATCCAGGATAGTATATTAATATCCTTACTAAACCGTTTTTAGACAAAAATCTAGCGATCTGAAAGTAGCAGGACAGAGGCTGCTGAAATTTGATCACAAGTGCTGCATCAATAAGAAATCTCACCAGTAAGGTGCTCAATCACGGGAGGCACGGACCCCGATGACCATTTCGAGACCTTCGTCAAGGGGTACTGAGTCACATGTGGAGTGGGGCTTTAAAAAGGCCGGCCAGCGCTAAAATCATCAAGATCAGCTGTATACCAAGTGACGCGGAGCTATTGCGACGGGGGCAAGAAGCGTAAGTGCCGCCGCGTCATCACCGGGCGCGGCCAACGTCATAACACGTGACCGCGACCAGTGAGTCGGGCGGCGACACGTCACACCGCTTCCCCGTTCCCCAGCAACAAAGGATGTTCACTGCTGTGACAGTTTTTTGTTTGATTATGATCCATGTGGAAAATTATGTACTGTAGTGCACCAATACTTATAATGGGAGACACCTCTTTTGGGTTGTCTGTCTCTTTGTTGTGTATGTCTCCTCCTTGTTAATTTTGAGGATAAATTGTTATATTTGCTAACAGATGTTTAGTCGCTTGTCTCTTGGTTTACCAATGAGTGGTGTGGTAGGGTGTTATAGAGCTCATGAATATGGAGAACTACATGACAGTAAGTTTACGGGTCCTCTAGAGATAATCTCCTGCTCATAAAATAGTGATTGTATAAAAACTACAGCAAATATATATATTGATATATAGCTACAATAAAGGTCTCCGCCCTTACTGTACTCAAACTAGACGGCAAAAACCTGGTAACAGATTCCCTTTAAAGTGCCCATACACATTACCCTAGAGTCAACTGAACCTGAGATATCGATGGGTTTGGACAACAGTCTAATGCAGGGGTGGGCAACTCCAGTCCTCATGTAGTTCATGTTTTCATGTTCAGTTGTGGAATCATCTCCTGTACAGAAGATTCAATTACCAACTGTCAAATGCTAAGGAAATCCTGAAAACCTGCACTGGGTGCGGCACTTGAAGTTTAATGTATATGGGTTTCCCCACCAGAAGATGTTAAGAGAAATAAGGATTCGGCATGTCTGATTTCGGATTCCTTTTTTTTGTTAAGAGATAAGCTGCAATCACTGGCCTCTTTACATTAATAACCCAAACTATGAAATATAACTGCTATAACTAATAATTAGACATTCCTCAGCATTGTCAGAAGAGCAATATAGGCAAATGGTAGGTCAGTAATTAGCATTGTTGCTTTGTAGTGCTGGGTCCTTGTACAAATGCCACCAAAAGTGACATCACCAGGGATTTTGTATGTTCTCCCTGAGTTTGTGTTGGCTTCATCCCACCCTTCAAAGACATACTGATATGCTTTTCTCACAACATATGGCATTATGGGTTATGAATACTCTTGCAATAAAAATGTATAACTGGTAAAGAAAGGTTGATCTTGATGATCCTATGTCTTTTTTTTTAAACTATGTAACTATGTAATAGGGGAAGTGTGCATAATTTTTATGAGTAAACTAGAAAGTTTCTAGATTTTATAAGTAATATGCAATTACAGCCATATTTTAGGATGGGAATAACCCTTTAAACTATTTTTTATTCATGCAGCAAGTAAAACAGCACCAAAATATATGTTTAATCGTGGTTCTTAGTTGTCAATGTCAGCAGTTTTACAGAATTAAAACTGCTGAAAGGTTCCTTGTAAGTAGTTCCCAGTAAGCTGTTATGGAGAGAGTTGGAAGTGTATTAATATTTCTATTGCAGGAATACATAAAAAGTTCAATATCACACAGTTTCTATTGACTTCAATATATCATCATTTATTATCCATTATAGAGCAAAAGCTGCTCTTTGCAATGACATTGCTCTATTCATAACGGGGGGCCCTGAGTAGTGATGGGCAAACCTGTCGATGTTCAGGTTCAGCGGACCCAGCCGGACTTTTTTCTTTTTTAAAGTTGGGTTCGGAACCAGACTTGACTCGAACTTGAGTCCAAACCCAGAACCCTGACTTTGAAGTTACGAAATGGTGGCTGGGGGCTATAAAAGCAAGCAAAACATTGGTTAAACATCAGCACATACTTATCGGTCCGTGCGCTTGTACTTCTGGGGCCGCTCGTTAACTTTATTATTCATGCATGGTAGCCAATCAACAGACACTCACAAATAGCCAATCACAGACACTCACTATCTGTGTCAGTGTCGGTGATTGGCTTTTGCTCAAATCACCCATTGACTGACATCATAGTAATGTAAAAATAAGTAATTTTAAAAAATGACATAGAGTTAGCTGTGTTTTTTATTCTCAGCAAAGATAAAGCAGACAGCTATTGGCTGCTCCCCAAGTTGCTTAGCTTTACTTGGACTGACAATCAAAAAAAAAAGGGAAGCCCATTATTTTTACAATTTTTTAATTAAATAATTTAAAAATGTGTGGGCTTTGTCCTATTTTTAATTATAATCTGTATACATGGAGCTAGTCTTTTTAAGGTATCACTCACGTGGTATTGCTGCTAGAAAGCTGCAAGGAAACACCGTGTTTATCCCTTTTTTTTTTGATATTTTGTCATATATTTATAAGGACCCAGCGCAATACAACCTCTATACAATGGCTTACTAATTCAATAATGCACTAATTTTTGTTTTCACCATATATCACTTTATTAAAAATTAATGATCAATAAAATTCACATATTATTAAAACTATAATACCATATTATACGTATTTTGTGCAATTATTTTTCTAAAATTAGCAAAATTGCTATTAAGGTGTTTCTTCTTAATATTCTTAGACACGATCTTTTATGGGTCAAATTTCTTCATTCTACATGATGGATCCTAAAAAGATACATTCAATTACTATTTGCGTTCATCTCAGGTCCTATATTTAACAAAAAATTAAAAATGCTTATTCGTCCCTTACCATAATATAGGGGTTTCTTTCGCTAACTTGCTACTTTTAGCTGGATTCACCTTCTTATAATTCTTTAATATTTAAGTATACTCTTGTTGTGCGGTCTTTGTATCCTTATAAAATCTGAAAATGTATTCATATAATTCACTATAAACCACCTTTAATTAATTTGTCATTTGATACTTTATTATAAATCTTTACCCTACCCCATATACTCCATGATGTGGATACCTTTGCGACCCTCTCTCTTTATAATGGTTTTTTTACCTATAACAGTTGAATTGAAATTACATTAATATGTGACACCTTAAATGTGCTGAAATAATGCTTTCATTATAAAAGCTTCATTACTTACACGTGCTATTTTTTGATAAAGTTATCCTGTGATCTATAATTATTTCCTTGATATTACTCACTATATCATTAAACTATACCATTTAATGTGCACTTCCTTCCTTATCCCTACACCTTATCTACTCAATTCATGAACCTAACAATCATTCCTTCTAATGCCACACTTTTACCCTAAACATGTCTTTGCACTAGGATCGCTTTCAGTACACTCTCCCCCCTTTGCAATGAATCAAAAGTTTGGTTTACCTTGCTAACTTGTAGCTCCGGTTCCCTCTGACCTGCTGCGCCTGTCCTGCTCCACGCCGGCTCGGCGTCTTCTGTTTGCACGTGCGGTGTCTCTGCAGCTGACAGGGATTTCCTCTTCCTGATGACGTTGCCACCTACGTCAGTATGACATTGAGTGTGGGTGGGGTGAGGCAGCGTCTCAGCGGCTATGTTGGGACCGTAATAGCTTCAAGTTCTATAGCTTTTAGTCTGCTGTACGCTAATGCATTTCTGGGACTTATGCGTCCCCTTCCTCAGAGCTCTGAATCCAGCTAACAATAGCAGTAGCGAAAGAAACCCCTATATTATGGTAAGGGACAAATAAGCATTTTTTTTTTTTTTTTAAATATAGGACCTGAGATGAACGCAAATAGTAATTGAATGTATCTTTTTAGGATCCTTGTTGTAGAATGAAGAAATTTGACCCATAAAAGATCGGTGTCAAAGAATATTAAGAAGAAACACCGTAATAGCAATTTTGCTAATTTTAGAAAAATAATTGCACAAAGTACATATATTATGGTATTATGGTTTAATAATGATATGAATTTTATTGATCATTATTTTTTAATAAAGTGATATATGGTGAAAACAAAAATTAGTACATTATTGAATTAGTAAGCCATGTATAGAGGTTGTATTGGCTGGGCCCTTATAAATATTTGCCCTACTTTTGATAGTCAACCAAGGTAAAGGCCGGGCAGCTGGGGGTGGGATTCTCATTATGGTGAGGCCCATAGATATTGGGCACTCCCCAAGCTAAAGAATAACAGCCCACAGCTGCCCCAGAAATTGGCACATTTATTAGAAGTTCCAATTCCTAGTGCTTTATCCGGCTCTTCCCAATACGCTAGTAGTGTTCATCGGGGTAATAGAAGGGTTTAATGACACTTGAGTATTGAGTTTGTCATTACAAGTTTTACATTTTTGGGGTCGTCCATCGGTAGTCCTTTAGCATGCTACACCCTTAACAAGTATTAATAAAGGAACATGGGCAGGATTTGGAATTAATAGCAACCACCTCAAGTCATAAACTATTCTTTTTCCACAGATCAACAGGGCAAATCTATTATTATATCTTGTGATAGCCTATAGTTGCTCATGCATTGACTGTTGGTCACAGACAGATATCTCAGCCTGCCTCACAATATAACCATGTGCGTATAATGCAATTTAGGCCAGGTTTAGTCTGGGTTCTGCTTATCATAATGTCAATTAGATGTGTCTACACACACTCTTTCACGTATCATAAAAAAAACTAAAGCATGTGTGCATCCACATAACTAGCTTGAAAAAGGTCTTTAGAGATGGGCCCTCCAGTCATGAGTTATTGGCTGACATTATCAAGAGAACTTAATACAGGTCTTAATGAGCCATACACCCAATCATTTCCCATATGAGACCAGCAGGAAAATGAACAAATGACTGGAGATTACAGTGCAGGTGTTCTAGGTAATGTCTGCTTTGTGTCAGCGAGCTTCGCTACATGGTTACAGATCCCAGGCATGGACGGGCAAATGACTGCATCTGTTTCTGAAAGCCTCAGGACATAAAAAGAGCAAACACGAATAGACTGTCTATATGGCAAACTCAAAAGAGAGATGCTTAGGGTGAAAGGTACATTAGATGTAGTTAACCCATCACATTCTGGTCCATAAAAGGCAAAACAGTGAGTCTAAGCTAGCGAAGCATGTCAGGCATTTTACATGGAATGGCTAAATTAACTATTACTTTAATTGTGCTATATACAGTCATGACTGAAAATGTTGGCACTCTTGAAATTGTTCCAGAACATGAAGGAATTTCTCCCAGAAAAGCATTGCAATTACACAATTTGTTATACACATCTTTATTTTCTTTATGTGTATTGGAACAACACAAAATATTGGGAGGGGGGAAGGGGGGGAGAAGGGGAGAGTGGGAGGCAAATTGAATATAATTTCAAACAAAACTCCAAAAATAGGCCAGACAAACTTGTTGGCATCCATAACTCAATAATTGGTTGCTAACACTCTGGAGAAAACAACTGCAATCAATCGCTTCCTATTACTGTCAACAAGCTTCTTACACTTCTCAACTAGAATTTTGGAGCACTCTTTTTTGAAAAGTTGTCTAGATCTCTCATTTTGAATGGCGTCTTCTCCCAACAGCAAAGTTAAGATCTCTCCAATGGGATTTAGATTAAGACTCATTGCTGGCCACTTCAGAAATCTCCTGCACTTTCTTATAATCTATTTCTGGATGCTTCTTGGAGTATGCCTGGGGTCATTGTCCTGCTGGAAGACCCATGACCTATGGTACAAGGCAATTTTCAGATTTCAAGATGCCTTGCACACAGTCAAAGCGCACAGTGCCAGAGGCAGCAAAACATCCCCAAAACATTCTTGATCCTCTAAAATGTTTAACTGTAGGTACGGTGTTCTTTTCTTTGTAGGCCGCATTCCATTTTGGGTAAACAGTAAAATGATGTGCTTAATCATAGAGCTCTGTTTTGATCTTAAGTATTCACAAGAAACTTTCCCAGAACGATTTTAGTTTACTCATATGTATTTTAAAGGAAACCTGACCCCTCATAATCACCCCCAAGCCTCTGAATACCGGTCCCTGCACCCTCACATATAATTTCCAACAATCATCTTATGCTCCCTATAAAAGATGAAATCTAGCCTATTATACTTACTGAAAGTGCGACTTCTGCTCCCTGAATAAGTCTCACAGGACGTTCCCTGTGCGCTCCTAAGCCTGCCTGAGCTGCCCATTATCACGCCCTGATGGGCGTGATCAGAAATCCAAGTCCTCCTCGCTCTGCTGTATGGGCGTAATAGCCGGTGTGACGCTATTTGCGTCACATCCGGTCATGGTGACGTCGTACACATTGCGCATGCGCATCTTTTGCTTTACAGCGCTCCCAGCCGTAAAGCAAAACCTGCGCATGTGCAATGTGCATGGTGAGGTCGGCGGTACACCTAAAGGGTGTACCGATGTCATCCTGCCCGGATATGACGCTATTTGCGTCATACCAGCTATTACGCCCATACAGCAGGGCGAGGAGGACTTGGATTTCTTATCACGCTCATCGGGGTGTGATAATGGGCTGCTCAGGCAGGCTTAGGAGCAGAAGTCGCACTTTCAGTAAGTATAAAAGGCTAGATTTCATCTTTTAAAGGGAGCATTTCCAACACAAGAGGAATGTTGGAAATGATTTTGAGGGTGCAGGGACAGGTATTCAGAGGCTTGGGGGTGATTATGAGGGGTCAGGTTCCCTTTAACAAATTGCAGTCTAGCTTTTTTATGTCTCTCTGATAGCAGAGGGATTATCTTTGGTGTCCTGCCATAGAGCTGTATTTCATTCAAACGTTGACAAATACACTACCATTGAAAAGTTTGGGGTCATTTAGAAATGTCCTTATTTATGAAAGAACTCCCCGCATTGTACCCGCAGAAGCGCCAGCTGAGCGCGAAACGTTCGTTGTACCATCGGGGCTACCTGGTCCTCCTTCCTTTGCACCCCCACCTGTAACACCCCTGTGATGCATTAAAATGGAATGAGCACTTTTATCCTGTGTGCAGCCCTGCTCTTTTTCTAAACTGGAAGTGACATATCGCTGTGTGGAGGAAGTGTGCACCAGGAATAGAGGCTCACAGTGTGTGGGACCTGCATGAGAGGTCCAGGGATCCTGGAGGGCTGCTGGAACTGACAAAGACACACGGAGGGAGCAGTTGTGCTGGCCTTAACCTGCAAACTGTAAGTGTCTTATTTTTGAAAGAAAATAACATTTTTTTTCAATGAAGCTAACATTAAATTAATCATAAATACACTCTATACATTGTTAATGTGGTAAAAAAACTATTGTAGCTGCAAACATCTGGTTTTTAATGCAATATCTACAGTACATAGGTGTATAGAGGCCCATTTCCAACAACCACCATTCCAGTGTTTAATGGTACATTGTGTTTGCTAACTGTGTAAGAAGGCTAATGGATGTTTAGAAAACCCTTGCACAAGTATGTTAGCACAGCTGAAAATGGTTTGGCTGATTAGAGAAGCTATAAAATTGACCTTCCTTTGAGCTAGTTGAGAATATGGAGCAATACATTTGTTTGTTCTATGAAACTCTCAAAATGGCCAGAAAAAGAGAACTTTCATGTGAACCTTGACAGTCTATTCTAGTTCTTAGAAATGATAGCTATTCCATGCGAGAAATTGCCAAGAAACTGAAGATTTCCTACAACGGTGTGTACTACTCCCTTCAGAGGATAGGTCTTAACCAGAGTAGAAAGAGAAGTGGGAGGCCCCGCTGCACAACTGAGCAACAAGGCAAGTACATTAGAATGTCTAGTTTGAGAAATCGACTCCTCGCAGCTCCTCAACTCGCAGCTTCATTAAATAGTACCCGCCAAAGGTCTGCAATGCTGTAATTGCTGCAAAGGAAGCATTCTTTGACAAAGGCAAAGTTTTAAGGAGAAAATTATTATTTCAAATAAAAATCATTATTTCTAACCTTGTCAGTATCTGGACTATATTTTCTATTCATTTTGCAACTCATTTGATAAATAAAAGTATGAGTTTTCATGGAAAAACAAAATTGTCTGGGTGACCCCAAACATTTGAACGGTAGTGTAGTTCGCAATGACACTGATGTACACTGAGTCTGCAGGACAGCTTGAATTTCTTTGGAGCTTGATTGGGCTGATTATTCCCTATTTGGACTATATTGCATTGCAGCCTTTCATCAATTTTTCTATACCATCAATGTCCAGGATAATTAGCTACAATGCCATGGGTTATAAAACTCCTTGTTTATGCTTTCCATCATGGACAAAGGCACATCAACAACTCTAGAGCTGAACTTGTAACCTTAAGATTGTTGATATTTTTCAACAATTTGGGTTTTCAAGTCTACAGACACTTCTCGTCTCTATTTTCTGTTCTCCATACTTAAGGTGGCACACACAGACATACTATGCAAACATTGGGTCAACTTCTCCCACTTTTTATCTGGTTTCAGGTGTATTTTCATATTGCCCACATGTGATACTTGCAGCATATGAGTTTTAATGAGCATCACATGCTTGAACAAAGCTATTTACCCACAATTTTGGAAAAGTTGCAACATTTTGTCTAGCCCATTTTTGAAATTCTGAGTACAATTATGTTCAATTTGATTTGTTTTCTTTGTTTGTTTTTTTTTGTCTTGTCCCAATACACATATATGAAAAACATGTGTAATTGCAATAACTTTCTGGGAGAAATCCTTCATTTTCTGGAACAATTTTAAGGGCACTAAAACTGTCGACCATGACTGTATTCTATATTCTATTATTTCTGGCTTAGAAATACAATTTATAGTTGCCAGATGTAGTTTTAGCTAAGATAATAGGCCCAAAGTCAGGAAGCATGGGCAAGTGAACAAAATAAAACTTTATCCAAGTATTGACATACACATGATGGTTACTAGTGGCATGTGTACATGAAGTACTCAGTGTTGTGGTGCTATAGAGAGGTTCAACTTGTATTACTGTTGTATTGTACTAGCGCAATATGAGGTGTGGTAATAAGTAGAGGAGAATACACTGCATAAGTACAGTCTATAAAGACCTCATAAATATGGACCCACCTCTGAGACAATAATCAAACAAAAAAAACAAGGAACCAGTGATCAATACAATTAAAAGATGAGTTGTGCCAAGTGAAATAGATAAAATAGATAAAAGTAAGTAACCTGAGTAAGTTGGCTACAAGATTCTATTGAACTTAAAATGCCTATACATACTGTATATCCAAGTTATAAATGCTGGAAAAATAGCCCAGATGAAACCGTAAAACAAAATACTTTGTTAACAATTATATGTGTCACCTACATAAGGGGTAACCCAAATGCAATGAAAACATCTGACTTAAATTGCAGACTTGAAGCATGCACACAGACTCTGCATTGTGGATATCTGGTAATACTATCTAACCAGTATTGGAGTCTCTAAGGCTGCCTTCACACTTGCAGATGCATCTGCAGCGTTTTGCAGATGCATCTGCAAGTATCAGCATGCAGACCACGGCCGTGGTGTGAATGCTCTCATTGATTCCTATATGTGAGCCGTAAGCAGGCGTATGCCTGCTTACAGATCACACTCTCCCGCCCGCACTATGGACGCGAGATGTTGCGTCCAAGGTGCGGGGCGGGAGTGTGTGATCTGTCAGCAGGCATACGCCTGCTTACGGCTCACATATAGGAATCAATGAGAGCATTCAGACCGCGGTGCGCCCTATTATAAACATAGGGACCGCGGTCTGCATGCTGATACTTGCAGATGCATCTGCAAAACGCTGCAGATGCATCTGCAAGTGTGAAGGCAGCCTAACAGTCTTGCTGGAGCAGTGCTCTAACTGGTACCGCTCACTTGTAGGTGAGTGACACTGTTAAGTGGGCTTATAATAGAAAACCAATGGCAATTCTTCATGCATTTTATCAAGGAAAATAATGAATGAAAAATAAATGTTAAACAGGCATATAATATAGGTGACCTATTCTTAGGATAGGTCAGCAGTTCCTTCATTCGACACTCCCACCAATCAGCTGTTCTCAGCTCAAACAGTGCACAGATGTGAACAATGAATGGAGCTGAACAGCTCACTGCATTTAATGAGAGGCAGAAGCAGAGAACTGCAGATCAGCACCTCTGTATATAGGCAGTGTCCACTGTACATTGAAAAGAGCTGTGCTACAATGCACTGTTCACTGTTTTAATCTGTTCTCTGCCACAGCTGATAACAATTGATCAGTGTGGGTGCCAGATATCAGACCCATACCAATCTGGTATTGATAGTCTATCCAAGAGATCATCAATAAAGTATGCATGGACAGCCCTCTTAATTTATATGTACCACATCACAGTGCCAAATAAGACATGCAGAACTGTCCTGCAAAATCAATAAAAAAAAATATATATATTTTTTTTTTGGGTTGGCAAAATGCAGGAAAAACATTGTTTTAATTTGTGCATTTTCCTTCCTTCAGCTTATATATCAATAAATAAATATGGGTCAGACTCTTGATAGCCCAGCTGATCAACCATCCAAAGGCTCCATGGTGCTTGGAGGAATTGGTCTTTTCACTGTGATCATTTATCCTCGCTGTAACCTGTACACTTAGTAATGCTGTGTTGGGTATTACAGCATTTTCCCAATCATTTCAAACAGCTGATCAGAGGGGTGCTTGTCAACAGTCAGACCCCAATCGACCTAATAATGATGGCTCACAATAATGTGATCCATGGAAATACTTGGAAGGACTGGGTTAAGGGTTCAGCCATATTAATCCATTTAGTGGCCACAAAAGCGTAATGGACATCCCCACCACAACCACTTTCCCTCACTGTTGCCCCGTATTTTACTTATTTATTTATTAGATTTACAGAACTTTTCAGTGCTTTGCTGCAGAGTAACATTGTGATTCTAGAAGCTCACTTCTGTTACTTGGCCAAATTGCAGCATCATGTCCTAGTGAGTGACCGTAGCCCATGCTGACAGTATGGGCTTTCTTTTACTGCCACTTTTGCTTCTGTCCTTTATTTCATCCTTGCTAGTTTGGGACGTGGCTCTGCTTCTATGTAATACTAAAGCAGTATCAAGTTGCTAAGGCAACGGGCCCACGAAGTTGACATCAAGACTTGTGGCTTATTTAAAAGGGAATCATCAATTTATATTACATTTTTCATTTGAAAAGGCATGAAAGAGTCAAGTATCTAGATTAAAGAAATACTGCAGCAGGACAGATCAGCATACAATTATTTCTATCAGAGTTGCTTGCCCAGCTGTGCCTTACCAACCACTGAGAGACAGACTCATCAGTGAGACCCGACCTCACCGTACGAGAAGCACCCAATTTTCCCTCTCCAGGAACCAGGCTGTGTGCAAACCCTGTACAACATTGATCACTAACTGCCTCTCCCTGCAATTACCAGCTACTTTCAGCTGCTAGGCGTATTACTAATACATGTATTGTTCTGCTAGATATCAAATACAAAAATGGAACACCAGGCCTTGATCTAACATTTAAACCATAATATATGTAACATAAAGTAACACTCTTAACCAATTACATGTGAAGTATCTTGACATACAGTATTACAAATCACTGATCTAAAGATGCTGGCAAACGGGGGGGCGTAACAACTGGGGTCACCGGGGTTGCAAGTGGGACCAGAGGTACAGGGCCCGATGCCTGCCGACCCCTGTGACCCCTGCACCTGAGGACGCACATCCATGTCACTGCGAGGCAGTCTGCCCGGCCAGTCCCCAGGCAGCTGATCACAGCCGTCGGAGGACAGCCAGGAGCTGCAACTTTAAAACTCCGCGGCCGCTGTGTGCAGCACTGTGATGAGGTCATGTGACCTCATCACAGTCAGGACGCAGCTGCCAGCGGGAGCATAAGTGGTAAGTGTGAGGTCCATTAATGAGCCGAAGAGCCTTCACAGTTTCTGGAGAGGGAGGGAGTGTGTGTGTGTGTTTATATAGGGGGCAGTGTGTGTGGGGGGGCTGTACAGGGGCAGTGTGTGTGGGGTGGCTGTACAGGGGCAGTGTGACTGGGGGGCTGTACAGGGGCAGTGTGACTGGGGGGGCTGTACAGGGGCAGTGTGACTGGGGGAAGCTGTACAGGGGCAGTGTGACTGGGGGAAGCTGTACAGGGGCAGAGTGACTGGGGGAAGCTGTCCAGGGGCAGTATTACTAGGGGGCCTATATAGAAGTAGTGTGACTGGGGGGCTGTAGAGAAGCAGTGTCTGGGGAGCTGTACAGGGGCAGTGTTACTGGGGGGCTGTACAGTGGCAGTGTGACTGGGTCTGGGGGGCTGTACAGTGGGCAGTGTGTATGTGTTTATATAGGGGGCAGTGTGTCTGTGTGAGTGGGGCAGGTTGTACAGGGGCCAGTGTATCTGTGTAAGTGGGGCAGGCTGTACAGGGGGCAGTCTGTCTGTGTGGGGAGGATATATGCTATCTGGAGGGCTACGAGGCTGCATTATTGAATTATACTATATGGAGGGCATTGACGCTGCATTTTATTATATGAAGGGCTGTGATGCTGCATTATATTTTACAGAAAGCTATAAGAATGTATTACATTATATCGAGGGCTGTAATGCTGCATTATATTATCTGGAGGGCTGTGATGCTGCATTATATTATCTGGAGGGCTGTGATGCTGCATTATATTATATGGAGGGCTATAATGCGGCATTGTATTAAAGGAAAAAAAGGAGTTACTGTTCCAGCATCTGGTAAAATAATTCTTTCTTTATTTTTTGTCCATTAAAAACTTTCAAAAATGACAAAGGTTGCAATACAGGGCCGGGGGAGCAAGACACGTTTCGGACGCTCACTTGTGTTCTTTATCACAGCTTAGCTACACAATGAAAAGGATTTTCTAAAATACTAAAAATGTGCCAATGGAAACAGTTGGAACAAGTCACATGACACTATTACAACAATGAATACATTCATTAAGCAACAGGTGCATGAAAACAGTCAATAGCGATACATCGTGTCTCTTTGCCGCTTACAACTCTTTGGGCTTCTTGAATCCAGATTAAATATCCAGTACGCTTCTTTTGTCAATAATTTGCGTTTTATATCTCCGCCTCTTGCATGTGAAAAATGTTTTTCAATACCTAACACTTGCAAAGAAGACATGTCACGATTGAGCAGAATAATAAAATGCTTTGCAATAGCAGAAACATTTCTACTGGTGTTATTTGAATTAAGTATATCATTGTAATGTTCATTAAACCTGGTTTTTAATTTACGTGTAGTGCAAACTATGTAAGATTTATCGCAAGTGGTGCAATTCATTTTGTATACTCTGAATCACAATTAATATACTGCTTGATTTTATATTTGAACGATCAGAATAATGAAAAACAGAACTGCACAGTGTGAATGAGCACGTGACGTTTCTGTGAAGCACAGTTAAACTGCCCTTTCGCTGCAGCCAAGTGCTTTTTTTTTTTTTTTTTGGTTTGTGGATCAGAAAAAAATGTTGGAGAAAGTGAGTCACCTAAATGAAGGGGCCTTATTTGCCACAACATTGCAGCCATTTTTCCAAAAGCCTGCTAATGTTTCATCCTCAAAAAGTATAGGTAGATGATTATTAAACAAGTTTATACTTCTGAAGTTTGTGCACTATATTGTAGTGAAATGACAGGTATTCTTTTCCAAAAAACATGTTTTGCTTTTGTTTTAGGACGTAATACAGTACCGTTCAAAAGTTTGGGGTCACCCAGACAATTTCTGTTTTTCATGAATCTGATCATTCAAATGAATATAAAATCAAGCAGTATATTAATTGTGATTCAGACACTGTTCCATTGGCACATTTTTAGTATTTCAGAAAATCCTTTTCATTGTGTAGCTAAGCTGTGATAAAGAACGCAAGTTAGCGTTCGAAACGCGTCTTGCAACCTCTCTCATTTTTAAGTTATTAATGGACAAAAAATAAAGAAAGAATTATTTTACCAGATGCTGGAACAACAACTTTTGTTTTTCTTGAACATATTATCTGGTGTGGATCCACCTGGTTCCGTGCAAGCTGGACTGCAAGCACTAGGTGAGCTGGCTTTCCTTTTACTATAGCTGCATTGCATTACCTGGAGTGCTATAACTCTGCAATATACTATATGGAGGGCTATGACACTGCAGAATACTATATGAAGGGCTGTGAGGCTGCATTATATTATCTGGAGGGCTGTGACATTGCATATTATTATCTGGAGGGCTATGATGCTGCATTATATTATGTGGAGAGCTGTGAGGCTGCATTATACTATATGGAGGACTGTGAGGCTGCATTATACTATATGGAGGACTGTGAGGCTGCATTATACTATATGGAGGCCAATGAGGCTGCATTATTCTATATGGAGGGCTGTGAGGCTGAATTATACTATATGGAGAACTGTAAGGCTGAATTATGCTATATGACTGGCTATGACGCTGTATTATGCTATATGGAGGTCTGTGATGCTGCATTATACTATATGGAGGGCTGTGAGGCTGCATTATACTATGTGAAAGGATATGTGAAAGGATATGAGGCAGCATTATACTATATGGAGGGCTATGAGGATGCGTTATACTACAATGGAGGACCATATATACCAGGATAAGGGCATATTCCAGGAGGAGGACCATGTATAGCAGGATGAGGGACATTAATACATAATAAAGGGGAGAGGGGTCAATTCGTGAGTCTTTATAGGATTTAGAACGTTACATGAGGCCCATACATCTGACCAAGGTGGGCGCGCAAGGGGGGGCCCAGGTTCAAATTTTGCATCGGGGCCTTTCGAACTCTAGTTATGCTGGCAAAAATGGTCCCACTTAAGTATAACACTGGGTAGTATTGAAAGTAGCAATAAGAAGATTTACACAAATTCATTGTAAAGTTTGTGTATCCATTCTGGACCTTAGCTACAGTTTTGCTCAAAAGTTTACATACCCAGGCAGATTTTTTGCTTTCTTGGCCTTTTTAGAGAATGTGAATGATAACTCAAAACCTTTTTTTCTACTCATGCTTAGTGGTTGGGTGAGGTTATTTATGGTAAAACTACTGTGTTTTATCTTATTATATCATAATGACAACCAAAAATATCCAAATAACCTTGATCAAAAGTTCACATACCCTGGTAATTTTGGCCTGATAACATGTACAGAAGTTGTCAGAAATGGGTTTCAAAAGCTAATAAAGGTAACATTCTCACCTATGACCTGTTTGGTAGTAATTAGTGTGTGTGTGTATAAAAGCTGAGTGAGTTTTTGGGATTCAGACAGACTCTTGCATCTTTCATCCGGCCACTGACGTTTCTGA
Source organism: Allobates femoralis (assembly GCA_033576535.1). Lineage (NCBI taxonomy): Eukaryota > Metazoa > Chordata > Amphibia > Anura > Aromobatidae > Allobates > Allobates femoralis. Next base: position 169,704,947 of record JARQOC010000002.1, read on the forward strand.
ATTGTGAGTCATAAGGAAAGCAAAAGAATTGACAATGGATGTACAGGAAAAAATAGTGCAAAACAGGAAAGGGGTACAAAAAGATATCTAAGGACTTGATATTGCCAGTCAGCAGTGTTCAAACTGTGATCAACAAATTGAAAATAAGGGGGTCTGTAAAAACCAAATCACGATCAGGTAGACCAGCAAAACCTTTTTCCACATCTACCAGGAAAATTGTTCAGGATGCAAAGAAAAACCCACAAATAACATCAGCTGAAATACAGGGCTCACTGAAAACAAGCAGTGTAGCTGTTTCAAGATGCACAATAAGGAGCCACTTGAAGAAAAAAATGAGCTGCATAATCGAGTCGCCAGAAGAAAGCCATTACTGTGCAAATGCCACAAAGTATCTCACCTACTATTTGCCAAACAGCACAGAAATGAGCCCCCAAACTTCTGGAACAATGTGGAGTGATGAGACCAAAATATAACTTTTCGCCGCAACCACAAATGTTACATTTGGAGGGGTGTAAACAAGGCCTATGATGAAAGGAACACCATTCCTACTGTAAAGTGCAGAGGTGGATCGCTGATAATGTGGGGATGTGTAAGATACAAAAGGTACAGGAAACTTGGTCAAATTTGAAGGAAAGATGAATACAGCACATTATCAGCAAGTACTTGAGGCAAATTTGCACTCATTAGTCCGGAAGCTGCACATGGGACATACTTGGACGTTCCAGCATGACAACAATCCAAAACACAAGGCGAAATCAACCTGTCATTGGCTAGAGTCGAACAAAGTGGAGGTTCTGGAGTGGCCATCTCAGTCTCCTGACCTCAATATCCTTAAGCCACTTTGGGGAGAACTCAAGCGTGGAGTGCATGCAAGAAAGCTCAGGAATTTACAGGAACTGGAGGCTTTTTGCCAAGAAGAATGGGTAGCTTTACCATCTGACAAAATAAAGCGCCTCATCCACAACTACTACAAAAGACTTGAAGCTGTCATTGTGTCATTGATGTTACAGGGGGCAATGCACGGTATTAATAACTGAGGTATGTGAACTTTTGATCAGGGTCATTTAGATGTTGTTGGTTGCCATCATGATTTAAAAAGAGAAAACACAGTAGTTTGACAATAAATGGTTTCACCCAACCACTAACCATGAGTAGAAAAAAAAGGTTTTGTGTTGTCTTTCATATTCTCTGAAAACAAAGCTAAAAAGGCAAAAAATCTGCTGGGGTATGTAAACTTTTGAGCACTACTGTACCGACACATTCAAATGTAATCTTCAAATTACAAAACAAGACCGGCATATAACTTTCTATTTTCATAATCTTGGTGCATATTTTTGATAAATGTGCTCCATTGAGCTTCATATATAGTGACCTCCAAAAAGAGAACATAAACTAAGTAGATATAGATTTACTGAAATGAATCATGATATGCTCAATTATACCAATTTCATCAATTTCATTACTAGACATTAATAAAAATGTTTCAATATATTCTGAGGTCAGTTTTGGACATATACTTTGACATGATCACTGAAGCAACAGTGGGTAAGTCTGGTTTCTCCCTAGCATTTTTTTGAATCTGGGGGCATGCAGGAAAAACCTGCATGCCCCGGATCCCCCACTATGATGGAACTGGATGCACCCATACTCTGTGTGGGAGCATCCAGTTGCATATTTGAAAGGGATTCGGTGGCCGGTTCTGTGCATGCACATTTCACAGCACATGGACCATAAATCCACTAGTGTCTCCAGTCCCTTTCAAAGTCAATGGCCGAAAACTGATGCAAGTACATACAGTTAAGAAACCAGCCTAAGTATAAGTAATGGAACAAGACTCTTGATTAAGAACCTGTTTCCACATGTAATTGAGGCAACCATTTTGACAGGATGTGCCTTTAAATGATTTAAAGGGGTATTCCAATCTCTAAATTCCTATGTATTCAGTATAATAATAATAATAATAATAATAATAATAATAATAGCTAATACCTTCAGATATAAATGTAGTATAGTTTGCCTGATTAGCTTTGTTGCTTACCCCATGATTATGATCATACAGTGTTGGCCAAAAGTATTGACATATTGACACCCCTGCAATTCTGTCAGATAATACTCAGTTTCTTCCTGAAAATGATTGCAATCACAAATTCTTTGGTATTATTATCTTCATTTAATTTGTCTTCAATGAAAAAACACAAAAGAGAATGAAGCAAAAAGCAAAACATTGATCATTTCACACAAAACTCCAAAAATGGGCTGGACAAAAGTATTGGCACCCTCAGGCTAATACTTGCTTGCACAACGTTTAACCAAAATAACTGCGATCAACCGCTTCCGGTAACCATCAATGAGTTTCTTACAATGCTCTGCTGGAATTTTAGACCATTCTTCTTTGGAAAACTGCTCCAGGTCATTGATATTTGAAGGGTGCCTTCTCCAAACTGCCATTTTTAGATCTCTCCACAGGTGTTCTATGGGATTCAGGTCTGGACTCATTGCTGGCCACTTTAGAAGTCTCCAGTGCTTTCTCTCAAACCATTTTCTAATGCTTCTTGAAGTGCGTTTTGGGTCATTGTCCTGCTGGAAGACCCATGACCTCTGAGGGAGACCCAGCTTTCTCACACTGGGCCCTACATTATGCTGCAAAATTTGTTGGTAGTCTTCAGACTTCATAATGCCATGCACATGGTCAAGCAGTCCAGTGCCAGAGGCAGCAAAGCAACCCCAAAACATCAGGGAACCTCCGCCATGTTTGACTGTAGGGACCGTGTTCTTTTCTTTGAATGCCTCTTTTTTTTCTCCTGTAAACTCTATGTTGATGCTTTTGCCCAAAAAGAGAGAACATTCTTCCAAAACGTTTTAGGCTTTCTCAGGTAAGTTTCGGCAAACTCCAGCCTGGCTTTTTTTATGTCTCGGGATAAGAAGTGGGGTCTTCCTGGGTCTCCTACCATACAGTCCCTTTTCATTCAGACGCCGATGGATAGTACGGGTTGACACTCCTGTACCCTCAGACTGCAGGGCAGCTTGAACTTGGATGTTAGTCAAGGTTCTTCATCCACCATCCGCACAATCTTGCGTTGAAATCTCAATTTTTCTTTTACGTCCACATCTAGGGAGATTAGCCACAGTGCTATGGGCTTTAAATGTCTTGATGACACTGCGCACGGTAGACACAGGAACATTCAGGTCTTTGGAGATGGACTTGTAGCCTTGACATTGCTCATGCTTCCTCACAATTTGGTTTCTCAAGTCCACAGACAGTTCTTTGGCCTTCTTTCTTTTCTCCATGCTCAATGTGGTACACACAAGGACACAGGACAGAGGTTGAGTCAATTTTAATCCATGTCAACTGGCTGCAAGTGTGATTTAGTTATTGCCAACACATGTTTAGGTGCAACAGGTAAGTTACAGGTGCTGTTAATTACACAAATTAGAGAAGCATCACATGATTTTTCTAACAGTGACAATACTTTTGTCCACCCCCTTTTTTATGTTTGGTGCGGAATTATATCCAATTTGGCATTAGGACAATTATCTTTGTGTTTTTTCATTGAAGACAAATTCAATGAAGATAATACTACCAAATAATTTGTGATTGCTATCATTTTCAGGAAGAAACTGAGTATTATCTGACAGAATTGCAGGGGTGTCAATACTTTTGACCACAACTGTATATATATATATATATATATATATATATATATATATATATTAGCTGTACGACCCGGCTTCGCCCGGGTTAATAACTGCTGTTAACAAAACAGAATGTGTTGACAAAGATTACCTAGACAGTAAAGTAAAGGCCATTTACAATGCAAAGGGAATTTACACAGTAAATGGGATTTACACTGTAAAATCATTGTGAGTGACCATTGCTAAAAACGCTCATTTCAATAGGTGAAAATCTTTTGTGCAGCACAAAATATCATTGTGCTATGTAAACAGAAGTCTTCCTGCTGAGAACTATGGCAGCTTATGCGCATAGAGCAATCTAATATAGATCATTTTGTGCACATTGTTTACTTTGATTGCTTGTGTAAACTATCATTCAAATGACTGCCAATAGGCAAAGGTTTACTGAACAAGGGTCATATCATACCGCCAATCAGTCCATGCAATTGGACCTTTAGCATACCTCCCAACCGTCTCATTTTTAGTGGGACAGTCCTGATTTGCAGGTTTTTTCCCACTGTCCAGCTTGGGAGGTGACATGTCCTGCCTCTCGCAGTGCTCGGAGAACAAGCCGACATGCTGCCGGCCATGCCCCCTCTAGCTGCCGGCCATGCCCCCTCACAGCACCTCAGGAGGGAGGACGGAGCCCTAATCACAGTGCAGAGAGTGAGTCATGTGACCTCTCCTGCACTGTGTAGAGGGGAGGATCTCACTCAACCAATTCTGGCTCAATGCGGGTCTCTGAAATTCTCTCCAGATGGATGATGGCTGCCGTGTTCTGCATCATCATCAGCAGACGAGGGGACACAGCGGGCTCTGCACAAGGGCCCAGGTACAAAGAAAGAGACCAAAGACAAGGCACAGGCTGAGGACAGACAAGGAGGGCCAATGGGGGGCTGCTCTGTACACTGCATTCACAGGACCTGTGATGATGTCACATTGAGGAGAAGAGTTAGTGGTCACATGATCAGCTCCTCAGTGTATGCAGGACTCTGCTGTGCTGGTTGTCATGGTGCTGGATGAGGTGAAGTTTATGTCAGGAGGGATTTACAATGTGGATGTACCAGAACCACGTGTGTACGAAGTGTACGGAGCGGAGCCACATGTGTACGAGATGTACGGAGCGGAGCAGCGTGTGTACGAGGTGTATGGAGCAGAGCTATGTGTGTACGAGGTGTATGGAGCAGAGCTATGTGTGTACGAGGTGCATGGAGTGAAGCTGAGTGTGTACGAGGTGTATGGAGTGGAGCCCAGTGTGTACGAGGGGTACGGAGCGGAGCTATGTGTGTACGAGGTGTACGGAGCGGAGCCACGTGTGTGCGAGGTGTTCGGAGCAGAGCCACGTGTGTGCGAGGTGTTCGGAGCAGAGCCACGTGTGTACGAGGTGTACGGTGCAGAGCCACGTGTGTACGAGGTGTACGGAGCAGAGCCGCGTGTGTACGAGGTGTACGGAGCAGAGCCTCATGTGTACGAGGTGTACGGAGCAGAGCCGCATGTGTACGAGGTGTACGGAGCAGAGCCGCGTGTGTACGAGGTGTACGGAGCAGAGCCACGTGTGTACGAGGTGTACGGAGCAGAGCCGCATGTGTACGAGGTGTACGGAGCAGAGCCACATGTGTACAAGGTGTACGGGGTGGAGCAGAGTATGTACGAGGTGTACGAAGCGGAGCCCCGTGTGTATGAGGTATACGGAGCGGAACCGAGTGTGTACAAGGTGTATGGATCAGAGCCGAGTGGGTTCAATTTGTACGGAGCCGCGTGTGTACGAGGTGTATGGAAGAAAGCCGAGCATGTACGAGGTGTACGGAGTGAAGCCGAGCATGTACAAGGTGTATGGAGGGGAGCCGCGTGTGTACGGGGTGTACGGAGCAGAGCTGAGTAGGTACGAGGTGTACGGAGCCGCATGTGTACGAGATGTACGGAGCGGAGCCGCGTGTGTACGAGGTGTACAGAGCAGAGCCGCATGGGTATGAGGTGTATGGAGTAGAGCTACGTGGGTACGAGGTGTAAGGAGCAGAGCTGCGTGGGTACGAGGTGTACGGAGCAAACTCGTGCATTTACGAGGTGTTTGGAGGGGAGCCGAGTGTGTGCAGGACATCTGGAGCGGAGCCGCATGTGTGCGGGGCGTGTGGAGTAGAGCCGTGTGTGTACGGGGCATGTGGAGCGGAGCCGCGTGTGTACGGAGTGTGTGGAGCCACGAGCGTATGAGGTGGACGGAGCGGAGACGCGTATGCTGGGGCGTCCGGTAGCGGAGCCGCATGTGTACGGGGCGTACGGAGCAGAGGCGTGTGCGCGGAGAGTGTGGAGCGGAGGCACGTGTGTACAGGGCATGTGGAGCGGAGCCACGTGCGTATAAGGTGTGTGCCAGTGGTTGCCCCCCGCGGATGCTGCTCCCGTTCCTATAGTCCCGGCTGCCTCTGCTGGCAGCATTCTTCACCCGAGTCCTGGCTGAGCTGTCTGCCTTTTGCAGCTCAGCATGGTGGGGCATGATGATGTCATCACTGAGTGCCACTGTGCTAATACGTGCAGAGCAGATGCTGAGGAGATTGGAGCAGCGAGAAGAGTATTTACTTTTTTTCTTTAATCAGTGAGTACACTGATGGGAGACTATGTAATCAATATAATATAGGAGGAGTATGGGGGTGCAATATACTATATGGAGGACTAGGATGGCCCTTTATACTATATGGAGGACTATGGGGGTGCATTATACTACTGTATAAGGAAGGCTATAGATGATTCATTATACTAATGGAGGACTATGGGGGGTGCATTATAATATATGGAGGGTCGTGGAATGCATTATAATATATGGAGGAGTATGGATGATGTATTAAAATATACATAGCCAATTATATTATATGGAAGTCATTCTAATATATCTGGAGGGCTCTGTGGGGGTATGATAATATTTGGAGGGGTGTGAGGAAGCCTTTATACTTTATGCAGGTCTCTTTGAGGGCTGTGTTGGGGCCATTATACAAACTGAAGGGGTTTAGGGGCCATTGTACTGTAAGTAGGTCCATTATATTATGTGGAGGGCTGCGTGGGGGTCACAGTTGGAAATCATACTGTGTCAGTGTAGTTGAGGGGGTACAGTAGGGTCATCATACTGTGTGTGTGGAGGAATTCATTGTGGGGGATCATACAGTGTTTGTGGGGAACGTCTGTTGGCATAATACTTTATGGGGGCAATGAAAGAGGAATCTAGGGGCTTCAATAGGATAAGAATTAATTTGTAAGGGCAGCAAAGTTGTGAGATATATATGTATATATGTGACCCAGCCAAATATTATTTTTTGGGGGAGAGCGACCCAATTAGAACTTCAGTTACGGGGCCCCATGATTTCTTTGTACGCCCCTGGTGCAGGATGAATTGTCCCTCTGCTGCAGGACTGATTGCCCATAACTTACACACCAGGTCCAGTGCTGCCACTCGGTACATACAGGCATCCAGCCATGTTTCTCCCAAGCGTCGAGGAGTTAGTGGTGCTCATTGGAAGGCCCTGCTATTAGCTCTGGACAGCCCAGTGTGCGGCACTTGTGATTGGCTAAGTGTTTCGGGACAAGGAGCCATGATCTGTTGGAGGAGAAACACCATTTTACCTGCTAAGTGCAGTGGCGGCTTGTTGATGCTCGGACTGCAGGTCGTTGCATGTTGTGTGTGGACGGTGCAGCATGGTGGACAGGTCGACTAGTCAGTGCCAGGCAGCGGCCACATTGGCGCTGCCCAGAGTTTTGTAGGCGTGTGTTTGAAATAATAGGTTGGTAAGAGGGAGGAGTCGAGGATTACCCCGAGGCACCTGGCGTGGGGGACTGGGGAGAGTGAGTAGTCGTTGATGAGGATGGATAGGTGGGGTAATGGGAGAGCGTTGCTTGGGGGGAAGACGATGAACTTAGTTTTGTCCATGTTCAGTTTAAGGAAGCGAGCAGAGAAGGATGAGATGGCAGACAGGCATTGTGGAATTTATGATAGTAGGGAGGTGATGTCAGGTCCAGACAGGTAGATTTGGGTGTCGTCGGCGTAGAGGTGGTACTGAAGGCCATGGGACTCGATGAGTTGCCCTAGGCCGAGAGTATAGATGGAGAAGAGTAACAGTCCCAGAACCGAGCCATTTTGATGGATAATATTAGTAATTAACGGTCCTGGGCATCTGTTCAATGTCTGTCATTTGTAAATGGGTGTGGCCTGCTTGTGGTTAGGGGCGTGGTTAAAATTAGTGCGCTGCATCTTTCGTCCCCCTTTCTGTTCTTCTAAAGTTGGGAGGTATGCCTTTAGTGATAACTCTCCATCCTGCTTGAGTAATTGTATTAACTTTTTCTTAACGTTTTCCTGTTTCCACACGAAATCCATACATAGATTATGTATCTTATTAAACCTATAGTGGGAAACCATATGTGAGTTATGAACTATTGTACATTTAGTATCTGTGGAATTAACATTATCTCAACTAAATTAGATAAATTTTCCAGAACAGAGTGGGACTTATCATAAAAGGGTTTTACAGTGGCTTGTGAAAGTATTCACCCCCTGCATATTTTTCATGTTTTGCTACCTCACAACAAGGAATTTCCAGTGCGGATCTTGCACCCGGGCCCAGAGCAGGCTAGCTACGCCACTGGGAATTTCACAGTTTTTTTGGAAGGTTTGCATCAATATATGTAAAGAACATGGCTCTTTTAATTGTGACGCAAACAACAAATGGGATAAAATAACTAAGGCCACGTGCACACATTGAGTGTTTGATGAGTTTTTTACCTCAGGATTTGTAGACAAAACCAGGAGTGGAGCAATCAGAGGAAAAGTCTAATAGAAACACCTGCACCACCTCTGTATTTAATTATCCACTCCTGGTTTTGGCTACAAATCCTGAGGTAAAAAACTCAAATACTCAACATGTGCACTTGGCCTAAAAACTTCAGTATGCATAACTATTCACCCCCGTAAAGTCAGTACTTTGTAGAGCCTCTTTTTTGTCAATTACAGCTGTCAGTCTCTTTAGATAAGTCTCTATGAGCATTTCACTTCTAACCACTGGGATTGTTGCCCATTCCTCCATCACGCATGTGCCTATGTGATATACATTGCAACACAGAGGTTACAAAAGGATGGAAAGAGAGATGAAAACCTGTCCCTCCACTCACCCTGGCTAGTGCAATGGCCAGTGAGTGTACTAGACATCACCACTGTTGTAGTAAAACACATGGGAAGGTAAACAGACTGGGGAATAAGATAAAGGATACACAACAAACTTTATTGCTGTAGCCAAATACCAGGACTGCAGACGTCATGGCTCTAACAACAGTAGTCAGCAGTAGAATTACAGCAGCAGAACCTCCAGCAGCCACTAGAGAATTCCTCACTCCATGATGGTTAGCATAGAATGAATCTATTATTGGCAAAAGTAAAGAGGGAATGTGACTATTTAAAGGAAATGGGTGTGGTCACAAAATGGCTACAGCTGACAGGAGCCACTAACAAGGAAAATTTAATGATCCCTTGCTGGTTTAAAATAAAGAAATCCAGAGCTGTCCCAGTCTTTCAATGATGGGAGATACTTGTGACGTCCTCTTGGCAAAACTGCTTCAGCTCATACAAGTTACTTGATTTTGTTTAGTGAAAAGCAATTCTCAAGTCTAACCACAGATTCTCAATTGGATTAGGTCTGAGCTTTGACTAGGCCACTCCAAAATATTTCCCCTTAAACCACTTGGGTGTTGCTTTGGCACAGAGGTGGGGAACCGCCAGCCCGCAAGCTGCATGATGACCTTTCCTATGGCCCCGGGGAAGATTCCCAAGGGCTGAGGTGCTTGGGTAGCAGCCATGTCTTGTTGGCTGCTGGCCACATTGCTAAGCACTGCGACGCATACATTGAAGTGCCAGTCCAGTGCCAATGTATGTATGCACTTTGTGGGTAGGGTTAGCACGCAATGAGCTCCCATCCAACAGAAGAGGAGCACTTGCTAAAGTGCCACCAGTGCTATCTGTGCCCCCCCTAGTGTCATCAAGTATATCTGTGCTCCCCAGCTTCCTTAGGTCTGTCTGTGCACCCCCCAGTGCTCCTTAGCCTGTTTGTGCCTCCCAGGATCCCTAGTGCTGTCTGTTTCCCTCAATGTCCCCAGGGCTGTCTGTGTCCTCAGGCATCCTTAGAGCAGTATGTGCCCCCAGCATACCAAGGGCTGTCTGCACAGCCCCAGTGTCCCCAGGGCTGTCTGTGCCAACCATCATCTCCAGGGCTGTCTGTGCCCCCCATTGTCCCCAGCACCCAGTTTGAAGAAGAGTTATGTCGAGAGACATAGTGAATGGGCTATGTACAGTACAAAGGAATTTTGTTAGGGAGCATGATAGGCCGCCTTGAAAAGATATGTTTTTAGGGAGCGTCTGAAGCCATGCAAGTTGTGGATGGTTCTGATTTCTTGGGGAAGAGCATTCCAGATAATTGGTGCTGCTCAGGAGAAGTCTTGGAGCTGGGAGTGGGAGGATCGGATTAGTGCAGATGTTAGTCGACGGTCATTTGTAGAACGTAGAGAATGGGTGGGGTGACAGACAGAGATGAGGGAGGAGATATAGGGGGTGCTGCATTGTGAAGAGCTTTGTGGGTGAGAACAAGCAATTTAAACTTGATCCTGTAGTGTATGGGCAGCCAGTGCAATGACTGGCACAAAGCGGAGGCATATGACTAACGATTGGCCAGGCAGGTGATCCTGGCTGCTGCATTAAGGATGGACTGTAGAGGGGAAAGTTTAGAGAGGGGGAGGCCAATTAATAGAGAATTGCAATATTTAAGGCGGGAGTGGATTAGGGCCACGGTAAGGGTTTTAGTTGTTTCCATGGTGAGAAACGGGCGGACTCTAGAGATATTCTTCAGGTGTAAGCAACAAGAGCGGATGAGAGATTGTATATAGGAGGTGAAGGAGAGATTGGTGTCAAGCATGACACCCAGACAGGGAGCTTGCTGCCTAGGTATTACCAAGGTACCGCACACAGAGAGAGGGCAGATTTAGAGAGGTTAGTGGAGGGCGGGAGCAAAAGAAGTTCAGTTTTGGAAAGGTTGAGTTTTAAATATAGTGCAGACATGATGTTGGAAACTGCAGCTAGAACGTCATTGGTGTTCTTTAAAACCGCAGGGGTAAGGTCAGGGGCTGAAGTGTATAATTGTGTGTTGTCAGCATAGAGACGGTTCTGGAAGCCAAATCTGCTAATGGTGTGTCCAATCGGAGCCGTGTAGAGAGAGGAGAGAAGAGAAGAGGTCCAAGGACTGAATCCTGAGGGACCCCAATAGTGAGAGGAAGAGGGGAGGAAGTGGAGCAAGGAAATGATTCACTGAAAGAGTAGTCAGAAAGATAGGAAGAGAGCCAGGAGAGAGCCATGTCCTTTAATATGCTATAAATGAAGCACACATCAACCAGAATATGGTGCCTCCTTCTGTGTTTATGGCTCATTCTATAAGATCTATCTCAGGCTCCTGGGCTACAAGAGTGGGTGCATCGATCAAGCAGTTATGCAGGGCTGCTATTTGGTCTTCTATCCATACCTTTACCAAATATTATAGATTGGACTTGTCATCCAATAGGGATATCGCCTTTGTCTGTTGTTCCTTGCTAAAATAGAAAATTTGTTGGTATTCTTCCTATGCTGTCGTGGAAGATAACTAGACAAAATAGAATTAGTCTTAGGCTGCCTTCACATTTGCGTTTGTGTCTGCATGCTGATGGCATGCAGACACAAACGCAGTGAAAAGCAGGGTCATTTTGATGTGTCCGCAGCGGAGAATGTCCGTCTGCGGACACATCACTGTGGAGCCCGGGCAGCCAATTGGCGGTGTCCGGGGCGGGCCGGAGGCAGAGATCAGCGGCGGAGATCTCCTCCTCCAGACCGCGGTAAGCTCCGGAACGTGTCAGCGGGTTAAACAGCTGATGTGACAGCTGTTTGAATCTCCCGTGCCGACACCGAGAGGAGAAGTCGGCACGGGAAGATTCAAACAGCTGTCACATCAGCTGTTTATAACCGCCGACACCGCTAGGAGATTACCGGCGGCGGGGAGAAGGAGATCATTAGAGGCTCAGCTGATCTCCCGGTGGCCGTTGGTGATCTCCTGTGACATCACTGGTGGCCACCGGGAGAGATTTCAATGGGTCCGCAGCGTTCTCCTGCGCTGTCAAGCCCAGAACACTGCGGACCCATTGACGCCAATGCATTCTTTTGTGCGCTTGGGAAAGCTTGCTGATTTTCCAGGGTCCCCGAGCGCACAAAAAATGCAACATGCTGCATCCCGGGTGCGGACGGGGGACCCTGGAGGGAGCAGATATCTTCCGCATCCGCACCCGAACACAGCAAACGCTGCCAAACGCAGGCACTATGCGTTCCTATGTTAAACATAGGAATGCAGTGCGCATGCTCTTGACTGCGTATGGGAACGCAGCATACGCTGCATTCCCATATGCAAATGTGAAGGCAGCCTTAGCGATAATTAAGTTTCTATGAACCTTCCACGACAGCACTAATTTCTCTCCCTATTTTCTTTGGACAATTCTTTGAAATTCGAAGGTAACCGGTGCTATGGTGTCTAGTTAGACGTCACTGGTGAATGGAGATGAGAGGGTTTTTTTAACCTCTTTGTGCTCCTGTCCTCCATTAGGGTCAACCTCATATGCTGTCTTGGAAGGTTCCTAGAAACCAAATTACCAGTAAGACTAATTCTAGTTTTGTGTGTAAGTAAAGGTCTTATTTCTGGTCTTCCATAAAAATCATTACATAAACAACGGCCTATTACTTCATTTTCTTTATCCTATATATAAACTCACACTTCATAAATATACATTCAGTAATCTGATATTTTGTTACATCACATTCACTACTTTGAAGAAAGCTATCCAGACTGGGATGCAATACAGGCCTCAACAAACTTCCATGCTGCTTTCAGACTCTTGCAGATGGCAATCCATATGAGCACAAAGGCTGCAGTAGATTAAATGATTAATGCCTTCTTTGGCAAGGCTGAAAGTTTTGGTGGGCTGCTCTCTCTTGGCAGGTTTGTTGGGGTACCATGTTCTTTCCATTTGATGATAATGGATTTGATGATGTTCCAAGATATTAGGATTTTTTTTATAACCCTACCCTGATTTGAAATGCTCAACAACTGTGTCCTTTCAGAAAAGGTACCGTATATACTGATAGACCTTGTAACACTTAGATTACACAGAGGTGGACTTCTTTTCACTAAAAATGCCTAAGTACATGCCAGTTTTTATTTATTTTATCCCATAAATTTAATTTTTGCCTATATTTTTCTTACTTTACTTCCCCAGCTAAGGCTGCTTTCACATAACGATTTTTTCAGTTCCGATGCTGTCCGATAAAAATCGGACAGCATCGGACCGATTTTCGGACCCCATGCAGGCCTATGGGCATCGGACCGAATCGGATTTGCACTAAATGCCATCCGATTTGGTCCGATCCGAATCTGTCCGATTTTTTCATCGGTGCAAAAATCAGAGCTTGCTCCGATTTTTGCACCGAAAATAAAATCTGACAGATTCGGATCGGACCAGATCGGATGGCATTTAGTGCACATCCGATCCGACCCGATCAATTTAGCATGGGGCCCTATGGAGCAGGGTCCGAGAAAACATGTGATGTCTCCTCGGACCGATTTTAGTGTACTGAGCATGCTCAGTACACTAAAATAGCTCCTAAAAGTAAATTAAGGGGTTAATAAAAAAAAAAACAAAACTATGCTCACCTGTCCACGAGGCCCACGTCGTCTCCCGGCGTCTCCGGTGTCTCCAGGTATCTTGCTGTCTGTGCTGATAAGACCTGCCGTGATGTCACAATCACATGACTGCCAGGAACCAATAGCCGGCAGTCATGTGATTGTGACATCACGAGAGGTCCTGGCAGCACTGAGACAGAACAGCAAGGCACCGGAGACGCGCGGGACCGTGCAGGAGTCGTGGACAGGTGAGAAAGGAGAGAAGGAGAGGAGGAGGAGGACAAGAGTAGGACAAGAGTAGGAGGACAAGAGTAGGAGGACAAGAGGAGGAGGACAAGAGGAGGAGGACAAGAGGAGAGGAGGAGGACGCATAGGAGGACCGGGGGCCAAGAGGGGAGACACAGGGGATGAGAGGACCGGGGGCCAAGAGGTGAGACACAGCACCGGGGGCCAAGAGGGGAGACACAGGACCGGGGGCCAAGAGGGGAGACACAGGACCGGGGGCCAAGACGGGAGACACAGGACCGGGGGCCAAGAGGGGAGACACAGGGGATAAGAGGAAAGGACCGGGGGCCAAGAGGGGAGGACCGGGCGATAAGAGGAGAGGACAGGGGGCCAAGAGGGGAGACACAGGGGATAAAGAAGAGGACCGGGGGAGAGACTGACAGCTCTCAGGGAGCGATCTGACAGGAGGGCGGGCATCCTATTTTCTGTCGGAATTGGATGCCTATTTGGCACCCGATTCCAGGCATTAGAAGAATCCGATGCTGTCCGATTTATATCGGACAGCATCGGATTTTACAAAAATCGTAGTGTGAAAGTAGCCTAAGGGTGCTTTCACACGCTGTGTATTTGCTGATTTATTTTAAGATGAGCTCATCACAAAAAAGGAGTGGAACACTCAGAGGAAAAGTATAAGGGCTCGGACACACTCATCCGAGTTTGACGGACGAGTCTCGGAAAGGGCTGGAGCAGTGACACTGATCGGCCTCGGGGAGTCTGGAGCTGCACTAAAAAAACAAGCAGCCGACAGCCCCGTCCAGATAGAGAGGAGCCGTTCAGAGTCACTGCTTCAGCCCTTTCCGAGACTCGTCCGTCAAATTCGGATGTAATTAGGAGAGTGTGTCCTAATAGAAACAAGTGCTCCAATTCTGGATTTAATCACCCACTCCTGGTTTGTGATGAGCTCACATGTAAAAAAATGCAACAAATACACAGCGTGTGAATGCATCCTTAGCCTATTTAGTGTCGATGCATCACACACAAATTGAATTACAAAAATAGTTAAATGCAGGTTATAATGTAACAAAATACCGTAAGTAAAAGGCCAAGAGGGTACTTTGGCAAGCCACTGAATATTAAGATAATAGATAATTATAATATTACCATAACCTCAACTAATACAGGATCTTCCCTGGGATCCAAAAGGCAGTTTTGCACACTTGATCAAGTTTATGTACAAGCTAGAAAACCATGGGTAAGATTTTTTCCTGCTTTTTCTTTTTAATAAAGCAACGGAAAAAGGTCAATGAGTTCATCTAATTTCTACAGTTAAACCACACTATTTGGCCATATCCAGGCAAACGGTCTAATCAATTTATAAAGTTTGTCGCAAACACAATTTTTTTCAGGACAGTCCTCAGACTGGACCCATAATCCACAATATGAAAAATCTCGCCAGCATTTACATATCGAACAACCTTGTCTTGGTGGTCACACAGAACCATACCACATGGAAGCACAACTTGATTCGCATGCAACACTTATATAACCACTCAACATTAGAACACTCAGAGCTTTCACTAACATTTTAATGTTTGACCTCACAAAAGATACTGGTCTTTATGTATTTAGCAGTGTCAGGTCTTTTTTCTCCACCCTTAACACTCATACACTGAATTTGGTAGATAACTTTCCTCAAAACTTTCCTTATAGATATTATGCAAGTCTGAGAGGATCTCACCTACACTCGGGGCCTTTTTAGTTGCAATACAGCTTCCTGCTTGCTGAAGATCTTCTAGCGTTAACTGATCTTTTAAGATATTGGGGTCTCCTGATTCAGATTAGGTATCTATGCTAAATACCCTTTTAACTACTGAAGTTTATAATTCAATGCTGTGCCTGTTGTGTCCCACGAATGGGAACAACTTGTTGTATATATTTCTCTGCATTGTATATATTCCTCCAATCAGTAATTCCTTGTTGTTACCGGGTAGATTAGACTGTACTAAGGTTGTCCCAAAGTTGCTCCCTTAGTTGTGTCTGTACAGGACGTCCCCCCTTCTTCCCCAGTTAGTCTGCAGAAGCCATTGCTCAAGGCACATGTGTATACCCCTGTACAGATTAATCCTTTTTACCTATCGTTTATTGAGACTAATACAAGATACAGAAGAAACTACAGTGTTCTCCTGTCTTACTACAGCTGCAGTGGCGATCGAGTTGAAAACTGTCTGTTGCCCCTGATGGGGTAAGTACCGAGCATACAATTATCTAAGGGACTGAATTAGAGCACTTAGATTTACAGCCATCAGATGGGGACAGAACAGTGCCTTACAAATGTGAGTAAAAAAATATTGAAAACTTGCAGATGTTTGAGGTTTGGGTAACCACTCTGACATTGTATTGTGTTCTTTTCTGTGCTTGCACCTTTCTGATCAAGCATCCCCATGTCACTTCAGCCTCCTGTTCGTATTGCTGCTTCACAAATACACCAATATGTTTTCTTTAGCCAATGAAATGATTTAGTCATACCCATAATGACAACAGATGTTATCCAATGGTGTCAAAAGAAAAAAAAAGAACCAACTGTAACAATAACCTTTTCGTAAGCATACTGTAAATAGAACGAGGGAAAAATGTCAAAAGGATTGTTTCCCCTATAATGGTTTGTGTACTGAAAGAGATACAATAGACTGTTAGAAATGTGAGAAATGAGCAGTGCAAATAACACAGTAAGCAGTGAGGGATTTCTTATGATTAAATGGGATATATGGTATTTTTTTTACACTGTGCCTAGGAGAAGTCAGAGTCCGCAACTGACTTTGGCTTCCGCTGACGTCACCTTGATAGAGCGGCAGCTTCTTTTATCCTCTGCTCTGCTGTCAATTTCTTGCTGATTGGCAGCTGGATTCCACTGCCTAACTATGGAAAGCCGGATGTCAATCAGGATGACACTGACAGTCACGTCCCATCGAAAGAGTAGCTCGGAAGAAGATGAGCTGCTCTGCTGATGTGGAGTAGTTGAATCACCGGCAGGAGCAGTCAGTAAAAGTTCTGAGCCACCGACCAGTACAAAAGGTAGGTTGTACCTCTGTCAGCAACTACTTGTTTTTGTTTTTACTATGTGCCTAAAAACTAAGTCCTAAAACCCTCCTTACTTTGTCACTGCCTTGATATAATGTAGTCTAATCTGAGAACATACTCCATATCTATAAGTGGTTAACATGATGTTAACATGATGCTATTATCAATCATCACCACTGTATAATCCATTATTTTATACAGCTGCTTGTGAATATAACAGGCAAAAATCAAGAGAAAGTCACCTGGGCTATAAACTCACAGAGAATACTTTGTTTTAAAGAGTAAATGTCATTTAATTGAAGTATGAAAAAAAAAAAAAACAATACTGCACGGATTGTTAATGATGGGTCATATAGCAGCTAAGATAATCCTTTTTTTTGCCATATAACTTATTTTCTCACATTTTTCTATGCTATTTTGAAAAACAGCATTTTCTCTATGTGTGGCCGTGGCCAGCAGCTCATAGGGATTATTGCAATGTGATGTAATAGCAGAGAAAGGGTTAAGGACGGCTTCACACCACGGTTTTGGGGATCCGCATCTGTCCGGTGTGAACCGGACAGCCTTGAATACGATTTCGGCCCCGTAGTATTCCTATGGGGTCAGATGGCAGTCATTTGCCATCTGGTTTCCATCTGTCTGGGAGGATCCGGGAGAATTCAGGTTTTTTCTCTTGGACACAAAATCGCAGCTTACATTGGAGTCTAGGGTGCTGAATTCAACAAAGAAAACGGTCTGGCTCCCAGACGCCGGGTGCTGAGCCTCAGCGCCGGCCGGTACTGAACTTCAGCACTGTGGAGAGCTCCCCGCTGAGATTTCAGGACTGCGGCCAGCTGCCTGCCAGCCGCAATTTTGAAACTTCAGCAGGGACACCTCCTGAACCCTGCGATCTGCCGATTCCGGCAGAAAACAGGGCTGGAGGGCATATTTGCCTTCCGGTTCTGCTCTATCCGGAGCTGTCAGGTTCTGTCTGATGCTTCCAGCAAAACATCGGACAGAACCTGATACACCAAAACCGTGGTGTGAAGCCGCCCTTACAAAGATCCTGAGCTGTGTGGGGCCAGAAGACAGGGGGTTAACAGACATTGTGATACATCTTTCAGGCAGAAACTAGTCTGACCTGATCCTGAACTCTGACGTTGCTTAGCAACTCTAGGTTCCCTCAGAGCAATCTGATACAATGTTACAGGTCCATAAGCACTGAAGACGACTGTGACTGATAAAGATACATGTGTCTGCTTCACACACAGTGCAGTCAGGACACTTTGTAGAAGGATTATGAATGGTTTGCAACCAGTATTTTTTCTAATGAAGTATATTAAAAAGTTTATTAAAATCACTTGTTCTACATTATTATTAAATAAAAATTTAAATGGCAGTTACGCTTTAACAGAGAAACTTCAAAGAGCTATTAATTATGATGCTAAAGAGAAATGATTAGAATGAACAACAGTAGGCCACCATGATTCCCCAAAAATGTACATTATTTTTGGCTCCAAAATATATGCTAGGGCTTATTTTCAGAGGATGTCTTATATTATGGGTATATACCCTATTTACTATTGTTTAAATTTCCTGCTTAAATTTATTATTCTCTATGTACTGCTAAGTTTACCCCCAAAAGAAAGCAGACACCGCCCAAAATCACACTTGCCAGAGAATTAATGTTGGCAAGTGAATAAGCTCTCGGATACAAATCTCCTTTGCTATCAAGTCTGCATGAGTCCCCAACAGTTGGTCCCCTTGCAAGTACAATGCAGGTGAAATAGTGAGGGATCAGACAGTAACACTTATCTCTGTGTGAGAACCCATCAACCATCAGCACTTGCCAAATGTAATTGTTTGTAGTCTGGTGAGTGATATTTTTTGAGGGTGTCTGCTTTTTTTTTTTTATAAAGGGTTCTTCTGTATTCTTTAACTTTATATTGCTGTCTGGACACTTCCTTATTGAAATGCAACTAGGGGCTTATTTTTGGAGTAGGGTTTATATTTAAGCATATTTCAAAAAGCCAAAAAAAACCTGCTAGGGCTTATTTTCGGGGGAAATACGGCATAAATCATAATGGGATCAACATCCTTCTGTCAGCCAAAGAATTCCCTGCATTCCTTTGCACCCTATCAGGTTTCTGAATGATATTATGCAAGTCCAAACCATTAAACCCCTAAGATGGGTTTGCTGGTTAGTGACAGACTACCCTTAATACTACATACCTAAATGTCAATGATTACATATAACTCTTCCAGACTGATTCTCTATCAATTCAGTAATATCCAACCCTTGGATAGTCAATAGGCAATTTCTCACCATGATTCCCTGTATTTCACAGCTTCTTTCAATTGCTTGATGTTCATTCCCATGCTTGCCAATGAGCCTTCAGTCCTCCTGGTTTCCTGTTATCATCCTTTGACCATTCAGAGTTTTCTTTCTAGTAATTTTAAACTCATCACATGTCCTAGCTGTCTATCACTGTCTTAGCTACCTTCTCTAACACCACAACTTAAAGGCATTAATTTTTCTTCTGTCTGTGTGTCCACATTTCATAGCCAGAAGTCACAATTGGGAGCACAACTGCACTGCACTGATCAGTCTTTGATTGACAGTAATTCAGATGCCCTTGCACTTTCATATTTGGTCCATGCTCATGATGGATATGTGCCCCATTGCTTGATCCCTCTTGTCTCTGATTAAAGGGACGCCATCAGGTCATTTTTCAGTATGACACTAACAGTATCCTTGAAGAGTGGCCAGGTAGAACTTTTAGAATATGTAAAAATCATTACTTTACCATTTGTAGTTCTATTGCTATAAGCATCTTTACACCCAGCAGGCAGCTAGCTCCTAGAGTAAAAGTAATAGAGTGGACTAATCCATTAGTCTGTCTGTGTAAGAGTTCATTTATTATTCACTTCTTATCAGGCAGCTCTCCCCTCCCTCCTCCCTCCTCCCTGTGCTCTGCCTGTCGAGTTTCAGTTTCATTTAGAAGAGTCTGATGAGGAGACAAGGGAGGGGGAGATTACAGGCACACATCTGATTACCTTAAGGGCCTGTCACACGCGTCAATATCGCCTGCACGATATCGGCTGCACGTGACGTTGCAGCGATATTGACGCGTGTGACATAGTGAATCAACCAGCGATAAATCGCTGGTTGATGATCGCCAGGTTTTAGAATCAGTCCTAAAACCTGGCGATTGTCGCCCGGTGGACACGCAGCATCGCTGCGTGTGACACCGGGACTAGCGATATTCCAGCTCCCAGCGCCTCTCAGAAGCGCTGGGAGCTGGTATCCAAGGTACACTGCGGGTAACTAGGCAGCGCGCGCTGCCTAGATACCCGACTGTGTACCTTAGTTACCAGCCTCCTCCGCTCACCGGGTGAGCGGAGGAGGCTGGTAACTAAGGTACACGTCGGGTATCTAGGCAGCGCGCGCTGCCTAGTTACCCGCGTTGTACCTTGGAGACCAGGCTGCTCCCGCTTCCAGCAGGCTGGCAGCGGGAGCAGGACATCGTGGAAACGATATTTAAATCGTTTCCATGATGTCACTGGTCAATTGATCGCTGGTGAGTCTGTCTGTGTGACAGCTCACCAGCAATCAGCCGTCAATGTCGTCAGCGATCAGATCGCTGACGACATTGACGCGTGTGACAGGACCTTTAGGGTACAGTCACACTTGGTGATGCACCAGCGATCCCGACAACGATCCGACCTGGTAGGGATCACGGGTGCGTCGCTACATAATTTTTGCAAAGTATTCACTGATCTCAGGGAGAGCAGCTCAAGAAAACACTGCTGGCAGCCGGCTAAAGCGCTCAACACAGTGAATTCCTAGGCCCATTACTCCCTGGGAATATTGAATATGCAAATAGAGTCTGTGGAGCCTCGTTTAGGAGTCTCAACATAGGGCTAGCCAGATCTTCCTCTAGTGAAGGACCTAGCCATGATAACCACCATATTAAGTGGTCCTTTGAGTCAATATCCAGCTCTTTACAAGCTTAAAGATATGACAAGGGAATACCAAGGCCAGGTATCCATCCACAGACAGCAGTTTCGGGGTGTTGCCCCTCATCAGTGTGGAGTAGGATTCTGGCTAGGTGGGAGCAATGCCTAGTAGACCAACAAAACAAAGTATTCACTGATCTCAGGGAGACCAGTTTAAGAAAACACTGCGGGCAGCCGGCTAAAGCGCTCAACACAGTGAATTCCTAGGCCCATTGCTACCTGGGAATTTTGAATATGCAAATAGAGTCTGTGGAGCCTCGTTTAGGAGTCTCAACATAGGGCTAGCTAGAGGAAGATCTGGCTAGCCCTGTGTTGAGACTCCTAAACGAGGCTCCATAGACTCTATTACATAATTTTTGGTGAGATGTCAAACAGTCAGATCTCACCAGCGATGCAGGAACGATATGGTGGTTGTTGGGAACCTGTCACTCTCAGGTGTAGTATTGGGATCGTTGGTCGTTGTCCCTGTCATACACAGCGATGCAGCTTTCCCAGCGGGAGCGCAACAACCAAAAGATGATCCAGAACAGTTTGTAACGATCAGCGATCTCACAGCGGGGGCCTGATCGCTGCTAAGAGGTTGAAAAGAAGAAAAAGAGGACACATGCTACGCTTCTTGTGCCCTTGATCATGGACCATTCCATATTTCCATATCTATCACACCCTGTAGCTTCTTGATCATCGTAGAGATATTAAGTTAATCAGGCATTCCCACCATACTTAGCACTTTCTAAATCGTATCATGCTTAATATAGTCAAATGCCTTGGTAAAATCAAGGACCACAGGTAGAGCTTTCTCTGGAACTCCCTTGTCTGTTTTAGGATCCACCTCAGGTTTGTGCTGTGAGCATGGGTCTCTCTATCCTTACACAATTCAACTAGGGCATTATTAAGTTATCAATCAAGGATATTGCTCAAGCAGTTTAGAATGATATTTAGAAGCACCTTGTTAGTAGGGAGGGTCAAGGCGATTGTTCAATTTTCAGACTAGGAAATTAATTTCATATAACTGGTTAAACTATGCTATTCCTGCCAGTTCAAAGGGGCCCCTGTCCAATAGGAAACTTGGATCCTTTGAAATAGGACAAGAAATAGGGAGAAAGACAGGAAGACTCCACATCTAAAGGTAACATAAATCTGTGGTTCAGTGACCCATTCCTTAGCTGTGAATGGTAAAAAATTCTGTCAGTTAATACAGATTGAAATGTCCACTGAGCTAAGTTAGAAAATGGTTAGATTTATAGTATAAAAACTGCTACGAAGAAGATATGAACAACTTTCCAATGGAAACCATTCTAAAGTTCCAACCTGCCACAGAACAATATCAGGAAAACGTCTTCTGTCAATCTGGTGTGTTATTATCTATCAGTGTAAAGGTAAAGTTACACGGTACGATATTGTGAACGATATCGCTGAAACGTCACGTTTTGTTCAGAACCCCAAACTACAGATACTGCGTTTCGGGTAACTGTCCCTCATCAGTGTAGTGTGTGGGATATTCTGATCTGGCTGTATGAGAGGCTATAGACGAGGTCGGGTCAGAATATCCCACACTCTACACTGATGGGGGGCAGTTACCCCGAAACGCAGAATCTGTAGTTTGGGGTTCTGATCTGGCACAAATCCTTAGACATATTAAAAGGCTTATGAAAACGTCGACTATGACTTTGAGGAGCTACCTAAAGATGGCGCTATAGTTTGTCCACTTCCTCTCTGAAGTGACAATTTGCATATTTCTCAGAGGAGGGTTGCAGCTTTAAATCTCCTTATCTACTTAACTGTCTCCTTATGGTTGTAGGCAAACTCCTCTCCATAAGGTAGATAGCGAGTTCCACAGACCTCGTCTATAGCCTCTCATACAGCCAGATCAGAATATCCCACACACTAAACTGATGAGGGGCCGTCACCCTGAAACGCAGCATCTGTAGTTTGGGGTTCTGATCTGGCACAAATCCTTAGACAAATTAAAAGGCTTGTCAAAAAGCGACCATGACTTTGAGGAGATACCTAAAGGAGGTGCTGGAGTTCGTCCACTTCCTCTCTGAAGTGAAAATTTGCAGCTACATCTGTTTACTTCTGTATCTACTTATATTTTTCAGACTATTCACATGCATCTACCTACTCATATCTATCTATCTATCTAATGTATCTATCATGTATGATTCATTTATCCAAGCAAATCTAATTACCGTATACAGTATCTAAATCTATTTATCCATCTACTTATCAATTTCTCTACTTATACTATTCTACTCGCACATCTATCTACACATATCTGTTTATCCACCTCTCTACTCCTGTCCATCTAATTTTCTACATCTATCGCTCCACTCATATCCATCTCATTATCTACTCCTGCCTATCTACCCCTCTCTATCTATTCTTAACCACCTATGCATTTAACAAACAATGCATATATCAATCTAGTTAAATACTCTTATCTACATACTTATCTGATTACTTCATCCATCTATTTCGCCTATGTTATATGTACTTAAATAGGAATATTTTATCCTTAAAAAAAACCCAAAAATTTTACTAGAGCTTTGTTTTGTCACATTGTTACTGACTTTCGCACACTGACTGACAAAATGCACTTCGAAGAATTTTGTGCGCAGGAAAGCTCCCAGCGAAGAAGAGGTATGTAGAATGATGTTATCCACAGGATGGGGCAGCGGAACAGCAGCTAGACAGCAGTCACCGCAGGCAGCTCTCTAACAGCCGCTCTAGAAAGCTATAACACTGCTGGAAAGAATGGCCCCTGACAGAGGGCTGACTCAGCAGGAGGTAGTGGTTTATGTAATCCACGGCAATCCATTATTACAAAGGAGCTTTCACAAACTCCTGAGCACTGGGCACAGCTAGGTTATTGATTAAAGAGACAGCGGAAGCACAGACAAAGGGAGGAGGGAGGGAGAACAAGGCCCTCATCCATTAAGGGATGCTGCTTTCCACCAATTAGAAAGAGAAAAATCATTACTCAGCAGCCATCAACGACCTATAGGCAGCGATGAAGCGCAAACACTTAATTTATCTCCCCCCTCCTCCTGATGACAGGCACCTCTTAGGAAATCCAATGACAGCTATTAGGGATGCTTCTACATACAGATTAGAGCGCACAATCTGCCAGGCAGCGGAATCTTCATCTCCGTCTGCGGGCTTCGCTCGAACCTCCAGGGATAAAATGCTGCCATGCATACAATCAAGCGATACATTTTTACATTATTCCACTGATGATTTCAAGGGAATAACCTTAAAACACACGTTATTTCTTTCTCCTCTTAGACACGTTACCTGTAGGAAATGAGGTGTACCTGAGGTGACTTGCGATCACGATGCTCAGCTGTCAGCGCCGCTGGATAATCAATGCTTTGTCACACATTGTATGGGAGTACACAACAATCTAAACGTTAAAGCGGTTCTATCAATTCTTGTCAACACACCTGAACTAAAAGTAAATCAAAGTGAATCAGTCAACAGGTTTTTCTACGCCATCTGAGAGCAGCATGATATAGGGGCAGAGCTCCTGTGTCTGGTGATGTATCACTTACTGAGCTGCTTGCTACAGACTTTATAAAATCACTGGTTCATCTGCTGCAGATCTAATGGTGGGTTTACACGTCCTGATATCGGCGTCCAACTCGACCAAAAGTCACGTGGTTCGTGCGTTGGACCCGATATCGTTCGTGCATTGTATGGTGTGAACATCCAATACGATGCATGAACGATGTCAATACGATATCGGGGATCGAATGAGCGTGCTATTCAATGCTCCGATATTGAAGGGAGATTGGAGCCGGATCGTGCTGTGTGACAGCCCAACTACGATGTGCAGTACAATGTCCCCCATTCACTACCATGTTAAATGGTCGTTCCTGGGTCGGGGGCGTAGACATCGTAGGGACGTTGTATCACGATATTGGGACGTGTAAACCGCCGATGCGATTCTTGGAAAACCGGGCACAAAAAGCGTGCTCCCGCGCCGTCGGATCCAATATCAGACCGAGTTGGAGCGTGTAAACCCACCATAACAGTTCTCTAAATGCTGAGCTCTGTACAACCCTACCCTCACCACTGATTGACAACATTCTGCAGAGGCAGAAAGCTGCTAATCAATGGTGGGGTTGAGAGATAAACACAGCTCCAGAAAATGGAGGAATGCAAGTCAGAAGGTTTACTAGTCCACTAATGATAGGTCAGGTCATGCTGATCAAGTAATGATTTTATCAACACAACAGCAAGCAGCCCAGTAAGTGACACATCTTTGGAATCAGGGGCTCTGTCTTTATGTGGCAAAGGTGTCCTAAGTGTCCTACATTGATTGATTTCAGATTCACATATTCGATATTGAACTGAAAATTGCGGCTGTGATACAAAATCCCCAACCATAATTTTAGAAGTTATGGTAACAATTAGGCTACATTCACACTGTGCGTTTTTGGTCTGTTTTTGCTTGTCAGTTTTTGTAGCCAAAACCAGGAGTGGGTGATAAATACAGAAGTGGTGACCTGTTTCTATTATACTTTTCTTCTGATTGTTCCTCTCCTAGTTTTGGTGAGTAAATTGTGTCTTGCGATTCCCCACTCTGCCTAGAGATAAGACCCTATGCACATTTTTGTCTCACAATTATAGGGACCTACAAGCATGGCTCAGTTACACCAATTCTATCAGGAGAAATGGGCCCAAATTCTTACCAACTATTCTGAGAAGCTTGTGGAAGGATATCCAAAATGTTTGACCTAAATGATACAGTTTAAGGCAATGGTACCAAATATTAATAAAATGTATAATGTATGTAAACTTGTAACTCCATAGAAAGAAATAAAAATGCCTAAAAACATTCTTCTCTCTCATTATTCTGGCATTTGGCAAATATTAATAATTATGGTAATTCTAATGACCTAAAATGGGAAAGGTTTATTCTGATTTCATGTCAAATAGTGAGAAAAACATGCATGTGTCTTTTTATATAGTGCATGTAAACGTCTGGTTTCAACTGTGTATAGAAGAATGTACTGGCTTTCATCATTGAAATTTACATTACAGGGAAATATAGAGTGGCAGTACAGTCTGTAGCTACATAAATGACAAGGAGACGCATAACTATATATGTTTATTTCATTAAAGAAAGAAATAGGGAGGAAGTCCAATCTGTGCCTATATAATTGACAAGGGGGCAGTAAACACAGCCCTCTACGCACCTACCTGATTACAGTAAGCAATGATGAAAGTAAAATTGTAATTACATAATTTCTAAGCAGGGGGAAGAGGCAGTACAATATCTGCCTACCGCATTACAATAACAAGAAAGTAAAAGCACCTAAATAAAGTGAGAGTACATATTTTACAGTAAGAGCACATAAGGTCATTCAATAAGTGTCTACATAATTTACAATGAAAGAGAAGAGGCAATAGTATGTGTCTAATCAATACAGGGAGGGACAGGAAGACAGTACTAATTGTGTCTATGTTATTTACAGGAAGAAACAGGGAGGCAGTACAATCTGTGCCTACATATTTATAAAGAGAGAGTCAGGGGCGGACCTACCGTGGTGCAGCTGGTTCAGACCGGTAGGGGACCCTCAAGCACCTGTAGGGGGTCCCCTGTGACCCTATGTCAGAGGAGAGGAGGTTATCTGAGGGAAGCTTGGCTGTTCCCGCCCCTCGTCTCCCCTCCAGCCCCGGCTCCCAGATCTACAATGAGCGGCTCGGCGCAGTTAAGAGCCGCACGCAATTCCCTCTGCGCGCCCTGCTGGTCACCTGCCGCTGTCACACCCCCCCTCCTTACCTGACGCTGCCAGCAGCCTTCCCCCCCGCTCCTCAACTAAAGCTGCACCAGGGCCCACCGGGCTGAAGGTCCTGCCACTGGAGAGGGTAGAGGCATGACTATATGCGCCTATTTCATTTGAGGGAGAAACAGGCAGACAATACAACCTATGTCTATGTAATTTACAAAAAGACACAAGAGGCAGTGCTATTTGCCTATTTAAATATATGGAAAGAAAAAAAGACAGTATTATATGTGTCTACGTTATTTAAAGGGAGACAGTAAGGCAGTGTAAGCTGTGCCTGGACAATTTACAAGAAGAATGTTGAGGTAGTACTATATGCACTTACTCCATTACAGTGTCACAAGTCAGTAGAAGTTTTGTGACAGCTCTGGGTCTCCTGGATTTAACATGTAGTTAATTTATTTTGTTGTCAGCAAGGGTTAATGTCAGTTTCCTTGCTGGCAGCCCCAGTATACCTCAGCTTGCATTAAGGTTGGGGATCACACCCACTTCAATTTAAAGAGTCAATGATACAACACATGACTACTGGTTATAAGAAACCCATTCTAAAGCTGACCTTGGTGGAGTGAAGTGGTCTCCAGTGGCTGCTGGTGTTTTGTTGCTGGGTTCTGCTGCTCAGCAGTGCTGGCTTCTAATCCAGGGTTTGAGCTGCAGCATTCAAGTTGGTGTATCCTTTTTGTTTTGTCCCCCCAGTCTGTCTACCTCCCTGTGTGTGGATTACATCAGAGTTATTATCTAGCGAATGTACTGGTCTACACACTAGCCAGGGGTAGTTGACGTGACAACCAGCGACAATACACCTGACAGTGGTGGGGGGAAGGACCCACACAGGGTCGACAGGGCAGCTAGGAAAAGTCACAGGCAAGTGGCAGGAGGTGTCCCATCCCCTGATCCCTTCTGTTATGGCCTTCCATCCTCTATACCATCAATCTGAAGCCCTTGTGTTACACTGTGCGCTGGACATACCGTAGTCGCTCGTGACATACAGAGAGAGGCTGAGGCAGTACAATAAACACAAATGTATACTTATATCATATGTACTAAGTCGCTCGTGACATACAGAGAGAGGCTGAGGCAGTACAATAAACACAAATGTATACTTATATCATATGTACTATTGAGAGATGTCCATGACTTTTCTACTTTTTTTTTTTTTTTTTTAGATATTTAGCATTCAGTACACAGTTTTCAGCAGAGCCACATCATCTGTAGGAAAGTAATATACTTTAATGCTCCCTCCAAGCATTTATTATATCCTTCCCCCACAGTCTTTTTTTGTCAGCTCACAGCCTCTTCGAGACCATGTTTTAAGAAAGGCATTTTGTCCATGTTGTCCCTGTGGCAGAAAACATTCATAGCAGAGGTTACCAGAAAGTCTGCAGAGGACATGAACCGACTGGCTTGAAGACTACTATTGTATTCCACAGTATGAAATGCACATTACTATAATAAATCTCTCTTTTTGTAAGTCAAACTCAAATCAAATGCTGGTTTTAAATGTCATGACTGACCGCTGAAGACCACACGCATTTGATGGCCTCTCACAATGACCGAGTCTACCTGTTACAATTATGTATACTGGAATTATGCAAGCAATTATGCTGTCTTTAACAGAAGAACTGCTGTCATGGGCTGGAACATTAGTGTCTCTGCATCACCAGCGATGTCTCTGTAGTTCTGGGCTTTGCTACAGTGTGTATCTAGTTGGAAAGACACTGCTGTAAAAGGTAAAGATTTTTCTATGGGCTGCTACAAGGCATGCATAACATGGGGTAAAATGCATAAGAGTAAGACAATGATCCTAGATAAGGGTCAACTGACTGTTAACTCTTTGCATTAATTGGCCCAGTTCTTAAGGGCACAGAGTTAGCCATTATATATCAGAAACAAGCAGAGGTGATCCCGCTGTTTTCTCCAATGAAGAGTGGCCACTGCCTATGCTGGCAAAAACCTGGCACTGTAGAGAATACATGGCAGATGTTTTAGGCCACGTGCACAGGCTGAGTATTTAATGAGTTTTTTACCTCAGGATTTGTAGACAAAACCAGGAGTGGGTGATAAATACAGAAGTGGTGATGTGTTTCTATTAAGGTGCCATCACACCTGGCGACGTCGCTAGCGACATCGCCGAAAAAGTGACGTATCAGCGATGTCGCTAGCGACGTCGCGCTGTGTAAATGAGCAGCGCGACCGCGTTTTATCGCCAGTCGCAGGTTGACAGGTTTACGGGAAGAACCGTAAACCTGTCAACCTGCGACCTGCGATAAGGCTGGATCGCGCCGTGTGACATCACCAGAGCGATGTCGGCGGCGATCCAGCCTATACCGCAGCGTTACTGCGGATCGCTCGCTGGGCTGAGCCCAGCCCAGCGAGCGATGTCACCACCTGCATCGCTGCGGTGTCGCCGGCCGCAGCGATGCTGTGTGACAGCTGGCCAGCGATGTCGGAAGCGAGCGGGCACCCGCGCATCGCCTCCGACATCGCTGGCCAGATCGTGCTGTGTGACGGCACCATTAGACTTTTCCTCTGATTGCTCCACTCCTGGTTTTGTCTACAAATCCTGAGGTAAAAAACTCATCAAATACTGAACGTGTGCACGTGGCCTTAAAGGACTTTGGCGGTGTCATCAGGTTTTTTTGTATGAAATCTGAAGATCGCATCATGTAAGGGGTTCAAACACAGATTTCATCAATGCCTCTATCAAGGTTCATAGTGTCTTTTACCTGTAATGTTTGTTTTAGCACTAGGAGATTACAATTTATCATGGACTAGATTGCCTCCTGCCTGGTAGTCTTGCATGCCACCTGCTGTGATTAGTAGTTCTCTGTCTATAGATATTGCTAATACAGAGCCTGGAGTAGGCTTCCCTAGCTTCATCATCTCTGCTGCATGCTAAATCTAAAAACTGAGATGAGTTTGAAAACCAGATGAGGCAGGAAAACCTGGTGACAGATTCTCTTTAAGCACTAGAATATATACAAACATATATATATATAATTAATATAGTTAAATATCTTCATCTATACAGATCGGTAGAATCTCAATACATATACTTGTAACTTATCACTACCATAGATAGGAGTCGTGCCTTTAGACCACATAACAAACAGAGAAAACCACGAAAACTCCTTCAATAAAGTGCATAAAGTGAAATTTGTTGTACTGATACTAAAAGGATAGGCATGGGGTGTACCCAGGACCAGCAATGCAGTTAGCGTACACCTAAGGTCACTCAAAATATGCAGTGCAAAATACGCTAAAACATATGCATTACAGACTAAACTATATTATAGAGTTTTTACAGATTTTTACACATACTCCGGAGCAAATAACACTAGTAATACATTAGGTCAATCATACAGTCATGGCCAAAAGTTTTGAGAATGACACCAAAATTATATTTTCACATGATCTGCTGCCCTCTGGTTTTTATTTGAGTTTGTCTGATGTTTATATCACATACAGAAATATAACTGCAATCATATTATGAGTACCAAAATGTTATATTGACAGTTAGAATGAGTTAATGCAGCAAGTCAATATTTGCAGTGTTGACCCTTCTTCTTCAGGACCTCTGCAATTCTCCCTGGCATGCTCTCAATCAACTTCTGGACCAAATCCTGACTGATAGCAGTCCATTCTTGCATAATCAATGCTTGCATTTTGGCAGAATTTGTTGGTTTTTGTTTGCCCACCCATCTCTTGATGATTGACCACAAGTTCTCAATGGGATTAAGATCTGGGGAGTTTCCAGGCCATGGACCCAAAATCTCTATGTTTTGTTCCATGATCCATTTAGTTATCACCTTTGCTTTATGGCAAGGTGCTCCATCATGCTGGAAAAGGCATTGTTGGGCACCAAACTGCTCTTGGACGGTTGGGAGAAGTTGCTCTTGGAGGACATTCTGGTACCATTCTTTATTCATGGCTGTTTTTAGGCAAGACTGTGAGTGAGCCGATTCCCTTGGCTGAGAAGCAACCCCACACATGAATGGTTTCAGGATGCTTTACAGTTGGCATGAGACAAGACTGGTGGTAGCGCTCACCTCTTCTCCGAATAAGCTGTTTTCCAGATGTCCCAAACAATCGAAAAGGGGATTCATCAGAGAAAGTGACTTTACCCCAGTCCTCAGCAGTCCACTCCCTGTACCTTTTGCAGAATATCAGTCGGTCCCTGATGTTTTTTCTGGAGAGAAGTGGCTTCTTTGCTGCCCTCCTTGAAACCAGGCCTTGCTCAAAGAGTCTCCGCCTCACAGTGCGTGCAGAAGCCCTCACACCAGCCTGCTGCCATTCTTGAGCAAGCTCGGCACTGCTGGTAGTCCGATCCCGCAGCTGAAACAGTTTTAAGATACGGTCCTGGCGCTTGCTGGTCTTTCTTGGGCGCCCTGGAGCCTTTTTGACAACAATGGAAGCTCTCTCCTTGAAGTTCTTGATGATGCGATAGATTGTTGACTGAGGTGCAATCTTTCTAGCTGCGATACTCTTCCCTGTTAGGCCATTTTTGTGCAGTGCAATGATGGCTGCACGTGTTTCTTTAGAGATAACCATGGTTAACTGAAGAGAAACAATGATACCAAGCACCAGCCTCCTTTTAAAGTGTCCAGTGGTGTCATTCTTACTTAATCATGACTGATTGTTCGCCAGCCCTGTCCTCATCAACACCCACACCTGTGTTAATGGAACAATCACTAAAACGATGTTAGCTGCTCCTTTTAAGGCAGGACTGCAATGATGTTGAAATGTGTTTTGGGGGTTAAAGTTCACTTTCTAGGCAAATATTGACTTAGCAAGTAATTGCTGTTAAGCTGATCACTCTTTATGACATTCTGGAGTGTATGCAAATTGCCATTAGAAAAACAGAAGCAGTAGACTTTGTTAAAATAAATATTTGTATCATTCTCAAAACTTTTGGCCATGACTGTACAATTGATCACTGTGGTAATCCACCACTGGCTACAGAAACTGATACAATGTGCATGTATAGTATCATTTGTTATCATGCTCATACTCATACCATTAATCAAAAAATCAGGACCATAGCCACCAATTAACATAAAGTGCACAGTTATAGCATAAGTATAATGATACCTATAATGGTCGCTGTTTGAGGACCGCAAGCCAGGTGCCGTCGACCCCTACGGCCGTTTTGGCTATACCTTCGTCAGGTCATGCTCTGCTGCATGCTAAATCTAAAAACTGAGATGAGTTTGAAAACCAGATGAGGTAGAAAAACCTGGTGACAGATTCCTTTTAAGCACTAGAATATATACATGTATATATATACATATTTAATATAGTTTACAAGCAAACTCACACACACACATATATCTATATATATATATATATATATATGTATACGTATATGTGAATATACATACATGCATACATACACACACACACTTCATAGTTTTAAAACTATATGACACTTCAGACTGTATTACGCATCCAGGTTTAGACAATAGAAAGTAGAAAAAAAATATTTCAGACTAATTAAACTTGCATGATGATCTATCCAATGAGTAGGAGCGGGGTGGGGTTTCAATAACTTTATAAAAACCATTTAAGACAGTTTTGCATTTCAAATTGCAATATATGAATGGACGTTTAAACAGGAAGCATATGGGTTAACGTAACTGCATTATCTCTAGCTGATTAGGTGACATTAATTATTTTGCATCACAAAGACAGGTTGCAAACATGACTTTTTATTTCTCATATTATAACAATGTGTGTACTGAATAGAATGGGACCTCAGCTCTGCTACATCTGTGTCCCAGTCTATGCAGCTGCCTCCGCTTTGCCCTGCACATTACATTCAGCTCCAATGACAGCGGAGCTTCCCTGATGTGGGGGAGGAATCATGCAGGCGTGTGCTTGCATGAGTTCAGTGTGAAAGAATCTCACATTGCACTGCGCACTCCAGTATTAAACAATGCTGCAGCTCAGATGAGTATTTTCTCAGCCTTAATTAGATTGAGGAAAAAACTTCAGCATGCTGCAATTGTCTGCAAATCTTTGCTCACTAGCACATAGACAAGTCTATGGGTGTGAACGAAACATCGCACTGCTCTCTAATGTCATGCCAGTGCAGTGCAATATATGCAAAGACTGACCGCGGAGAAGATGGAGAGATTCTCCTTCTCCCCAGCTTTATCCAATCACAGGATCAGATCACAGATACATAACACTTGGTCACGCTCGCAGCAGAGCCTAAGCTGAGTGTCATTAGCATATTGCATTAAATGCTATCACATCAGGTGCCATATGCTAATGTAACTCCAGCCTATGTATGAGGTCAGCACTGGAGAATAGGTGTGTCAGGCAGACTGAACGATCTGTATTTGTTGCACTCAGAGGTCAGCGTCCATCATGAAGAAAAAACATTGCATGGCCATGAATGTCGATGTGCTCAGCTATCGGTGATCGGGGAGGAGCAGTTCTCTTAGCACTTCCAGATCACTCAGCACACAGCCGGGAAGGCCAGACACTGCAGGAGTTCGGAGGGAGTAGTTGCCTCCAGACTAGGACGCAGGTACTTTTTGCTAAAAAGTGTCCAAAAAATACAGTATTAAATACTTTTTTTTTATTTTAAGCAATGAGCAATGTGAAACATAAAAGGAAAGAAGAGGTTAATGAGAGAGAAATGGGCATATGTAGAAAACTCACAAACAGTCTGTCATGGTCTCGAAAATGGTAAAGTCACTGCCACCATTTTTAAGAACGGTCTAGCCTAAAATTGTTCAGTTTCCTGCATTTTTCAATTGAAAGCTTAATCTACGTTTATAAAGTGCACGTGACATTTCAGCACTGAAAACATTCATACAGCTTACTCTTGATCAGTCCAGGTGTCTGACATAAGTTTGCACAGCAATTTAGACTTTAGAGAGCTGTGAAATCTAGTATATTAGGCATACTTGGAATATTAATGGCCTGAAGTTAGTAGGGCTTGAGCAGGGTAGGTTATAGGCATGGTTTGGTGTAGGTGGGTATTTACCGAAGGAATACATTCATTTTTAAGTTTGTGTGGTCATGGAGTTGATTATAATAGAAGTGGGGGTCTGGGTTAAAGACCCCCAGATGGGGGGCCATGGGGCGTCAGTTATAGCGTGTGGATGGCCACCCAGTTATGCCCACCACCTAAACCAGTCACACTTACTAGTACACATTAACTATACAAGGAATGGCTTAGCTGCCCCCCCTGCACCCTCCTCCACCTGGGGGTCTTACGCTCAGACCTCCGTTTCTATTATAATCAACTCCATGACCATGCAAACTTAAAAATTACTAATTATTCCCTTCACATAAGGAAACACCAAGCCACACCCACTGATGCCAAACCACGTCTACCACCAAGCCACTATCTTTTGGCTATCAGATCTGCAAGTATGCTGTACATTAAGCACAAAATGGCACAATTTTACCCTAAGACAAGTGTATATATTAATTTATACTATGTTAAGCCCCTTTCTCATCAGCAGTTTTTGAAAAATGCGGCAGTTGCGGTAAAAAAAAACGCATCTGCGGCATTTTCCATCTAATTGACGCACTTGTGCAACTCTTGCGGCAAGTCCCATGCATTGTTTATGGGGCTTGCGGTAAGTGTGCGGCAGGTGCGGCAAGTGCGGTTTCGGTAGTTGCGGCTGCAAAAAAGATGCGGTCAGTGGCGTTTTTTTTCGAGGCCGCAACTGCCGCAACTACCGGAACCGCACTTGCCGCACCTGCCACACATTTACCGCAAGCCCCATAGACAATGCATGGGGCTTGCCGCAAGTGCGGCAAGTAGGTGTAAAATGTGGCAGATGTGCAACTGCCGCATTTTTCAAAAAACCGCTGATGTGAAAGGGGCCTTATATTGTATTCTACACTGCATACCAAAGGTTACAAAATACAATGACTTACACCCCAATGTAATTTGTAGCCATTAGATGTGAAACATGGAGTGTCTGTAAGGCCACGTGCACATGCTGAGCATTTGATGAGTTTTTTACCTTAGGATTTGTAGCCAAAACCAGGAGTGGGTGATATATACAGAAGTGGTGCAGGTGTTTCTATTAGACTTTTCCTCTGAATCCTCCACTCCTGGTTTTGTCTACAAATCCTGAGATAAAAAACTCATCAAATACTCAGCGTGTGCACGTGGCCTTAGTCTGCATTACCTGAATCACAGGTTTGTGGGCACATGAAGCTGGTTAGAGCCAGAGCAACCAAATTGGAAGTGTTCACAGCTGTGCCCAGTGAATTTGGGTCAAGCCAGAAAGGATAGAGGCCTGGTAAGTTTTTAGAAGACAATTGGTGGAACTGTGCTGAAGAAAGGGAAAACTAACCTTCATATAAAGAGCCACTTGGGCAGCAGCTGTACCAATGGGAGTCAGGTCTTGACAGATACAAAGCAGACAGTAGCTGCATGGAGAGATGCTGGGTATAAACAGGTCAAAGAACAGTTTGCATGGCCAAACGTAAGACAACAGCAAAGGAGAAATGAGTAACAACTGTACAACATTATCTGAGATAATGTGGACCCAAGGGAGACAGTAGAGAGATTGAGATTGGTTACAAAAGCAGAGTACTACCGCACAAATGCCCATAGATTTGCTGCTCGAGAGTGAAGGAATCTTCTTACTGGAGAGTGATCTTATAC
Source organism: Allobates femoralis (assembly GCA_033576535.1). NCBI lineage: Eukaryota > Metazoa > Chordata > Amphibia > Anura > Aromobatidae > Allobates > Allobates femoralis. Next base: position 169,740,064 of record JARQOC010000002.1, read on the forward strand.
CAGAGGTAAAGTCACCACCACAGTGCCAACCCATTGGCACACTAAGTAAAGCCAGCTGAAAGACAGTTTGCCTGGTTCAGAGAGGGCCTTTACAATAACATTACAAGAGATTCTGAAAGAAACCATTGAAGAGTGCATAGTATATAGGAGGAGGGGAAGAGGGGGATAATAGCTCACCGAAGTGCTGTAGATTAAACCACTCTGGAAGGAGATACACTGTGCAGGGATCCAGTCCTGGTCGTGGACGGTTGTAGACAAATAGAAGAAAAGCAAAGATCCAGCGCTGCAGAGGTACTCCAAATTCCAATTTTATTACATAAAAATCAACAGCTTCACATTGGGCAAACAGTAAACAAACCGACATGTTTCGACACAAAGCGTCTTTCTTAGTCCTAGACCTTTTGTGTTGAAACATGTCGGTTTGTTTACTGGTTGCCCCAATGTGAAGCTGTTGATTTTTACGTAATAAAATTGGAATTTGGAGTACCTCTGCAGCGCTGGATCTTTGCATTTCTTCTATTTAACCATTGAAGAGTTGAGCTGCAGTTTATGGGTAAGTGCCAAGCCTGTACCTTCAAGTGTGACACTACCGCCAAGAAGAACAGCTGTTTCTCATTTGTAGCCCATCTTACACATTTAGCACAGTACTTTTTTTTGCCATTTTAAATAATAAAAACTCCCGTGCACAAGGACTTTTTTTTTTACTATCAGTGCGTGCTGGAGTTTTCCCCTAAATTTTGCATTTTATTTAATGAGCAATTGCTCATTAATTTTTCTTACTCAGCAGTATTTTCCACCAATTTTAATGTACGGTTCATTTTGTTAGGCGTCTGACTGTATTACTACTTATCATGTGCTAGCATTATTTTAGAAGTAAGAGTGTGAGGACAGTACCTAAGAATGGTACAGCCTACTTGGCAAACAGGCAAGTGTGTGGATAGCATCTTGAAACAGCTGAGCCAAATTGGCAAAAAGGTGCCTGGATGTAGCAGAGCCAATTGTTTGAACAGCACCTTGGGATAAGGCGGTCGTCACACGCTTCAATTTAATGCACGATATCTCTTAAGCGATCTGCTTTTTGATCGCTTAAGCGATATTGTTTGTGCATCGCTGCGTGCAATCAAGCGATTTTACAATGTAAAATCGCTTGATCGTTACATCGCAGATTGATGAGCCGGAGCTCATATCAAGCGATAAACGCTTGATCAATCTGCATCATCGTGGTGTGTGACACCACGATGAACGATCTCCCAGCGGCAGAGCCTATGCTGGGAGATGGTATCTATGGTAAACGTCAGGCTACTAGTAACCCGATGTGTACCATAGTTACCAGCGATCTCGCTTCTCCACATCGCTGGTGAGTCTGTCTGTGGGACAGCTCACCAGCGATGTGAGTGATATTGTTAGTGATCGCGCGTGCACGTGATCGCTAACAATATCGTGCATAAGATTGATGCGTGTGACGGCCGCCTAACAGAGATGTTTTTGTCCAGATGCACAATAGGAGGATTGGAAAAGAGTCCAATGACAGTATGCTGGGTTGCAGCACCTGACAGCAGTGTGTGTTTTACTCTGTCAGAAAAGAAATCAACTGTCTGAGCTGACCTTCAGAGGCCTTGGATTGTAATATCTAAGCTTAGCATACCTGACACCTGGAAACACAACATGCACTAGAGCAGAGAGAGATGGCCTCTGAAAAAGGTGTGCAGCACTGGAGCTAGGACAGGTGCGTAGCAAGGTTTTCTTCAGAATTTCTTTTCAGAAATATATTATACGGTATATATTATTATACCTAAATGGTCCCCAACAAGAATAAGTGGATAAATCAGTTGAACTGATCAGTTGTGTTTGCGTGTTAGGACCCCCTTTCATAGGAAAAAGATGGCTGTGTGCATTAGGTCACGCTCCAATATTCTACATAGGACACACAAAATCACCTAATCATATTCCCTGATTAGACGTTTAAGACATACGGTATCTATTTGTTAAGCTACATATGATAAGAGAATTATATGGACGTCACACTATATATTTTTTAAAGGAAGGAATTGGCACATGTATGTAACTAGCCATACAGTCACTAAAGGCCACGTCACACGCATCAATCTTAGGCGGCCGTCACACGCTGAGATATCTCGAGCGATATTGTAAGCGATCACGTGCACGCGCAATCGCTTACAATATCGCTCACATCGCTGGTGAGATGTCACACAGACAGACTCACCAGCGATGCGGAGCCGCGATCTCGCTCGTTACTATGGTACACATCGGGTAACTAGGGCCGCGCGTCGCTTAGTTACCCGACGTGTACCATAGTTACCATCTCCCAGCATAGGCTCTGCCGCTGGGAGATCGTTCATCGTGGTGTTATACACCACGATGAAGCAGATCGTGGCATCGTTCATCGCTAGATCTGAGAACCGAACCTCAGATCAGCGATGTCACGATCAAGCGATTTAACATCGTAAATCGCTTGATTACATGCAACGATATCTTGCCCGATATCGCTTAAGCGATCAAAAAGGAGATCGCTTAAACGATATCGGGCAAGAAATCGTTGCGTGTGACGGCCGCCTTATGAGCGATATTGTAAGCGATCACGTGCACGCGCGATCGCTAACAATATCGCTCACATCGCTGGTGAGCTGTCACACAGACAGACTCACCAGCGATGTTGAGCAGCGAGATCGCTGGTATCTATGGTAAACGTCGGGTTACTAGGTGCCGCGCGGCGCTTAGTAACCCGACGTTTACCATAGATACCATCTCCCAGCATAGGCTCTGCCTCTGGGAGATCGTTCATCGTGGTGTCACACACCACGATGAAGCAGATTGATCAAGCGATTATCGCTTGATTTGTGCTCCGGCTCACAAATCTGCGATCAATCAATCAAGCGATTTTACATCGTAAAATCGCTTGGTTACACGCAGCGACGCACAAACGATATCGCTTAAGCGATCAAAAAAGCAGATCGCTTAAGCGATATCGCTCATAAGATTGATGCGTGTGACGTGGCCTTAAGTCTTGCATGCTTACCCAGAACTGCTTCTATAGAAAATCAGGATCATCAATAGCACAAAGACCACAGGCCTCAAGTCATCAAAGCATTTATGTAAAACAAACTGGAAAAAAAAGCTTTGAAACTTTGGGAAATTACGGTATGTGAATTTTGAAGTTTTTGTGCCATGTTCGCCCAATTTCGAAAAAGGAAGGGCGTAGCTGGGGTGGGACAGGGGCATGATAGGGTTTAGCAACTCCCACTCCTGAAATTAATGATGAGCAGTGGCATACCTTACACCAGGCACTGACTAAAGGAAGATTTGTGGTGAGGTGCACACAAATTCGCCACCTCACCTGGCATCCAAGTCTTAATGAATCAGGAGTCTCACACTCCACCATGCCCTCTTATCAAAAACAGCATGAAAAATGCTGATCTTGATGACTCAAGGGCACAGCATTTACACTGCAGCCCTTTAAAAAACTGGAGTAAGATTTGTGACCTGCTGCTTGTCATCAATTCTACAAGCAGGGGTTACCAAGCCTTATTACGCCCCTATCGGGCCTTCGCTCCACCCACTTTATTAGAGCTGGGTGCAGTTTTCTGGAGTAAAAGCTTTGACGACTCAAAACTTGCAAGTGATTTCTGCCCTCATCAGATTCAACAGAGGAATACACCACAGAAATACTAGAGTATGCTCCAGTGCTCCAGGTTGATAGCAGCATAGCCCAGAAAACATGTGATTCTGTGTTGCAGCGTATAATTAAAATATACAAAACAAACCCATGGAAAATTCTGAGTATAAAAGGTGTTACGTATGGTCTAGTACATGGTATCAGAAGAGCATATATAATCACATCCGTATTGGTGGCATATTTAAAAGAGGTGTGACATAGAGATACAGAACGTTTGTGGCAGATCTGCTTATAGACTATTATTCGCATGAAGAACATCGACATATATTGCTAATTCATCCATTGATTCTTCATTCTGATAATTCATGTATTTGCATCTGAATATATATTCCATATCAAAATGGTATTTTGCAAGTTCAAGCAATCTGCGAGTCCAGGACTCCGAGTGAGCAGGAAGTTGGCCTAGAGCCAGACCTCTATAAAATAAGAGGTAAGTACATATGTCAGACACAACTGTGCCAATCCATTCATACAGAACTAAATACGAACAAAATGTGTGAATTTGGCCTAAAGCCAATCCTACGGCTGTGACATATTGATAATTCCGCCCAGGAGTTTCCAGTGCATGACCTTTAGAAATTATAATTAACAAACAATTAATTGTTTCATATTTCTCAATAAATCAAGGCTTTTTTTATTGGCACTAAAGCCTATTGATTCTTTAATGAGGGGAAGCAGCCGCTACGATTGTCTGATCCAAGGCCATCATTAAACCTTCTTGTAAAGTGAAAAGACAACAGTGCCATCTACAGGGTTTAAGAATACGGGGGATCAATACCCTAACAAAGAGCTTTTTCCAGACACGGCATGTAGGCCAGAGAGATGAGAATTCAGATATCAGGACAAGGAGCACGATTCGTACATTGCAGCGCTAGACTCGTAACTCAACCTATTTAATTACTGATGATATTCATTCACCGTAATTGAAGAATGGAAATGGTTTATAATAAAGTAAACAATTTAGGAAAATATGTGAATGCGGAGAAAAAGAAGCGGGTGGTGCGCAACTCTAGAAACAACAAGGGGTTAACTGTCCTTATGTGCTCCAGAATCTCTATCCAAACAGTGTATTTCATCCTGCACACAGATTCATTATCATATTAAATGGATTACGCTGCGAAAAAAGTGAAGGAGTAACACGAGACGCCGAAGCGACTACCAGCTGCCATCGCGCTGCTCAGGAGATCCTCTGTTCTGAAAGTCTTTTCATTAATAGCAGGAACGGATTTCAGCAGAAGGGAGAAGCAAAGTATTCTATGCAGAAATATTATTTCACTTCTATCTAGCTGTACTAGCATCTATTTTCATTCTTATGTAAAAAGTCATAAAGGAGACAGTACTGGAATAGGATCTTACAACTGCAACAGTGAAAAGCAGGCTCAATGGTAAATCAAAGTACTGGGTGTAAAAACAATAGAAATCAGCAGATAGGTCTTATAAACCATAGGAAAGTATTATTTTAAATGGCAGATGTTAATAAGATTTGTAACCCCTTCCCTGCCTGGCCCCGCAGAGCCAGAGTCACCAAGTGGCCAGTGAGGGAGATGTAATGCCCCTAGCCATGTTAGCTCGCCCAGGTGTCATTGGTGATATGCACCCTGTCACACACAAAGCTCCTCAAGGAATTGGTGATGTTGTCTGCGACATGCTGGTGTAGCACAGGCACAGCTTGCTTCAAGAAGTAGTGATGACTGGGCAGCTAATACAGGGGGGCACCGATAGCCATCAGCTTTCAGAAACCATTTGTATCCACCAGCCGGAAAGGTAGCATTTCTGTGGCCAACAAATGTGAGATGGTGAAGTTTAATTTCTTTGCTTTGGGATGTGTAGGAGGAAATTAATTTTTTCCGGGAACACAACTATGGGACCGAGTGATGGATGCTGTGCTGAGAGTGGGTGGAGTAGGGTGACCCCAACAAACTGCTGCAATGTGAAGGAGGTGCAGTCAGAGATGTTCTGGTGGCTTGAAAAACAAGTGATGTTGCTCGGTGTTTGAGATCGGTCAAAAACAGCAGGTGTGTTCACTTCCATAACAGCTGAGGGCCAGTCAGTTGCCCCAACTGTACCAGATAAACAAGTGGAGGTGTTGCAGCTGCACACCTGTCGGAGAACACTTGCCATGGTGACGGAGGACAAAGAAGCAGTAGATGCGGTTGTGCGGCAGACTGTGTTTGGTGAGGCTCGCTAGGCACAGTGCTAGAGCAGTTTTTCCCAGACTAACACATGATGCTGGGCGATGTAAGTGGTTTATGCAAGTAGTAATCAAATTGTTGTTTTCTTGCCTCTACTTAGTTTTTTTAGTACAAAGTTTGCAAATTACATGAGCTGGGTCATCTTTTATGCTGTCAAAAAAGTCCCAGCCTAGGCAACCTTTTCCGCTTCGGTCAACTGCAGACCCACGACCAATGCTGCCCAGAATCAGAGTTGTAGCGGAGGTTGCAGTGCTTGTCGTGTTTGAGACCCTCAGTCTCTATGCAGGAACATGCAACCTAACCTCCTCTTCCTCCTCCTCCTCTGCTGAACTACTCAGCTGTGCGACTCTGGGTTGCTTCTAAGTGGGATCTAGAACTTAATCACCATCCTCTCTGCTGTCCTACTTCTCACAATGAGAGTCACCCTCCTCCTCTTCCTGTCCGGAATGTGACTAGCCCAGGGTATGGGGACTCTGGTATCTGGGCCCTCTGCTGCTGTAGGGATGTCACTGGTGGCCTGCCCAGACCCGTGGCCCTGGTGGTCAACTAAAAAGGGGTAATTGGAATCAGAATAAAAGTTTATTGTGACGCCACCCGCAGTTTCTGGTGATGATCACCAGCGCCGCTTCAGACTTCCGGAAGGCGATGGTACAGCAGCAGAGATGGTACAGTTCCCTGTAGGTAGAGCTGGCCCTCCGAGGCAGGGATGCACCTGTAGTGATGGAGGTGCTGATGATGGAGAAACAGTTTGCAGTGCAGGGGTGAATAAGCACATAGAGACTCTGTCACTCTACCCGGGTACTTTACTGGAACGATGTTGATGGTGGTACAGTTCACAGAAAACAGCTGTTGTTAGGTAAGGATAGCCGGCTGGGTAGTCACAGTGGGCTGCAGGATCTCCTGGAGTCTCCTGTGGAATGCCTACCTTGTATCTAACCCATGTCCTGCTGCTACTGCCTGTACGGGAACAGCCCGCTTAGTACCAGGCCCGATTGGGGTGCTTTCTGAGTATCCCAGCTTCCCGCTCTCTTCTCTCCTGCACTGGATCTCGACCCCGGTGGTTTATCCTGGTGTGACTGGTTTCCTTTCTGACAGGGTGTCGGGGCCGGTAGACGGACCTGCGACCTCCGGTGTTACGGCTCAGGGGCTGAACTCCCCTTTCCTCAGTGCCGACTAAAACTCACTGTGTGTCCTCCCTCCTCCCCTAATTCCCCCCCCCTAGGGTATGGGCCCAAAACCATCCATTCTAGGTGGGTGTGTGGGAGAGCTAGGATGGGATCCTCCTATCAATCCTACATTCCACTGTGGCAGGGATAACTGCACACTCATTTATGGGTGCAGTACCTCAACTGTGACGCCTGACCTGTGGGGCGCCACAAATGCACAGTAAAATGCGGGTGCTCCTCAGGTATCTGAGTCTCACCGCCTCCACCCCCAGGGGTTAGCGTCTGGTGACAAGAGTTTGGATCCTGCTGGAACCATATTTCCTCTGTCCCCAGATCCAACTCCAAAAGATTTTGGGCATAGGTGCAAATGCTTTCCTCATCTGGAGTATGTGAATCTTTGGAGCATACCTCTGATGCCCATGGAATTGAATGTGTGAACATCTCTGCAGAATTGTCCATCTGTGTTTCCCCACAATCAGCTGTGTGATTGGAGAGTTGTGACAAGCTGTGAAACTGGGTAATTGGGGCGCCACCTCTGAGGACTGTACTGTTTGTGATGTTGAGGTGGAACAGGAAGACATGCCACTTAATGCAACTTACCATGAACTGGAGCAAAAGCTCTTTTGGGGCCTCATCCTCAACTTGTATTGCTCTAATGCTGGCAAATAAAGAGATTGGAGTAGGCTGTCCAGTATGAGATGTTGTCACTTTGCTTGGGATACTGCTTTCAGTAACATTAGCAGTAGCACATACCCCACATACACCTTTAACACCAAGCCTACTCTCCTTTTTAACAACCATTTTCCCATTCCCTTTCCACCGATACGACCTCAGGATTTTCCACTCATGTTTTATGCACACAGAATTGGAAAGCACTTGTTTGAGGCCTAACACTGTCTTTTTAGGGTAAACAAAGATTTTGCAAGAACTGGTTTGAGGCCTAAGGGGTACTTCACACACTGCGACATCGCTAGCGTTGTCGCTGCAACGTCACAGGTTTTGTGACGTAACAGCGACCTCTCCAGTGATGTCACGAGAGACCAGCGATCTCACAGGCTGGTAACCATGATAAACACTGGGTAACTAAGCAGCGCGCGCTGCCTAGTTACTCGGTGTATATCATGGTTACCAGCGTCCGTTGCACTAAGCAGGAGAATGCTGATAACCATGATAAACACCGGGTAACTAAGCAGCGTGCGCTGCCTAGATACCCGGTGTTTATCATGGTTACCAGCGTCTGCTACGCTAAGCAGGAGGACGCTGGTAACCATGATAAACACTGGGTAACTAAGCAGCGTGCTCTACCTACATACCCAGTGTTTATCATGGTTACCAGCGTCCGCTGCGCTAAGCAGGAGGACGCTGGTAACCATGATAAACACCGGGTAACTAAGCAGCATGCTGCTTAGTTACCTGGTGTTTATCATGGTTACCAGCGATCTCACGGTTGCTGAGACTTTCCAGCGATCCCGGGAAGGTCGGACCACTGGTGGGATCTCTGGAAAGTTTCTGTGTGTAACTGGGCCTTAACACTGCCTTTTTGGGGGAAACAAATATTTTAGCAATCCCTTGCTATGTGCAAAGTAAAAAGCAGCTTTGGCAACACACACATATTTAGGAATCACATTTGTTCTCATCAAAAAAAAAAGCCTATGTCCAGATGGACACTTGTTCTCCTATTCTATCTAAAAAACAATTGAGCAGCTGGCTAACCTATTGGTGTAACACGGATAGAGCAGCAAGGAACGACAGCACTGTCTCTAGCAGTAATGGCGACAACAGCAAATGACCACTTCTTAAATACTGAGGGACATGTGACTTTGTCAGCCAATGAAACAACCCAGCCAATAAAACAAGCCCTTGTGTCTTAAACAAGTGGATGTTTTATGCGCCCTGATTGGCTTCCAGTCTGGAACATCCATATAGAAAGTTGTGGGATGCTACTCTCTGTCTCTGACCTCTCCCCACCCCCTCACGTCAACAAATACAGTTAGGGCCAGAAATATTTGGACAGTGACACAAGTTTTGTTATTTTAGCTGTTTACAAAAACATTGTTCAGAAATACAATTACGGTATATATATAATATGGGCTGAAAGTGCACACTCCCAGCTGCAATATGAGAGTTTCCACATCCAAATCGGAGAAAGGGTTTAGGAATTATAGCTCTGTAATGCATAGCCTCCTCTTTTTCAAGGGACCAAAAGTAATTGGACAATGTACTCTAAGGGCTGCAATTAACTCTGAAGGCGTCTCCCTCGTTAACCTGTAATCAATGAAGTAGTTAAAAGGTCAGGGGTGGATTCCAGGTGTGTGGTTTTGCATTTGGAAGCTGTTGCTGTGACCAGACAACATGCGGTCAAAGGAACTCTCAATTGAGGTGAAGCAGAACATCCTGAGGCTGAAAAAAAAGAAAAATCCATCAGAGAGATAGCAGACATGCTTGGAGTAGCAAAATCAACAGTTGGGTACATTCTGAGAAAAAAGGAATTGACTGGTGAGCTTGGGAACTCTAAAAGGCCTGGGCGTCCACAGATGACAACAGTGGTGGATGATCGCCGCATACTTTATTTGGTGAAGAAGAACCCGTTCACAACATCAACTGAAGTCCAGAACACTCTCAGTGAAGTAGGTGTATCTGTCTCTAAGTCAACAGTAAAGAGAAGACTCCATGACTGTAAATACAAAGGGTTCACATCTAGATGCAAACCATTCATCAATTCCAAAAATAGACAGGCCAGAGTTAAATTTGCTGAAAAACACCTCAAGAAGCCAGCTCAGTTCTGGAAAAGTATTCTATGGACAGATGAGACAAAGATCAACCTTTACCAGAATGATGGGAAGAAAAAAGTTTGGAGAAGAAAGGGAACGGCACATGATCCAAGGCACACCACATCCTCTGTAAAACATGGTGGAGGCAACGTGATGGCATGGGCATGCATGGCTTTCAATGGCACTGGGTCACTTGTGTTTATTGATGACATAACAGCAGACAAGAGTAGCCGGATGAATTCTGAAGTGTACCGGGATATACTTTCAGCCCAGATTCAGCCAAATGCTGCAAAGTTGATTGGACGGCGCTTCATAGTACAGATGGACAATGACCCCAAGCATACAGCCAAAGCTACCCAGGAGTTCATGAGTGCAAAAAAAGTGGAACATTCTGCAATGGCCAAGTCAATCACCAGATCTTAACCCAATTGAGCATGCATTTCACTTGCTCAAATCCAGACTTAAGACGGAAAGACCCACAAACAAGCAAGACCTGAAGGCTGCGGCTGTAAAGGCCTGGCAAAGCATTAAGAAGGAGGAAACCCAGCGTTTGGTGATGTCCATGGGTTCCAGACTTAAGGCAGTGATTGCCTCCAAAGGATTCGCAACAAAATATTGAAAATAAAAATATTTTGTGTGGGTTATGTTTATTTGTCCAATTACTTTTGACCTCCTAAAATGTGGAGTGTTTGTAAAGAAATGTGTACAATTCCTACATTTTCTATCAGATATTTTTGTTCAACCCTTCAAATTAAAAGTTACAATCTGCACTTGAATTCTGTTGTAGAGGTTTCATTTCAAATCCAATGTGGTGGCATGCAGAGCCCAACTCGCGAAAATTGTGTCACTGTCCAAATATTTCTGGCCCTAACTGTATGTCCCGCATACAATCCTACACTGTCAGAAGGTAGGAGAAAGGCATCACTTAAACGCAGTAAAGGTTTCTTTCATCTGATCAATTCATGAATAAAGTTGCGATTGGTGTTTGTTTGTTTTTTATAAATTTTTTATTGAGTTTTCATTTTTAATAACAAGGAAAAGAACAAAAACAATCCAACCCCCATACCACCCCAGCCATCAATAGTTACAGCGAAAATACATCCAACAACCTCCCAAGACATACAAGGTCGGACATTGATTATCATCAATATTCAATACCTAAAACTACACCATAGTCACATCTCCTAACAGTCATAAGAAATGAAATGTTTTTTTTTTTAAAAAAGCTTGCAATTTCCGATCGCGATTCGAATCTACAATAGTCGTGCCAAATTTGAAATTGGTGAACATGTTCAGGGGAGGTTTGTTCATCTCTACTCAGGATAGGTAATCAATGTCTGATTGCTGGGAATGTGACACTCTGCACCAATTAGCCATTCCCAATGCCGCTGCCTGGATCTACAAAATTGTGAAGGTGCACAGCACAGTTCCATCAACAGAATTGTGGCCGTGGCTGGGTAGTATACATCTGCTCTATATCGATTCGCGTAGAGGGTAGATATCCATTATTCATTCACAGCCACTATACAGTTGTCGTAGCTGTGGTGTGCAGCTCCGCCACCGGCACTGTATGACTACAACTTTGTAAACTGTGAATTTTCCACCATTGTTCTGTCTATGTTTGCCTAATTGATGTAATACTGTGAATCTGCAAATGTACACTTCCCTCACATATATATCATTGGATGAACTCCTGTATCTGCTTGTTAAACAAGGGTTTTGCCACCAAATATTAAGTCTTGTGAGGGATCAAATACTTATTTCTCTCTTCAAAATGCAAATACATTTATATCATTTAGACAATGTGATTTTCTGGAATTTTTTTTTATATTCTATCTCTCTTGTCCCAACAATTGTTCATAACATTATTCACATCTCCAATCATCAACATTGGAAGCCCCTCCCCCCACCTGGATAAATCAAGTATCTCCTATATTTTCTTTTTCGAATATGGGGGTGGTATGTACAAGGCCACAAGGATCATTCTTACTCCCATGATTTTACACATTTTGAACACAAATTGTCCATCCTTATCTATATGAGATTCATTTTCCTCATAGTGTTCCCGGGACAGTATCAGTTCTAACACTCCCCTCGCGTAAGCTGAATATGTGGAATGGTAGGCTTTAGCAATCCACTTCCTATCAAACCACTTCACTTTATCTCCAACCAGGTGTGTCTCTTGTAGGCATGTAATAGACGGGTTACACTTTTGAACATGAATCATAACTGCAGCACGCTTAGTAGTGTCTGAGATCCCTCGTACATTCCAGCTTAACAACTTAACTTTACTACCAATTTTGGATCCATACAAACCATATTACATAGTATTCTCCCCTTTCCCTCCCCCCATCCCCACCAGTGAAATAATTCAAACACCACCCCAACATTCCCACCTTTCCCCCCTTCCCCCCAACCTTTCCCATGTACGCCTCTCTACCCATAGAGAGTAAGTGTAGAAGATACCCAACCACTGAGCAAGTATTGCTATTGGAAAAAATATAAAAGGTCTATAAGTGTCCACCAACACCACTGCCTTAACCAAAACATGAGTCCTTGAAAATAGAAATATGAGGCCTACGGAAATTAGAAGAAAAGAAAAAGAGAAAAAATCAACCATAATACTGGCATGGTAACTATATTTTCAATGTCAGGCTCTGCCAGACACCCCTACAAGTAGGTGTCCTAAAGTCCCACTATGATCGAAGACTGTCACTTTATTTAGTCCTTCTCCGCTCTAATATTGGTGAGGTTGGTCTCCAACCATTTAGTGATGTCTTCTGGGGATAGGAAAAAATGGACACCCCCATGTCAACCACCCTCAATTTCGTCAGGTACAGTGTGGAATACGATACTTCCAGTGCTCTGAGCATTTTCTTGACCTCACTATACCGCATGCAATTTTTTAGACTTCCGTGGAGTAGTCAGGATATATCTAAATGTGATGTCCATTAATTGTAAGTTCTTTATTGGTCCTGGCAGACTGGAGAATGAAGTCTCTGTCTCTACACTTCAAAATCCTAGCCAGGATAGTGTGAAGAGCTGATCCTAGGGGCAGGGATCTCATAGGCACGCGGTGCTCTCTTTCCACCGCAAATATTTTGGTCAGCTTTTCTTGGCCAAATTTAGTCAACAGCCATTGTTCAATAAAGGCTGTGGGGTCACTACCCCCCGTTCTTTCATGGACTCCCACAATGCAGAGATTGTTTCTCCTGGAGCGATTCTCCAGGTCATCGTACTTAAAGGACACATCAGATATCCTTTGTGTGTGCTGTTTCTGGGTCTTTTGCATCTTGTTTAGGTTATCTTCATTAGCACTCACTCTCTCCTCCATTGCTCCCAACTTGATGTCTACCCTAATGATGGCATCTTTGATTCCAACCATCTCCTCTTTGATCCAATCCACTCTTTGAGTCAGTGGTTAATGGAGATTTGCTGAATGAGACAATCTGAAAAAACATCTTACAATGTTGGTTCCTTCTCCAGAGGGTCTCCACCTTCCCCCAGACGATCACCATCAGGGTCTCTCTGACCTGTGCTGCTGTCCTCTTCATCCACCCCTCCTCCTTTACGATCCTCCGTGTCCTCTTCAAAACCTGCCTCCCCTTCCTGCTGTTCTCCTTCCTTTGACAGTGCCACTGTACCCATCTGAAGTTTCTCCACTATTAATCTCTTCTTTTCATATTCAGCGTTGAGCTTTCCTGCCTCTGCCTCCTTCTCAGAGCCATCTTGGGTTGATATACAGCACCCGGCCCTGGCATCTTGCTGTCTCCTTCTCACCATCCCGCTCTGCAGCATCTCGTAGATAGGTTCAGCAGGCTCCCAGGTGCTTCCGAAGTCGTTATCTTGACAGGTAACGATTTACGACGGGCTTTGTGCAGGATAATTAGTCAGAGCAGTGGTGGAGGATCTCGGCCGCACGTCCGCTCACATCAGTGCTAGGTCACTCCCCAGATATTCTATCTCTCATGGCCACTTTACACACGGCTACATTTCTAGCTTATCCACAGGTAACTTACTGGCTGCAGTGAAATCATGGAGACATTATTCCATTTGTACACAGCAACAAGATAGAACCATGTCTCCATGATTTCACTGCAGCCAGTAAGTTACCTGTGGATAAGCTAGAAATGTAGCCGCGTGTAAAGTGGCCATCACTGTTAATATTAACCTACTATTAAAATTACAGACTGTTCATGTCTTTGTCAGTGGGTAAACTTACAAAATCAGCAAGGGATCAAATAATTATTACTTTCACTGTATGTGGTGGAAAACCACTGTTTGGGCGCACATCAGAGCTCGGAAGGGAAGGAGCAACATTTTGGAGTGCAGATTTTGATGCAATGGTCTGCAGGTCTCATGTCACATTTGGTTAGCCCTTGATGTCCCTTAACAATTGAATTCCTCCACAAGTGTCCCCATTTTGGAAACTAACATGAACAGTTATCTGCCGCGACACTACTATTTTTCATGAAATTTATAGCTCAATGAGTGGCACTAAAGACAAGAGGATCAATGGGTATAGTGAATGTGTGTATTGCAGAAACTGCCCTATGCTAAATAAAGAAAACCGGAGATCTTGGTTTCAATAGTGGCCACTAGAGAGTAAGCCTGACACCCACTACACGGAGCCTCCACTGTCAGGTCCTGACTCTATGCCCTAATGAAATGTTGAAATGTGAGTGGGTTTATATGCCCATGGATGTAATTAAAAACAATGAACAGGTGTGTGCTAAGCTCTAGCAATGGTGACCATGCATGGATATCAGACAAGGAAAGGGAAAAGGAGGAAAATTTATATATTAGTGGGAGCTCAGTCCAAAATACAATATACAAACCTAGATAAGAATGGCATCACCACAAGCGTAGGTGCAGGCATGGTCACCATTGCTAGAGCTTAGCACACAGCTGTTCATTGTTTTTAATTACATCCATGGGCATATAAACCCACTCACATTTCAACATTTCATTAGGGCATAGTGTCAGGACCTGACAGTGAAGGCTCCATGTAGTGGGTGTCAGGCTTACTCTCTAGTGGCCACTATTGAAACCAAGATCTCCGGTTTTCCTTATTTAGCATAGGGCAGTTTCTGCAATACACACATTCACTATACCCATTGATCCTCTTGTCTTTAGTGCCACTCATTGAGCTATAAATTTCATGAAAAATAGTAGTGTCGCGGCAGATAACCGTTCATGTAAGTATATAATTTTCTGCCTTTACCTACGCTTGTGGTGATGCCAGTCTTATCTAGATTCGCATTTTGGAAACTAGACCCCCAAAGGAATTTATCTAGATGTGTAATGAGCTCCTTGAAACCACAGGTGCATCAAAGAATTTTACAACGTAGAAATGTGAACATGTTAAAATTTGATTCTTCCCACAAAAATGTTGCTTTAGCCCCAAATATTTTCATTTTTCAAGGATATCAGGAGAAATTGGAATAAAAAGTATGAGGATACCCCATATGTGATGGAAAACCACTGTTTGGGTGCACGGCATGACTCAGGAGGGAAGAAGCGCTTTTTGAGCACAGATTTTCCTATAATTTGTTTGTGGACTCCATCTGCAGAGCCCCAAAGTGTCAAAACAGCAGAAACCCTCTCAAGTGATCACATTTAGGAAATTACACCCCTTTGGGTGTTCATCTATGGTTGTAGTGATGATTTTATCTATGGAAAACAACCATAGATTTAAGTGTAGTTAATTTTGCATTATTAAAAATTGCAAATAAGACCTTGCAGTATCAAGGTCACTCTAGTGCTCATTTTGCCCAGCTCATGCTTCTGGAGAAACACACTCCGTAAATTAAGCACGCTTTCTCACTACAACAGTCATCACAAAGCATCCACTGACCTTGTGGAGACCAGTGGAGGATAACACTGCGGGCACTAGTTAAAGCACTCAAACACAGTGAAACCCAAGGTGCATTGCTCCCTAGAATTTGAATATGCAGATGAAGTCCATGGAGCTTCAGTTAAGAGTCTACAACATGGACACCAGCCAGTTATCCCACCAGGGAAGGACCTAGCCCAGGGTATTAGTAGCCCTTAAGTCACTATCCAGCCCTTGCGAGCTTGAAGATATGGCCAGGGGTTTACCATGGACTAGGTATCCAACCACAGACAGCTGTTTCGGGGTTGTTGCCCCTCATCTGTGTGGCGCAGGATTCTGGCTGGGTGGGAGCAATGCTTGATAGACAGACATCACAAAGCACCCACTGACCTTGTGGAGACCAGTGGAGGATAACACTGCGGGCACCAGTTAAAGCACTCAAACACAGTGAAACCCAAGGTGCATTGCTCCTTAGAATTTGAATATGCAGATGAAGTCCATGGAGCCTCAGTTAAGAGTCTACAACATGGACACCAGCCAGTTATCCCACCAGGGAAGGACCTAGCCCAGGGTATTAGTAGCCCTTAAGTCACTATCCAGCCCTTGCGAGCTTGAAGATATGGCAAGGGGTTTACCATGGACTAGGTATCCAACCACAGACAGCTGTTTCGGGGTTGTTGCCCCTCATCAGTGTGGCGCAGGATTCTGGCTGGGTGGGAGCAATGCTTGATAGACAGACATCACAAAGCACCCACTGACCTTGTGGTCCTTCCCTGGTGGGATAACTGGCTGGTGTCCATGTTGTAGACTCTTAACTGAGGCTCCATGGACTTCATCTGCATATTCAAATTCTAAGGAGCAATGCACCTTGGGTTTCACTGTGTTTGAGTGCTTTAACTGGTGCCCGCAGTGTTATCCTCCACTGGTCTCCACAAGGTCAGTGGGTGCTTTGTGATGTCTGTCTATCAAGCATTGCTCCCACCCAGCCAGAATCCTGCGCCACACTGATGAGGGGCAACAACCCCGAAACAGCTGTCTGTGGTTGGATACCTAGTCCATGGTATACCCCTGGCCTTATCTTCAAGCTCGCAAGGGCTGGATAGTGACTTAAGGGCTACTAATACCCTGGGCTAGGTCCTTCCCTGGTGGGATAACTGGCTGGTGTCCATGTTGTAGACTCTTAACTGAGGCTCCATGAACTTCATCTGCATACTCACTACAACAGTGCCAAACATGTGGGTGTTAACTGTGTACTTCTTTTCAAAGATGCGCAAAACTGTGGTTGACTGCACTTTTGAGCATGCCTAAAAATACACACAAAAAAGATAGACAGCCCTGGATCACAGGTCAGATGGAAGTTGAAATTAACTTACTCTGCCTCATTACAGTGAATTTTGTTGAAGTTGAAATTACTTACTCTGCTCATTACAGTGATTTTGTATGATACGTTTTTAGAGATTACACGTAATCACCAAAGTAAGCGCTAAGCGTAGAGTGCAGGATAAACACATGGATGAGCCAAACCTGACTGTGATCTTGAGGAGGCTGACTAAACTAATTAGCAGCAGTTGCAGAATTAGATTTAGTACCATTTTTATGACGTTCACCTTGCGGTATAAGTGATAAGGTGGCTTTATTCATCAGGTCAGTAAGATCACAGTCATACCAGATGTATAGGTTTTTTTTAGGCTACTATTGTGCTATATGGGTGTTTTTACAAAATAAAGAGTAAACGAACCTGATGTCATAGTAGTGTAAAAATAAAGCAATAATTTAAAAAATGATGTATTCTTTGCTGTATTTTTGATTCTAAGCGCAGATAAAGTGGACAGCTATTGGCTGCCACCCTCAGTTGCCTAAATTTACCTTGGCTGGCAATAAAAATACAGACCAAAGGTCATTTTTTTTTAATTACTTAAATAAATAATTTAAAAAAAAATGTGTGGGCTTTATCCTATTTTTGATTGCCAGCCAAGGTAAAACCAAGGCAACTGGTGGCTGGTACTTTCAGTTTGGTGAGGCCCATAATAATAATAATAATAATAATCTTTATTTATATAGTGCCAACATGTTCCGCAGCGCTTCACAATTCAGAGGTTCATATTTAAATAATTATAAGAAACAGTTATCAGAAAATATAATACAATACTATACAAAGAAACAATACAATACAAAGCATAATACAATACAATAATGAGAGCAAAATAATGACAGCCCAGCTCATAAGAGCTTACAATCTAACAATGAGGTGGGGGTGACACAAAGTACAGGTGTTTATTTACAATGATGGTATAGTCAACTTGAGGAGATGGGGAACAAAAAGGAGCCGTATACGTGGCCACCAACCATTATTTGTGATGCACTTGAGACTGGTGGAGCGGATAAGCTATGTCTAGATGACTTTGCTAGGGATCATGATAGGCAGCCCTAAAAAGATGTGTTTTTAGGGATCGCCTGAACCTATGTAAGTTGTGGATGCACCTAATTTCTTGGGGTAGAGCATTCCAGAGAATTGGTGCAGCTCGGGAGAAGTCTTGGAGCCGGGAGTGGGAGGTTCGGATTAATGCAGAAGTGAGTCTAAAGTCACTTCCAGAGCAAAGAAAACGGGTGGGGGTGATAGACAGAGATGAGGGAGGAGATGTAGGGGGGTGCTGCACTGTGAAGAGTTTTGTAGGTGAGAAAAGAAGTTTGAATAAGATCCTATAGTGTATAAGCAGCCAGTGCAATGACTGGCATAGAGCAGAAGCTTCTGAGTAATGGTTAGCTAGATAGGTAATCCTTGCTGCTGCATTAAGGATGGTCTGGAGAGGGGAGAGTCTAGTACGGGGGAGGGGCAATTAAAAGAGAATTACAATAGTCAAAGCGGGAGTGAATCAGGGCCAAAGTGAGGGTTTTTGTGGTTTCCAAGGTGAGAAAGGGGCGAATTCTAGAGATGTTCTTCAGGTGCAAGTGGCAAGAGCGGGCGACAGATTGTATATATGGGGTAAAGGAAAGATCAGAGTCAAACATTACACCCAGACACGAGCCTGCTGACTAGGAGTTATTGTGGTGCCGCACACTGAGAGAGAGATGTCTATTTAGGGAGGTAGTGAAGGGTGGGAGCAGAAGAAGTTCAGTTTTTGAAAGGTTGAGCTTCAGATAGAGAGCGGACATGATATTGGAAACTGTGGTTAGACAGTCATTGGTGTTCTTTATTAGAGCGGGAGTAAGGTCAGGGGAAGAAGTGTATAGTTGTGTGTCATCAGCATAAAGATGGTACTGAAAGCCAAATCTGCTGATGGTCTGTCCAATCGGGGCCTTGTACAGAGAGAAGAGAAGAGGTCCAAGGACTGAACCCTGAGGGACCCCAATAGTGAGAGGAAGAGGGGAGGAAGTGGAGCCAGCAAATGATACACTGAAAGAGCGGTCAGAAAGATAAGAAGAGAACCAAAGAGAGCCTGTCCTTGATGCCGATGGAGTGCAGCATGGAGAGTAGAAGAAGGTGACCAACAGTGTCAAAGTAGGCAGGGAGATCAAGAAGAATAAGCAGAGAGTGGTCACCATTACGTTTGACTGTCAGAAGGTCATTGGTCACTTTGGTGAGGGCAGTTTCTGTAGAATGTAGGGGGCAGAAACCATACTGTAATGAGTCTAGAAGAGAGTGAGTGGAGAGGTAATGAGTGAGGCAGGAGTAGACTAGGCGCTCGAAAAGTTTAGAGATAAACGGGAGATTGGAGACTGGTCTGTAGTTGTTTGTGCAGGATGGGTCAAGAGAAGTTTTCTTTAGTAATGGAGTAATGATAGTGTTTGAAGAAGGAGGGGAAGATGCCAGAAGTGAGGGAGAGATTGAAGATTTTGCTTAGGTGAGTGGTGACTACCGGAGAGAGAAATTGGAGATGGTGTGAGGGGATGGGGTCAGTAGTGCATGTGGTGGGACAAGTGGAAGAGAGGAGCCTGGAGATTCTTCTTCTGTGACTGGGTCAAAAGTGGAGAGTGAGCCGGAGGAAATGTAGGGAGAGGTAGGGGTAACAGCGATTTGAGGTAGGGAGTTGATTTCCTGACGGATGTTTTCTATTTTCTTGTTAAGTAAGCAGCCAGATCATCAGCACAGGGGTTAGTGATAGAGGTTTTTTTGCATTGTTGGATAGTGAGGAGACCAGGGTGGTGAAGTAGGTCTGTTTGGCGCGGTGAAGGGCAGAGTTGTAAGTTCTCAGCATAAATTTATAGTGAATGAAGTTTTCTGGAGTGCGGTTTTCCTCCACAGATGTTCAGTACTCCTAGAGGAATCAAGTTTGAGATGTGAGCCAGGGCTGTTTCACTCTGTGTTTGGAGGTTTTGAGGATGAGGGCAACTACTTGGTCCAGGGAGCTTCTGAAAGAGTCATTTAAGTGATTGACTGCCAGATTAGGACAGGAGAATGAGATTGGGGACAGTGATGAGTGTAGAGAGTCTGTGAATGTATGAAGGTTAATGGTCTGTAGATTTCTGAATGTGGGCTAGGTCGGACTGTGCTGGGGTGGGCGAGGGTTTGTGAGTGTGAATGAGAGAATGTAGTGGTCAGAGAGGGGAAGAGGTGAATTATCTAAGGAGGAGGTTGAGCATAGCCGGACAAAGATCAGGTCAAGGGTGTTACCATTCTTGTGTGTCTCTGAGGTTGAGAGATGTGAGAGGCCAAGAGATGTGGTTAGAGATAGGAGCTTGGATGCAGATGGGGAGATGGGGCTGTTTTTGGGGATGTTGAAGTCTCCAGAATAAGGGTTGGTAATTTAGAAGCATAAAATGCGGCAGCATGCGGAGACTGGTCGAGGGGAATGGGTGGGTTTACCTAGGATGCGGTATACGCTGATACTTTAAAGAGAGGGGAGGAGGATGGGAAGACTAATTGTGTGGACTACGAAGAGAGAGGAATGAGAGTGATGGGGCTGGAGGGATGACTGGGATAAGTACATTGTGGGGGAAAAGAGTGAAGCAACTCACACCATGTCTCGGTGTCGGGAAATGAGAGAATGTAAGCCGCCATAGAAATAGAGGAGGGGACACGGTTGGTAGAATCTGGATCCAGGATGTTCTACTGAAGAAGCCAGGAGATAAGAGAGGTTAGTGTAGAAAGTTTTGATTGTGGTATGAAGGGAAGCTTGTGAAATTAGGCCGTGGATTCCGTGAAGGCAATTTAAAGTTAGATGAATTAAGTGTGAGTAATGTTGATAGAGTAGCATGGTTTCTCAGTGTTAGGACTTAGAGGATGTTGAAGTTGGGTGGAGGGTGGACTTGGATTTGGAGGAGATAGGGAAAAGGCAAATAGTTTTTGTAATATGTGACTTTGTTTGATGCCAAGACCTGGAATATGGAGGTATGAGATTTTTAGTACATTGATGAGTGTATGGAGGTCAATATAAGTAGAGGGAATGGAGAGATGGGTCTAATGTGGATGAGGGTGATGGGGGGGAATGGGGCGGTAGGGTGTAATGGCAAAGGCACATTTGGTCAATAGACATTGAAGTAAAGGATGATGTAGAGGGAAATAAAATGGTAGAGGTGGTTACCAGTACTCCGCCTGACTAACTGCCTGAGTACTGCAAGCATTGCAGTTAAGCCACTTTGCAATGAGATGGGCTAGTTTGCAACCCCCCCACTGTTGAGCCCCTTAAGAATGAACTAGAAATTTATAGGCACATAAAGATCAGGTGAGAGGGATTGTGGGAAGGCACTTGGTACAGGAAATTAGCAGCTGCTCACTTACAGGCGAGGGGAAAAATTGTGATTGATAAGGGCCAGGATAGACATTAGGAAAATCTGGCGCAATAACCAATCACAGCCAATTATGTCCCCAGGCAATAAGATTAGTAGCCGCAGCGCATACAGAAATTGGCGGCTTTCATAGAATGCCCAATTCCAGGGCTTTACGCTCTTCTGAAATCCGGATTGGGTGTGGAATCAGGGTGATAGGAGAGCTTAAGTGATCATTCAGCCTGAAGCTCCTAAGCTATCAAAAAAGAGATGTCCGTGAGCATACTATTCGACTAAGTTCACATCCTTTTGTCTCTAGAAAGGGCATTACTGTGAAGGTGCATAAAGAGTTTGAATATCCAACTGTATTAGTGATTAAATTAGCAGGGGCATATTCTTTAGCCCTTAGGCTGTTGTTTTGCCAGCCTGAAATGGGATGCACTCTCTTGTCATTGTGCTACTGTGATGTTGAAGTTGACAGGAAAAATGTTGCATTCTGTGTGTGAGGAGTGATGGGGGGTGGGGCAAAGCCTGCACATGCAAGGCACAAACAGATAGAAGGTGGATTGGAGCCGCAAAAACAACACCTTTAAGGGTACTTTACCGCCGCTAACTGGAGATGGATAATCAACCTACTTCACGTGCACTGAGCACGCCAAGGTTACAAACGGAAACGCCCCCCCACACACGCCCCTAAGGTGCGCTACGTACTTTACATCCTATAGAATAGTGCAGGGGGTGGTCAAGTACATCTGTACTAGATTATTTCATTTACCACCGCTCTACACAAGCTAATAATGGAGATGAACTGGTCCCACAGGGATCAGACATAGGGCACAATTGGGATTACAAGCGTCCGTACGTGATAGGACCAACGCTAGAAATCTATGATTGGGCAGGCATCGAAGGGGCTGATTAATTAAGCACGCTCGACGGTGTTGTGGACTCTTTCCCAATCTCTTAATATAGGAGCTCCTAGTGCAGCGACTACCAATCGCAACCTAGGAGCTTCCACCATATCGCTGAAGGGCGCAATAATCCGAGCTTTTGTCAACGCTCCAGTAAATACATAAGTAATCTCGCTGGTGTTATAGCAGGCAATTCCTTATGTAGGCATTTTACAGCCGATACAGCTCGCTACAGTCGGCTTTGTTAGCTCTGTTTTCGGAGCTGAGCCAGGAAAACAGATTTATTCTGTTGAGGTGTCACGGTCCGGTTAAACGCCGCACTAAGGCTATTGACGCTACAACTACATTGTAGCTGTAGAGGGTTGTATCCATCTGGCGTGCAGTAAAGGTACCCTAAGGGCTAAAAATATAGCCCCTGCTACTTATAATCACTAATGAGTAAGTATTAAAACATTTTTATGCACTTTCACAGGATGCTTTTAGGAGACAAAAGGAGTGTGAGATTAGTGATAAGATGCTGCAGGGACATGTTTTGGTAGCTTAGGAGGCGTTCTGGAGGTGACTGGATCCCTTTAATGACAGCTGAGTATTGATAGTCTGTCATTAAGCCACATTGGTAACATTCAGGTATTTATGAGGCTCGCACATTGTCAATCCTGTGAGGAAAAGTTAAAAAATACAACATACAGAGAAAAATTCATTATTTGAATTAAATCAGACAGACCACCCTCATTTCCCAATTTATTACCCCAACGTACCCCACTGACGGTAATCCACAATGAAGTCCGAGAAAGCACAAGATCCTGGTTCTGCTTCATCCAGAGACTGCAGCAATGAAAAAAACATCGCCTTCCTGCAGTCTCTGAGGTCACATTGATTGCAGCTGTACTGTACGGCAATAATCTGATTGCCATACATTGCAGTAGTCAGTGCTATAGGCACAAGTCCCAGAAATCACATGATTTCTGAGGCTTGGGCTAGATGAACGGATGTTGAAGGCAGGACTTCGCATTTACATTCCAGAGGCACTGATCAGCACGGGGAGACAGGTGAGAGAATGCGCAATCCCCCTCCCTGTACCCTAACTCTTGGTACCAATCGCAGCAATTAGGGAGTTATACAGCCAGTGACTCACAGCGATCATGTCCCTGGCTCTGTCACAGCGCTCCCCTTTAGCTTACAATACCTCCATGCAGGGAGGAAACTGAGGAGGAGCAATTGCAGGTGGATGACGCCGCTTCTGTGCTCCATACTGATGGGAGTGGTCGTCACAGCACCATCACTCCCATCAGAGCTGGAGGGGTTGATACTTCCCCCTCCAGAGCTCTAGCCTATGGTAAGTGCTAATGCAGCCCCAATCAAAGGCTGGATTGTAATGATCAGGCTATTTCATTGTCTGATCATTACTGTCGCTGTGAGTGGCTGTTCAAAATTGAACAGCCAATCACAGCAATCGTATTTGCGGAGTGACAACACCTATCCCCCCTGAAGGTCGTGGTCCGATGCCCTGCTTACAGAATAAGCAGGTACTAGACTGTAATCCCTGTCCCTGCAGCCACGGTGCCGCATTTTGCCAGGGCATACCTATTTATCCTTGCTTGGGAGCGAACTTTCCCTTCCAGGTCGTATAGATACGCCATTGGTCGTGTTGGTCGTAAAGGGGGTTAAAGTGTACAATAAAAAAAAAACATATATTCCACTTTATAGATTGGTGTTGTTCTTCTGATTTCAGCACTGTGTTCACTTGCAGTCAAGTGAAATTGTTAACTTACTTTACCGCAACAATTGGTTACAGCTTTACTAGGACATCTACTCTGACATAATCATAAAGGCTGCAGACAAGTATTGACCACTGATTGGCCACAGCGGAAAATGACATAAGAATGAAAAAACAAGGTGCTAACATTTAAGGAACAGTGCCAGTCCAGAAGGCAAGTACCGTATATACTCGCGTATAAGCCGAGTTTTTCAGCCCAAAAATCGGGCTGAAAAGTCACCCCCTCGGCTTATACGCGAGTCACTGTATTAGGGACCTCGGATACCTGCTGTCAGTAGCGAGTCTGAGCTATTCCGAGCGGGTCTTAGCGATTCCGAGCGAGTCTGAGCTATTCCGAGAGGGTCTTAGCGATTCCGAGCGAGTCTGAGCTATTCCGAGAGGGTCTTAGCGATTCTGAGCAATTCCGAGCGATTCTGAGTGAGTCATAGCGATTCTGAGTGAGTCATAGCGATTCTGAGAGCGAGTCTTAGCGATTCTGAGCATTTCTGAGCGATTCTGAGCTAGTCTGAGCGATTCTAAGCGAGTTTACAATCCGAGTCCTGTATTCTGTACTCGGGACTCGGCTTATACACGAGTCAATAGGTTTTTCAAGGTTTTGAGGACAAAAGTAGGGGGGTCGGCTTATACACGGGTCGGCTTATACGCGAGTATATACGGTATATGTTATTTTATATTGAACACTTTAGTGGTTACGAAGAAGTTGTCCAAGAGCGAACAACCACGTTCACAGCA
Source organism: Allobates femoralis (assembly GCA_033576535.1). Lineage (NCBI taxonomy): Eukaryota > Metazoa > Chordata > Amphibia > Anura > Aromobatidae > Allobates > Allobates femoralis. Next base: position 169,764,846 of record JARQOC010000002.1, read on the forward strand.
CAGCTATTATATCTGTATAGCAGAGGTTGCAAAAAGATGTTCCCTTCCTGCTCTACAGCTATTGGCTGAACATGAACCTCACAGACGTCCTGCTCTACCCACCCCTGGACGTTCTTGGTAGTCGTCATTATTACTAGCCTTTAGGTCTTCCTGATTTTTAGTTTACATCAAAAAGTCAATGCATCCTGCAGTCTTTCTCAGATGATTTAGTCCACGTTCTTCAAACACTTAATGGGAAAAAATAATGTGGCCGAAGTATGATGTAAGAGAAGAGAGTCATTCTCAGCTGTAGAAATTATATTATTCAAACTTTAAAACACCGATTTTTCCCCAAAACTTTTGGCAGAAAGAGAGAGGTGCATCTTATAGTCTAGCTGTTGCTGTGGGTGTGCGGGGTGTGTGTGTGGGGGGGTTCAGCGCAAGGTGACAGGAGGCGGGAGCAGCCTTGCAAGAGGCAGGGCTGGTGCTGGGGCTAATACTTTGCATGCTGATTAAGGATCAGAAAAGACACTGCTCCCCACTCCCATAATCTCCCGACCATCTCTCTGCACTGACGCTAGCGCAGAGAGGTTGACTGGATTATGGGCACAGGGAGTAGTACTAATGCACTGTGTTTCTGCAGTTTATGTTCAATAAAATCTCTCTGGGGAGCGACACAGGCATAAACAATGATTTCCAGCGCTGTTTCATTCTGTGTGTAGAATGTTTTCCAAAATGGCACTGATGGCAGCGCATGCATGATCAGATCTTAAAGTCTAGTCTAGTCTTAGACTCTAAGATGCGACCGTGTATGTGCTGTAGTCGGTGCCATTTTAGGCTTCAACAAACTGTTTTCAATATAATGGCACTGAAGATTTAAGTATGGACATGTGCCACCTCCAGCACCATTTTATTTGTGACAGACTGCAGAAGACAAAGTATTTTCACTGCTCCTCACCAATATAATTCCAAGCATGGAGCAGTGAATATCCCAGCAACTGATGGTGTGTTCCTTGGTCTTCATGATGCACTTGCCACAGAACCCTGAGTCTATCACAGAGCAGGTGCATTTATACGGAGACTTGATTACACACATGTGGATTCTATTCAGCATTACCAGTCATTTAGGACAACATTGGATCATTCAGAGATCCTCACTGAACTTCTGGAGTGAGTTTGCTGCACCGAAAGTAAAGGGGCCTAATAATATTGCACGCCCCACTTTTCAGTTTTTTATTTGTTAAAAAAGTTTAAAATATGCAATAAATTTCATTCCACTTCATGATTGTGTCCCACTTGTTGTTGATTCTTCACGAAAATATTAGAATTTATATCTTTCTGTTTGAAGCCTGAAATGTGGCAAAACCTTGAAAAGTTCAAGGGGGCCAAATACTTTCACAAGGCACTGTACCAGGATGACACCATAAATACCAGGATGCGACCAGGATAAGGGACATATATATCAGGATGGGGCCATATATAACAGAGTGGGTCTGGTATGAGGGCCATATATATCAGGATGGGCCATATATAGCAGAGTGGGCTCAGGATGAGGGCCATATATATCAGGAGGGGTACAGGATTAGGGGCATATATACCAGTATGGGCCCAAGATAATATACATATATACCAGGATGAGAATATGATAATATACATATATACCAGGATGAGAACATTTATAACAAGATGGGTCCAGGATGAGGGCCATATATACCAGGATGAGCACATGAGGCCATATATGCTAGAATGAGGGTCCTATATACCAGGATTGGGATCATATACGCCTATATGGAGATCATATATACCAAGATCAGGAGCATTTATCCTAGGATGGGGATCAAATATACCAGGATAGGACAAGGATGGAGGAAATATGCACAAGGATGGGGGACTTCTATACCTGGAAGGGACATAGGATGGGGAACACTACACTCACAACAATGACAGATGCAGATCACCTCCATAACAGTGCATCAAGACCAAATTTTTGCTTCAATTTTTTTTTCTATTTTCCTCCTCTAAAACGTAGCTGTATCTAGAAAAATATGGTATTGATGTGTTAAAACAAAATTGTAAACTCTCTCCAGGACCAAGTGCCTCCAGGACGCGTTTCGGAGCTCAAATCCCAGCTCCTTCCTCAGGGAAATAAAGCAGAAAAAGATTTTATACAAAGCATTCCGGTGTCTTTGTTACATCTTCGAGGCAGCAGCGCAGACCTGGAGTCACTTAGTTCTGGAACGAGTTCACATTCCCACATCGTGGAAGTGCGGTCCCTGCGGCAGCTGCTAAGGTTGAGCGATCAAGCTAGTTGTGAGCTTCACAACCAAACCAGGTGAGCAGATTTTATGCTACACTTTACCTATCTCCTAAGTGGGATAAGACCCTATGCGCATTCTCATTTTTATAAAACAAAATTGTGTCCATTAAAAGTAAGGCACAGTTATAACCAGTCAAAGTTGGTGCAGTTTTGTGTCTTAGAGCCATTCATAATATCAGAGGAAGTCATGAGTGACCAACAATAAAATAAATATATTACAAATATATTAATGATCGCTCATTGATCATCTCTGGTGTGCCGTCTTCAACAGTTAAGGCCCCTTTACATGCTGAGACTTTCCAGCAATCCTACCAGCGATCCGACTTGGCCGGGATCGCTGGAAAGTCTCTCTGCAGTCACTGGTGAGCTGTCAAACAGGCAGACTCACCAGCGACCAGTCAGCAGCGATATCGCTGGTAACCAGGGTAAACACCGGGTAACTAAGCAGCATGTTCTGCTTAGTTACCCGATGTTTACCCTGGTTATCAGCATTCTCCCGCTTACAGGCTGGGCTAAGCGGGAGGACGATGGTAATGAGGTTAAACACCTTGTAACTAAGCAGAGCGCGCTGCTTAGCTACCCGGTGTTTATCCCGGTTACCAGTGCCCAGCATCTAATGTGCACGCTAGGCATTGGCTGGGAGGTCGCTGATCGTTGGTCTCTTGCTGTCACACACGACGATGCGTGCTGACCAGTGGGAGACCAAAGACCAAAAAATGGTCCTGAATGATTTGTAGCGATCAGCGACCTCACATCAGGGGCTAGGTCGCTGATGTGTGTCACACACTGCAACATCGCTGGAGAGGTCACTGTTATGCACAAAACCTGTGAGGTTTCAGCGATATCGTTAGCGATGTTGCAGTGTGTGAAGTACCCTTAATATTCTGAGTCGCTTAGTATTCAATGTGTATTAACTCATGGAAAGGGATTAGCCTTTTATTGCAATCAGCAGGAGCTAGTACATTCCATTTAACCCCTTAGTGAGCAGGCCAAATTTTTTTAAATCTGACCATTGTCATTTTATGTGACAATAACTCTAGAATGCATTAACATGTTCTAATTTTGAGACTGTTTTTTCGTAACATGTTATACTTTATGTTTATGGCAAATTTAGGTCAATATGTTTTCCGTTTATGTATAAAAATATCAGAAATTTGACAAATTTTTCAAATATTTGCAATGTTCAAACTTTGATCAGTTATCCCTTTGATCAAAATAGTCACAACACACAAAATATTTAATAAATAACATTTCCCTCATGTCTGCTTTACATCAGCACCATTTGTGAAGGCCACGTTACACACACAGATATCTGTGACCAACTTCTGAACAGATCTCTGGTTGCAGTGAAATCATGGACACATTGCTCCATTTGTACACAGCCACAAAATGGAGCAATGTGTCCATGATTTCACTGCAACCAGAGATATGTTCAGATGTTGGTCACAGATATCTGTGTGTGTAACGTGGCCTTAAAGTGTTCTTTTATTTTGTTGGGATGGTAGAAGGTTTACAAATGTAGCAGCAATTCCTAATTTTTCATGAAAATTTATTTTTTTTAGAGACCAATCAAGTTTTGGAGTGACCTTAGGAGTCCTATATATCGGGAATCCCCTAAAAGTGAGACAGCTTTACAACCACTCACCTTCAGCGCCCTTCATCATATTCAAAACTGCTGTCAGGTAGTTTATTAACCCTTCAACTGCTTTTCAGGAATTTAATGCAAAATGGCATGACAGGAAAGAAAAATGTTATTTTTACCACCTAAATGTTGCTTTCAGATGTTTTCCTTGGGCCTGTATCGCACTATGAAAGATTCTTATGGTACCAAAAGCTAGATACCTGGGTATCTCTTCTGTAAAAATATGTGTAAATGTGCATAGGTTTCTTATAAGTTTGAATCCTAGTGCAACTCTAGAGACTCCTTTCGCTATGCACCCATGGAATTTACATTAGTTTGTAGCGGTGTGATGTTGTTCAGATCAGGTTTCTGTGTGCGATAGGCAAATTATTCCAAACGTCCTTGGTTCATCAGAGGGAGTTCTTAAGGTGGGTTTACACGCTTCAATCGCGTTCCGATATTGCAGTTCAATGGCGCGGCAGCGCGCATTTAGTGCACGTTTCTCCCGCATCGCATTGAATGTTTACACGCTGCGATATCGGAATACAACGTCCGTGCGATGTCTCCGCCTCCCAACCCAGGATCGCATACTTAACATGGGAGTGAATGGGTGACGTTTCAAATCGCATCGTAGTTGTGCGTTTACACAGCACGATCCGACTTCAATCTTCCTTCAATATCGGGGCATTGAATAGCACGCTCATTCAATCCCCGATATCGCATTGACATCGTGCCTGCATCGTATTGGACGTTCACACCATACAACGCAGGCACGATTTCGGCTCCGACGATTGAACCACGTGACTTTTGATTGAAATCGTACTACGATATCGCGACGTGTAAACCCGCCATCAGAGTCAGCACTTTGATCCCGGTCCTCTGGGCTGGGTGTGTGTGAATATTTTTGTGGAGAAAGAGGAGAGTGTATTTACTTAATCATATCCTATTCTCTTCTCTCTTACATAAAAAGCTTGTTGAATTAATCAATTTCTGACTCCACTTTGGTTTTGTGACCAGCTGAATCCTCATTGGATTCTTTGCTTCTGACACTCAGAGTGATGATAGTACACATCACTTAAAAAAGTGTCATATGTACAAGTATAGATGTAAAGATAATTCTACCCATTTCAATGTCTTTTGCTACATTTTTACATTTCTTCAGAGAAGACAGTAAAGGAATCTGGGACGCACAGTGGCTCAATAGTTAACACTATTGCTTTGTGGCGCTGTGCTCCTGGGTTCAAATTCCACCTAGGACAATATCTGCAAGGAGTTTGTATGTTCTCCCTATATTTGCATGGGTTTCCTCCAGGTGTTCCAGTTTCCTCCCACGATCCAAAGACATACTAATAGGAAATTTACATTATGAACCTCAATGGGGACAATATTGCTGATGTATGTAAAGCCCTGTGGAATTATTGGCGCTATATAAGTGAATAAATAGTATCTAGTAATATTATGGTTATTTTTTCAATAGATATTCATCAACCCACTTGCAAAATCTTTAATTTTGGGGTTAGATGTAATTTTTATTTTAGTTTTTAGATGAAAAACACAGATTAAGAGTTTGGATTGCAGCAGGCGTGCATTTATAAGAATACATACAGTCCTCAATAGTGCAGTAAGTGAGATAGAAGAAAAATCAAAAAAGCTCAAAATGACATAAAGGCAAGAAGTCAAAACAGAGCAATGATTTACATTGCTAATCACACCGAGAAGAGCTCACTTCAGCTGTACCAGACGTTCCCGTAACTAGAGCCTGGCAAATTGCTGTGACGGATGCAATAGCTGCATATTCACCATGCTTGCTGAATTTTGAAATACCCAAATCTAATAAATCTCTTCTGAGCCTCCACAGTTTTAGTAATAACGGTGACTACAAGGTAAATAGCAGACAGGCGCTTCTGACAGAAATATGTTTTGCTGGAAGCACTTGATCATCAGCATTTGCATATATTGAACCTTGGGTGATAAAAAGATAAGCATGCAGATTATACATTTAACTGAATCTTGAAGTATCGAGTCTCAGTTCTATAAATGTCCATTAAAAGTAAGATATACTGGAGCTATAAAGATGTAACAATAATTTCAATGTCTTAGTATTCAGAGCAAAAAATGTATCTTTGGTGAGAATAATTGTTTCAGATATAAGTGTCCTCTGACCAGTAATCATCGTCACCATGGTTTGTGTTAAAACAGGCTGTCAGGTCAAGATGATCCCTCTTTACATATATATATATATATGTATATATATATATATATATATATATATAACAAAATAGAATTTGAATATGTCATATTAATTACCTGTAGGAAAATAGAAGCTGAGCTGTGATTGGTTGCTATAGGCAGCCTAATAAATCTTTACCCCACAGTAAACCCTCCCCCCGGGTGGGCAGTATATGTTACCTCACACATACACAAAATACACAGCTCATGTGACTGACATCTGCCTTAATTCCCTATATGGCACATGTGTTGCACATTGGCTGTTTTTAATTAGATGTTTATTTTTGGAAATTAAAGATACCAGACGTATGAGGCGATTTGTGTGAGGCGATTTGTTCACATCTGTGTCTGTGTGGTGTGTGTGTCCCTGGGGTGTGTGTGTCCCTGGGGTGTGTGCGTGTGTGTCCCTGTGGTGTGTGTTCTTGTGGGGGGGAGGGGTGTCCCTGTGGTGTGTGTCCTTGTGGGGGGGAGGGGTGTCCCTGTGGTGTGTGTTCATCCCTGTGGGGTCTGTGTGTTCCTGTGGGCTGTGTGTCTCTGTGTCCCTGTGGGGTGTGTATGTGTGTATGTCCCTGTGGTGTGTGTGTCCCTATGGGATGAGTGCATGTGTCCCTATAGAGTGTGTATGTGTGTGTGTCCCTGTGGGGGGGGGTGTCTGTGTAGTGTGTGTCTCTTTGTGGTGTGTGTTTGTGTTCGGGTGCATGGTGAGTATCCAATGTTGGGGCTCCACCTTAGCTGTTACTCTTTGTGTGCATGTGGTGTGTATACATGTCTCCGTGCGTGGTGAATATTCCATGTCAGGGCCCCACCTTAGTGACTATATGCTGGTATATGCTGTTAGTGTTTGGTGCTGTGATTAAGCCCCTCTCATTCACAACTGTCAACTGGTAACTGTCACTTTCTCTCCATTATGTAGGTAAGGCCAAAATTGTTTGGTGAACTGGAATGCGCGGGGTTAAAATTTCGCCTCACAACATAGCCTATGACGCTCTCGGGGTCCAAACGTGTGATTGTGCAAAATCTTGTGGCTGTAGTTGCGACATTGTAGATGCCAATCCCGGACATACACAGACACATACACACATTCAGATTTATATAGTAGATATGGTACATTTGTTTCTCTTGTAGTTTTGCTGCTTATTAATCAGATTTATATTTTTGAAGGATAATACCAGACTTGTGTGTGTTTTAGGGCGATTATGTGGCGAGGTTAGTGTATATGTGGTGAAATGTGTGCTGAGGGTAGTATATGTGTTCAAGCACATGGTAGTGTGTGGCGCATTTTGTGTGTGTGTTCATATCCCGTGTGTGGTGAGTATCCTATGTCGGGGCCCCACCTTAGCAACTGTACGGTATATAATATTTGGCGCCATCGCTCTCATTCTTTATGTCCTCCTTGTTCACATCTGGCAGCGGTCAATTTGCCTCCAACACTTTTCCTTTCACTTTTTCCCCATTATGTAGATAGGGGCAAAATTGTTTGGTGAACTGGAACGCGCAGGGTTAAAATTTAGCCTCACAACATAGCCTATGATGCTGTCGGGGTCCAGATGTGTGACTGTGCAAAATTTTGTGGCTGTAGCTGGCAACTGTCGATTTTCCTCCAACACTTTTCCTCTCACTTTTTCCCCATTATGTAGATGGGGGCAAAATTGTTTGGTGAACTGGAACGCGCAGGGTTAAAATTTCGCCTCACAACATATCCTATGACGCTCTCGGGGTCCAGATGTGTGACTGTGCAAAAGTTTGTGGCTGTAGTTGCCACGGTGTAGATGCCAATCCCGGATATACATACATACATACACACACGCATACACACATTTAGCTCTATATATTAGATATATATGATACATATATATATATATATATATATAGTGGAATGGAAGTTAACATCGGGAAAATCACCGAACAAATGATTGTCTCCGATACAGAAAAGTCATTAAAACGCCAAACTAGCACCCTATATTACTATAATAAAGGGTCTCCATAGCAAAGCAAGCCATGTTGGAAGAGTTAAAGAGACTGTTCTTTCAGGATGCAGAATGTAACTCCAGCTATTTTCTGCATGTTTATGCTTGGTGAGTTAGGGCATTAAGTGGGTTTTCTCAAGTTTAGAAGTTATTTCCTATTAGATAAGGAATAGCTTTCCAATCCCTGGGGGTACAATTGCTGAGACGCCACCGATCCCGAGAACTGTGGCTCTCCCCATGTAAATTAAACGGTGGGTTGTTGATCACACTGGCTTTCCACTCAGTTTTTAATGGGATTGCCAAAGGTAGCCAAGCATTATATACGAGTGTGGTTAATTTTATATAAAGTACCTGTCAAAAGTTTTCACCCCCCTTGGCATATTTTGCTACCTCACAACCTGAAATTTCACAGATTTTTTTGAGAGTTTTCTACAACTGTGAACATTTGGTTTTCTTTTTATTGTGAAGCAAACAACAAATAGGTAGAATTAACTGAAAATGTCAGTGTGCATAACTACTCACCCTACTCAAGTCAGTACTTTGTAGAGCCTCCTTTTGTGGCAAGTACAGCTCCAAGTACAGTCTCTGTAATCGTTCCACATCTTGCCACTGGGATTTTTGCCCATTTCGCGAAACAAAATGCTCCAGCTCCTTCAAGTTAGCTGGTTTCCTCTAGCTCTATTGGAATAAAGTCTGAGTTTGGACTAGGCCACTCAAATACATCTACAAATTTGCCCTTAAGCCACTCGAGTGTTTCTTTAGCAGTATGCTTTGAGTCATTGTCTTGCTGGAAAGTGAACTTTTGTCCCAGCATCAAATCATTGGCAGGCTGAAATCTGTGACATCAGCACAGGTCCTGTACATGAGGTAAATCGGAGGTTATCGGTGGGGCAGCAGGAAACGTGTGGAGGGAGGGTGGCTGTGTGAGGTGTGACGGCAGGAGTCGTATGCACCGTTGGTTTTGGTTGTCCATTATGTCACCTGCGGTCACCATATTTGGTCACCCATCACTTGAGTGTTCAAATATGGCGACCAGAATGTGGTCACTCTCCTCTCCTCTTGTGGTCGCTCTCTGCCCCCATAGTGGACGGTCATAATGGGTGGGCTGTGGTGAGCTGGGACCGGGTGGGGGTGAGTGGGCAGGCTGTGGGCAGCTGGGACTAGGTGGGGGTGAGCGGACTGGCTGCCAGGAGCATGGACCAAGTGGGGGTGAGCGGGCAAGCTGCTGGGAGCATTGATCAGGTGGGCTGCCAGGAGTGTGGACTGGGCGGGCTGCTGGGAGCGTGGACCGGGCGGGCTGCGGGGACTGTGGGCTGGGCGGGAGGGAGCAGGAAGGCTGCCGGAAGCATGGACCAGACGGAAAGGAGCGGGTGGGTAGCCGGGAGCATGGACAGTGGTGCGTGTGCAGCGGGTTTCTGTTGGCAGCACTCTGAGAACTCGGGACAGTGGCCCTCCTGGATGGATAGTTGCATGAGGTGGGCCCCCACAACTGTTCTGTTTTACCCTCTGCTGGACCCTCTGGTGGGGCAGTCAGTGACGCACCCCACAGGAAGCCTCAGTCCCCGGCCTGGATTAGTGGTGCTGCCCGGTACCCTTCAGGGAGGGCTCCACCAGGCATAGGTACAGCTGGCTGCTCATCTTATGGGCAAGCTGTTCCTCTGCAGCACGCAGTCCTTAAAGCACACAATGTTCAGGTGCCAGAGGTGCAGGTTGATCAGGGCCCAGAACTCAGACAGGGCCAGCTCTATGTTCTCAGCGGTATCACAGTGGATCTTCTTGATGGCCACCCAGGCCCCGCTATTCCGGGGCATGGCCTTCTACACCACCCTGTAACTTCCACAGCCTATCTCGGACAGTACACTGTACTGCGGCCATTGGAGCTTGCTGCCACTCACCAGCACCTACTCCTCTTCTGGGGCCTCAGATTTGAGTGTGCAGTTGACTGGCTGCATGTTGAGGAGGGGGGTTAGGATCCTTTCTCTCAGTGGTCACACTCCAGGATTTCTCCGGCACTTTCTTTTAGCAGATTTCATAACATGCGGTCAGGCCGGAAGCCCTCATCCCTCCTCTGCTGTAGCCTGTAGTGCGCACGGTAACCTGTGGGGTAAGGGGACGGGCTGCTGGGATCATGGTTCGAGCAACGTGTGCGGTAGGTTTCTATCGTTGGTGGTAACGGCAACAGGCGCCATACCACCTTGGGTGTGCTAATATGGCGTGGCTTCCGGCAGCGCAGTGAATTGTGGGATTCATGGACATCAACTCAGAAGTTGATGACGGACACCACTAGGTAAGTATACAATAGATTTATATACTCAAACATACATACATACATACATACATACAGGTCCAGAAATATTTGGAAAGTGATACAAGTTTTTGCGTTTTGACTGGCTACTGAAACATATTCATCCTACATGTATAGACTCTCAGCTTTAATTTGAGGGTACTGACATCATAATTGGAGTAAGGGTTTTGGAATTATAGCTCTTTAATATGTAGCTGCCTCTTTTTTAAGGGACCAAAGGTAACTGGATAGTTATTTCAAAAGCTATTTAATGGGCTGTATGGGATATTCCCTTATTAATCCATCATCAACTGAACCGCTAAAAGGTATGGAGCTGATTCAAGAAGTGGGATTTTCATTTGAAAGTTGTTGCTGTGAAATTAAAACAAGCAGCCAAAAGAGCTCAATTAAAGAGAAACAAAACATCAATAGGCTGAAAAAAAGAAAATCTATTAAAGAAATAGCAGAAGTGTAAGGAGTGCCTAAGTCAGCATTTTGGTACATTCTGCAAAAAGAAAAGAGGACTTTAGGACTTCAAAAAGTCTTGGACGTCTATGGAAGACAACAGTGGTGGATGATCGCAGATTCCTTTCCACGGTAAAGAAAAACCCTTTACAATATCCATGCTCTAAAGGAAGTATATGTTTCTGTATCTACATTTTCCATAAAGAAAAGACTTCATGAGAGCAAACACAGAGGGTACACCACATTGTATAAACCATTATTGGTCTTCAAAAATAGAAAGGCCAGATTAGAAACATATAAAGAAGACAGCCCAGTTCTGGAAAAGCATTGTTTAGACGCATGAACCTAAGCTCAACCTATGCCAGAGTGATTTGGCAACTGTCCAAATATTTCTGGACCTAACTGAATGTACTGTATATAGTGCCCCGAGAACTTTTCTACATTTTTACACAAACGTAATTGAATTTTATTGGGATTTTATATAATATAGCAAGTATTTGGGAAGTGCAAAGGAAATGATACATTGTGCTTTCATAGTAACACCTCCAGCATTTTGCAGTTTTTTTACAGCGCTGGAGTGGCGCTTTAAATATAAGCCCCCCTGTCATATTCTTACCTTCCAGCAGCTTCACCTTTACCAATGCCGATCATGTCCTATGGCACTATTTTGTGACTGTAACTTCTGACTCGTTCTGACTCGTTGCATCTCTTTGAGAGCCAGAATGAGGCTATAGAACTGGGTTCTCATACAGTTATACCGAATTATGACATTTGAAGTGCTTCAAGAAGCACCAGAGCAGTGGCTAGATGCAAGTTCAGCGGTTCTAGAAAACATATTAAATGGGAAGTCTCCTTAATAGCTCTATGTATAGCTGCTATTGATGTGGTAGAATCAGATAGGACAAGCCTATGGGATATTGGAAGCTGTATAAATTTGTGCCAGGTAGAGCAGCAGGGATAGCGGTGGACACTGCGGTCTTGTCCCTCTACTGCTCCACCTCTGAAACCTCTGTTTGAACAAAATGGGGGCTCAGAAGGGAAGGAGCAGTATTTGAATACTGGAAAGCTAATTTGGCTAAAATAGATGTCGGGCAACATCTTACATATACCAGACCCCTAAGGTATCTAAACAGCAGAAACCCCCCACAAGTGACCCAATATTGGAAACTAGACCCTTCAAGGATTATATCTAGGAGCATAATGAGCATTTTGAACCCACAAAATTTGATAACGATAGGTCGTCATATTGAAAATTTTCTTTTTTCACAAAAGTGTTGCTTTAGCACAAGAATTTTCCCTTTTACAAGACGTAACACCAAAAATGGACTTGAAAATTTGTTACACACATTATTATGAGTGCGGTGATACCTCCTATGAAGTCAAGAAGTTCTGTTTGAACAAATGGCAGGACTTAGAACAGACAGAGCAATATTGAAATTTTGGAAAGGAAATTTTGCGGAAATAGATGACAGACAACATCTTGCATATCCCAGACCCCTAAGGTACCTAAATAGCAGAAACCCCAGAAAAGTGTCCCCATTTTAGAAACTAAACCTCTCAAGGATTATATCTAGGGGCTTAGTGAGCATTTTGAAACCACAGGTACTTCACAGAATTCAATAGCAATAGGTCGTCATATTGAAAAGTTTCTGTTTATTCACAAAAATGTTGTTTTAGCACCAAATGTTTTACTTTTACAAGAAGTAACACCAAAATCTGGACCCCAAAGTTCCTTACCCACTTTCTTATGAGCACAACGATACTCCTTGCTTGCCGCACTCTGTGTCCTGAGTCCTACTGTGTCCCTGGGGTATCCGATCATGTGACGACACAGATCAGTGATGTCATAACTGCATGCCCTGATCACATGATCGGATGCTGGAGACACAGGAGAACTCAGGACGCAAAGTGCGGCAAGCAGGGAGAGACAGAGGGGAGCACCGGAGAGATAAGTTACAATGTTTATTATTTTTGTGTGCGGCAGCAAGGGAGTCCATATGCAATGAAGGGGTGTGTACACTTAGACTGATTTAATATGCACTGCTCCCCCCAACCACCTCTCAGCACCGGCTTCAGCATGAGAGGGGATGGACAGCGGGATGCAGTGTATATTAAATTAACCTAATGAGCGTGGGCAGGTGACCTCCTGCTGCCTCTGCAGCCAGCGCCTGCCTCCTCCCAGCCTGCTCCATAGCCACCACTCCCTCTAGCACAGCCTTACAGCCTGACTGTCCATATATTTGCACTATAAAGCAGTCCCCACTTTCCCCCAAAATTTGGGGGAAAAAAGTGCGTTTTACAGTCAGAAAAATACGGTAGATTGTGGGCATCATGTTGCATTCGCAAGGGTGCTAGGTTGCCTAAACAGCAAAAAAAAAAAAAAAAACACAAGTGACCTTATTTTGGAAACTAGAGCCTCAAGGATTATATCTAGGGGTATTGTGAGCATTTTGAACCCACAAGTACTTCACAAAATTTGATAACAATAGATCATCATATTGAAAATGTTCTTTTTTTTCCACAAAAGTGTTGCTTTAGCACCAAATTGTTCACTTTTAAAAGGGGTAAAGCCAAAAAGTGGACCTTCAATTTGTTACCCACATTCGTATGAGCGCAACGATACCCCACATGTAGACAAAAAGTTATTTTTAGCAAATAGGAGGGCTTAGAAGGGAAGGAGCAATATTTGAATTTTGGAAAAGCTGAAATAGATTGCGGGTACCAAGTCGCATTTGCAAAGCCGCCTAAACAGCAGTAACATCCCCACAAATGACCCCATTTTGGAAACTAGACCTCTCAAGGATTTTATCCAGGGGCATAGTGAGAATTTTGAACCTACAGGTACCTCACAGAATTTGATAACAATAGGTAGTCATATTGAACATTCTTTTTTTCACATTAATTTCTCACTTTTAGGGTATGTGTACACAATCTGGAGACACAGTGTCCTGGACACAGTGTCTCCTATCCTGCAAGGATGTCAGGGATCTCCACAGATCAATGCAGCCTCCCTGTGCCCAAGGTCTGCATTCGAGGCAGGGCGGCTTTTCCCTGCATTCACCTACTGAGATCGCCTCCAACTCCACAGTGCTAAATTGACATGCTGCGGTCAGTTGCTGGCACAGAAAGTCGCTCTCACAGTTCAGTTAATGCTGTGGAGAAAAAAAGCACATTGGGCACAGGATCTCTTTAAATCCATCCACTGTGCTTGTATTGTTTAAGTAGTGATAACAGGCTGTGTCCAAATCGCTGCAAATAGCGATTGCGTGAACATACTGTACTCTTAGCCTTTGTGCCAACTAGAAAATAGTGGTGTAGATTTTGTGCTTCCAGAAATCCGCACCTGCAGAATTAAATGCAGCAGAAAAATGGCTGTGACAAAGGTGCCACATTTTAGCCATGTTTTTTTCATGCAGGTTTTGCTGCAGTTTTTTGTTCACTGTTGTAACTTTGAATAAAGCTAGGTTAAAATGAAATTAAAAGCGTTTCAAGATGTCATAATGTGGCATGGGGTTCTGCTGTATTTTTGGTCACCAGCCCAGGTACAGCAAGCAGGTACAGGCTTCTACCACCCCTTCCTACCTAGTTTTCCCTGGCTGGTAACCCAAAAAAAAGTTTTTATTATTGTTTTATTACATTTTTAAAACAAACAATGTGGGGCTTCGCTGAATTTTTCGTTCCCAGCCAGGTACAGCAGGCAGGTACCGGGTTGCCACCCACCACAAACTGCCTAGTTTTGCCTGGCTAGAAACCAAAAGAATAGGGAAGCCCTTTTTTAAAGATTATTTCATGGAATAGTTAAAAAAAAAAAAAAAACACGGAAGCTTCGCCGTATTTTTGCTTTCCAGACAGGTAAAAATAAGCAGCTGGAAACTGGAATCCTCAGAGTAGGGAGGCCCAAGCTTTCTGGGCCCTCTCACTGTGACATGCAATCTGCAACCAATGCTAAAAATGTTGCATTCATGGAAGCGCTATTTTCTGGTGCTGTACCTAGACTCTTCCATCTGCTTTTTAGCAGAGGCAGGCTTCGTAATAAATGGGTTAATTCCAGCTGAACTGAATATTGCCAGCTGGCATAAGCCCAGAGGGTAGTAACATTGAGGCATCAATCATAAAACCAATATTACTAACCAAATCAGTACAAGCACAAATAAACACAACAAAAAAAATATTTATTTGAAAAAAAAACACTCCCCAACACAAACCTTTTTATACCAATTTATTGAAAGAAAAAAAAAGGTCTGATGTAGTCCAGTGAGAGGTCCCTCCCTCGACAAAATACAGTCTTATAGCATATGAGGGCATCCCCATATGCTATAACACAGGCACCCTCCAGGAAAATGACAGGTCATGAACTCAGTGAGTTCATAACAGGTTACGATCCTCGGGTCACACAGGGATTAACTGTAATCTCATGATGATCTCCAAAACAGATCACCATCAGATCACAATTAATTCTTGTGTGAGCAGAGGATCGTGATCAGTCATAAACTCACTTAGTTCATGACCTGTCATTCCCCTGGGAGGGCAGAGTTGGCTCTGCAGGTGCTGGAAGTAGTGCACATAGAGGAGAGGCGCGCAGACAGGAAGAGAGGTGCGGGACCAGAGACAGGATCGGTGGACCTCAGGTAAAAGGGGCTCAGACCAGAGGGTGGGGGGCAGTTTGGGAGATATGGGGGCCATCTTGGATGTGTGGGGGGCATATTGGAAGTTGGGGGAGAAGACTAAAGGGTGGGGGAAGGGTTTATTTGGAGTGTGCTGCACTCGGTGCCATATTGAAAACGAGGGGTGGGTGCTGTTGAAATTTTGGTGGTACTGGAGGGTTCAAGGGACTAGGTAAGCATATTTCTCTGCCATCTGACAAGTTTGATCTTGTCCGATAGCAGAGAAATCATTTTTTACCGGCGATATCAGTTTCATTCATGTTTTCACCAGCACTGGCGATCACGTGATCAATACCGGGAAAAAACTCCTAATTCATAATCTCCAGGGTCTCAGCTACACCGAAGATTTTATGACACGGGGAGAGCAGAATAAGTATCCTTTTTTTGGATGTCTCTAGACGTTAGCTATCGTTATCGGTCTAAGAATCTTGCACAAAACACTTGTCTTAATGAATCAAGATCTTGGATTTAAAATTTTTATGATTTATTGTGGTTTCAAAATTCTGGGAAAAAGGATTACCGTATATACTCGCGTATAAGCTGAGTTTTCAGCCCAAAAATTGGGCTGAAAAGTCCCCCCCTTGGCTTATACGCAAGTCACTGTATACTGTATACAATGTATACAGTATACAGTGCCCCCCCATATCAGTATACAGGCCCCCCCTTTGGGTAGCAATCCTGTAAAGGAAGAGATTAGTATAGTTATCCCTCCGCTGTCCCGCTGCCGCTGTCCCGCCGCCGCCATCGCGCTCTTCCGTCTTCATCCAGCGTCTTCCGTCTTCTTCCGGCTTCCTCCGGTGGGCACAGGCAATGATGTCATTGTCTGCGCGCCAGAGGAGGAAGCCGGAAGAAGACGGAAGACGCTGGATGAAGACGGAAGAGCGCGATGGCGGCGGCGGGACAGCGGCAGCGGGACAGCGGAGGGATAAGTATACTAATCTCTTCCTTTACAGGATTGCTTACCCAAGGGGGGCCTGTATACTGATATGGGGGGACTGCTGTATATACCTCTGGGGCTGCTGTATACTACCACTGGGGCTGCTGTATATACCTCTGGGGCTGTATATACCTCTGGGGCTGTATATACCTCTGGGGCTGCTGTATACTACCTAAGGGCTGCTGTATACTACCACTGGGGCTGCTGTATATACCTCTGGGGCTGTATATACTTCTGGGACTGCTGTATACTACCTAAGGGCTGCTGTACATACCTCTGGGGCTGTATATACCTCTGGGGCTGTATTTACCTCTGGGGCTGTATATAGTTGGGGCTGTATATACCTGGGTGCTGTATACTACCTAAGGGCTGCTGTATACTACCACTGGGGCTGCTGTAATACCTCTGCTGTATATACCACTGGGGCTGCTGCTGTATACTACCACTGGGGCTGCTGCTGTATATACCACTGGTGGCTGCTGTATATACCTCTGAGGCTGCTGTATACTACCACTGGGGTTCTGCTGCTGTATATACCATTGGGGAGACTGCTGTATACCACACTGCTGGGGGCTATATATCTGTGCTGGGGTCCACCCTCGGCTTATACACGAGTCAATAGGTTTTCCCAGGTTTTGGGGGCAAAAGTAGGTGGGTCGGCTTATACACGGGTCGGCTTATACACAAGTATATACGGTATCTGCTGGTGATTTAAGGATATTGTCAGATACATAACTTTTAAACCCAACAAATTTTGTAGCTTTCTTCATTAGTAAACTCCTTATTGTTATACCAGTACAGCTAATCCCTTTATAAGTCATTTTTTTCTACCTTACTGCTTGTCAAGTTTTGTTTGAGAGGAGTCTCAAACTAGACAACACAGGTGGATGGACCTGAGATACTACTTCTCTATGCCTCCTACTCCCCCCCCCCTTTCCTCACGAAACAGAGTATTAATCAGTAGGCAGCACTGTGGTAATTTATCAAAGCTTCTTTTACTGCTGCCCTCCATTGATATCTGGAATCAACTGCGACAATAGAAGCAGAGAATAACCGCTGCAGCACTGCTTCTAACACCACCACCATATTTCCTCTGTCACTGTTTCCCTGCAGCTTCTGTCCCATGCGCTCCTTTCACTGAAATGACAAATATATCCCTATGCCCTGATGATTATTCATTTCAAGGCGGTGACTAAAGCTGGGAAGTGGTGCTGTGGTCACTGGCGCTGTTTCTATCACGGCCCCCTGATGACCTCTTATTTCTGTGAGAGCCTGTGGCGAGAGAAGCTTTGTGGTGGTGGGTACACAAGCCGTGTGGTGGCGGGCACAGAAGCTGTGGGGCAGTGATGACAAGTGCGGTGGCAATGATAGAATAAATGGCATTGCAGTAACTTTACTCTACATCCATCACCACGATTTAGTCCGGACTTTATTAGGGGGCAGTGATAAAGCCAGCTACATTTAGTGACCACTTCACTGCCTCCTGATAATGTCCCGTTTCAGTGGGGGGTGATAGAAGCTGCGGAAAAGTGTCTATAAGGCCATCCGTTGACATTGTATTTGAGGGGTTAGCTGTATAGGGAATATAGTGGTTAGGGATAAAAAAAATAGATATTTATATACAGCACATAGTGTACCACAAAGTCTCTTTAATCTTTTTGTTTAGAAACAAATTATCAGATTCAGATCTGTAGATGGCAAAAAAATAAATGGACCTTAACATACTCTAATAGAAAGTCTGTAACCCCAAAACCTCAGTAATCTATATACGGTGTAGAATTTTCTATTACATGGTTGAATATTGTATACAAGTACTTATTATGACATACAGATAATAAGAAAAGAAGCAGTACCCTTTGTTTTGCCACATAGATTATCCTTAGGTAGCACAGCATCATCAGGAATATCAGGATGAACAATGGAATGTACCATCTGAAATAAACAATATAAAATTGATTTTAATGTCAACAATGTAAGATATTGCAATGTAACACATAGTTCAAGATATACCAAGAGGAGTGAGAGCCCTGCTCCCAAACTTACAATCAATGAAGAAATAGGGGTAACACAAAACATAAAAATATAGTAGTTGTCGTGTAAGGTTCAGCCATCATAAAATAAATAGGGGCATCCAAATAATGCTGTATGGACCAGTCACCAACCAACGTTTGTACAACAACAGGCACAAAGTGCTGCCAAGTGTGTGGGAGAGAGAACAGGGGATACTTAGTTATATTAGAGATGTAAGGAGATAGGTCAGTCTAAATATGTGTTTTTAGGACACACATGAAACTGTGCATACTGGGAATTAATCGGATTGCCTGGGGTAGAGAATTCAAGACAATTGATGCAGCATGAGAGAAGTCCTGGAGTCGGGAATTGGATATTCGGATTATAGAAAATGTTAGTCTCTGGTCATTAAAGGAAAGGAGAGAGTGGGTTAGAGTTGTGGACAGAGATGACAGAGGAGATGTAATGAGGTGCAGAACTGTGGACAGCTTTCTATGTAAGAGTTTGGAATTCTGTATGAAAACTCTCATACAATACTTACTTTGAAAGCTCCCACAATCTAGAATATTCATAGGCCCCTTTCACATCAGCGTTTTACGCTGATTGCGGCAGATTTACTGCATCTGCCGCCTAACCGTCACACTTGCAGTTCACCTGCGGCAAGCCCCATGCAATGTCTGTGGGGCTTGTGACAGGTGTGGCAAGTGCGGTATAGTTGCGGCTTTGGCACTGGCGGCAGTTGCAGCCGCGAAAAAAACACGGTAAGCAGCGTTTTTTTTTCCGTCCGCAGCTGCCGCAAGTGCGAAAACCGCCACTATACCGCACCTGCCGCAAGCCCCATAGACATTGCATGGGGCTTGCCGCAGGTGAACCGCAAGTGTGACGGTTAGGCGGCAGATGGGGTAAATCCACTGCATCTGCTGCGATCAGCGTAAAACGCTGATGTGAAAGGGGCCTTAAGTATGATAATTCTATCAACTCCTGAAATGTGTGTGTTTATTTTTTTGCCTTCTGCTAGAACAAGGAAAAGATTACTAGTCAGCACCATGGACAGGGATTCTGACAAACAGTTACACGGCTAAGTGTATATATTACAGTATAATCTATAATATATTAAGCAACGCTATAGAAAATATAGTAAAATTGTAACCTCATAGATCACGTAAACAGTGTCTTTAGTAAACATTATAGTACATTAAAAGGGTTTTTCACACAAATGACATTAAGCACATGTCCACAGTAAAGGTGGTAAATATATAGGTGACTTACTACTGGGACTCCTGTTAGAAAACAGTAAAGTGTTGTGCAGTGAAGAAGAGATTGAACAGATAGGCTGTGCAACATGGGACTGATAGGACAGATAAAGACAGACGAATCCAACACGTACAGTCTAAAAGCATATAAACATTATCCTGGGATCACTAATAAATTTATGGGAAGTTTCCTTTTGGGTGGTTTCATGTGGATGAAGAGGAGCATAATGCCAATGATCCTCCTTAAAGACATCAGTCTTATTGGTGCTGTAATGTGAAAAGTGTTAAATAGGTGTAATGTGAACTGTGATATGCATTAGTAATGCTAAAGTGTATATTGTTTAACAACAGGGTAAGAGTAAGTAAATGTTTCGGATTGGCCTAGGGCTAGAGTAAGGAAGCAGTGACAGTTTCTTTTTTGAGGAGTAGATAGGGCCTAGCATGCATTAAAGACACACCTAAGGCCTGGCTAGTAAGCAGAACCGAGACAGAGATAGAGGATAGTGAGATCCTGACTATCTGTCTCATTCCAGATTGCATACCTTCAACAATTCGAGGATTCATACAGTTGCACCAGAAACCCACAAATGCTTGGTGCACACTGGGTACACTATGTGGACTAGAAATGCCATTGCCAGCAAACAGGGTACATTTTCTGCTAATCCTGAACAGGACTTATTTTACATAGCAAAATTAATAGAATATTTAGACCATTGATTGTTGGATTAATGGAATTTCACCATAATTAAACCACTGGAATGGATGGTTGAATGCTTTCCTCTCGAAAGGTGTTGCAAGAATTCTGGGGATTAATATTGTATTATATATGCATTAATCAGATGTCAAGGTGTAGTTAATAAGCAAGTTCTTGTTAATATGCTGAGGACACACCTCCAGACTGTCTGATTGCCAGGGTGTAATGCTCTTTTAATCATACTCGCTCTCGTTCACACATCAATTTCCCTAATAGACTTTAATAGCATTGCTTACAAATGTCAGAGCCTCCTACGTTCACGATACACAGGGGACTGATCGCTTTCAGGGTAAGGGGCTCTATGGGTAACTTTTTTTCTCTGTCATTCCCCTTGTTCCAGAATACGGTAACTTATTTAACTACAAGACAATAAGATCCTATAATTGCAGTAAGGTACTGTCTAGTGCTGCTGATTTCGATAAAAGGCTCTTGGCATTTCCCCAGGATTAGCTTTCCGATGCTCCCTTGTCAGCTATAACTGATTAGAATGTGATACACTATAATAGGATGGGAATACAATGTAGCATATTATATAATCTGTTTATCGTAGTGGATCACAATATAATTTGTTATAACTAACAAAACAAGGTAAAGGTAAAACTCAGGACTTCCCAGAAGTGCTTTTATATAGCTTTACAGCAGTTTGTGTTCTACAATGGGTTTTATATTAAAACCCGGTGAAAGGAAGTTGCAGCCACAGTTAAAGCAGTTTTTCCACAAACAAAGTTAATTTTAACGTTAATTTCACTCAATAGATCTTATAATAACAATAATAATTTCCACAATTTGATGTGTGTTAAAAAAAAGCTCCCATGCTGAGATAATCTTATATATGTGCCCCTGCTATGTACTGTGTAATGGGTGTGTCTGACCGTACAGGGACATGGTCTGATCATACCACATCTCCTGGGCTGACAATCTTATATCTGTGTCCCTGCTGTGAACTTTGTAATGGCTGTGTCTCACTGTACAGGGACATGGTCTGATCCTACCACAGTTCCAAGGCAGGGGAGGATACAAAAGATCAGACCATGCCCCTGTACGGTCAGACACATCCATTACACAGTACATAGCAGGGACAGATATATACGATTATCTCAGCACAGGAGATGTGGTATGATCAGACCATGACCCTGTATGATCAGACACATCCATTACACAGTACACAGCAGGGACACACATATAAGATTACTTCAGCACAGGGACATTTTTTATAATCAAATCCATTCTGGAAATTATTATTTTTCCAAGATCCATTCATTAAAATTACCTTTTTTTGTGGAATATTGGAATCTGAGAGTCCTCAGTGGTTGATACCTTTTAATGGCTAACTGAAAAGATGGTAAACATAGCAAGCTTTCGGAACACTAAAGCCCCTTCGTCAGGCTGGTAATGACACAAATTTTGAAGATACGTGTGTGTGTGTGTATATATATACATAAGCAAAAAATCAAACAAAAAAAAACAAAACAGTGTTATAAGCTGTGGTAAATACGACAGGTGACGTTAAGCAGTGTCAAGTTAGGCAGGGGTAAAGGAGCTGGGAAAAGAGAAACCAAATTTCTAAGATAGGCGGAACAAATTGTATTATTATATGGTTAGTGGCCTGTGGAAACCTAAAACTACTTAAGTGAGTTGTGGAGAGCAATAAATGAAGCAAGAGAGCTCACATAGAATATGTGTCCCTGCTATGTACAGTGTAATTGATGTGTCTAACCGTACAGGGACATAGTTTGATCATATCACAGTTCCTAGGCAGGGGAGGATACAAAAGATCAGACCATGTCCCTGTACAGTCAGACACATGGATTCATGGGATTTTATATAAAATGAGTGGGCATTTGGGGACATCACAGATTCATGCGTTTTTGTATAAATTGAAAGGACACTTGGGGAGATCACATCTCCAAGAGACTTCATTTTCAGGACTATGAACTTATGACTTTTCTTATGTGAGCTCTCTTGCTTCATTTATTGCTCTCCACAACTCACTTAAGTAGTTTCAGGTTTCCACAGGCCACTAACCATATAATAATACAATTTGTTCCACTTATCTTAGAAATTTGGTTTCTCTTTTCCCAGCTCCTTTACCCCTCCCTAACCTGACTCTGCTTAACGTCACCTGTCGTATTTACCACAGCCTATCACACTGTTTTTTGTTTTTTTTTGCTTATGTATATATGCATGTGTCTTCAGAATTTGTGTCATTACCAGCCTACGAAGGGGCCACAGTGTCCCGAAAGCTTGCTATGTTTACCATCTTTTCAGTTAGCCATTAAAAGGTATCAACCACTGAGGACTCTCAGATTCCAATATTTTTCTATCTACTGGCTAACATGGTACAAACATTGTTTACCTTATCAAAATGGAAGATACGGGAAAGTACCGAATCTTTATGGATTCAAAGACACTTCTGAAGAAACATGCACAACTGGACAGTGACATATTTTTCCTTTCTAAATGCAAGGAGAATCTGATTCCCAAAGGACTCTGGATTACAAATCCACTTCTGCATACCTATAATACTCATTATGCACGAAACCTTTGTCACAGGACCTCTGAATGGCTAAGGAACCACCTTTTGCACGTCTTCTATTGCATCAAAAGTAACATCAAAGAGGAATTGGAAACACGGAGGAACACACTTACAGAAGCCATGGAACAGAATCTACAACAATATTACCATAAATTACAAACTCGTCTGATTCGTAACAAGGAAAAAAAATTACATAGATTGCGCATCAATTCAGGACTCAATGCAAACGAAACAATGACAAATCCTGACAACTACTCCTGTCAAAAAGCATTAATTGTGTCATCAACCTTTCAGATTACAAACCTAACAGAGTGGAACTTGCTGTGCTTTCTAGGGGACTCTCATTTTGTCCTACTAAAGCTCTGAATAAAATTGAACTGTGCAGCGACATGGAGGATTACTTCAGGAGACTACGCCTAAGGGAATTTTTCAGGGACAAAGAGGATCCCGAAACCAACTGGGCCGAAGGAAGAAAGGTTCTAACAACCAAGAAAAGGTCAGACTGGACACCTGATCCTAATCGTAACTCCCATTTGGATATATATATATATAGACACTTTCAGACATTTGGTAAAATCCACTATTTTAGATACACACAAGAGTCAATCATCCAACATCAATGCCCAGGATAGAAGGGCCATACAGTCTTTGAAAACCAACAAAGAAATCATTATTAAACCTGCAGACAAGGGTGGTGCAATAGTCATGATGAACAAATCTGACTACCTGAAGGAAGCAAACAGACAACTGACGGACACACGCTACTACAAGAAATTGGAGTCTGACCCCACACAGGACTATCACAAGGAATTAAACAGGCTGGTTTCTTGCCTACCTGACATATCCTTAAGAGATGCTGACCTGATACCAGAAAGTCCAAGAACAGGCACATTCTACATGCTCCCCAAAATTCACAAACCAGGAAATCCAGGAAAACCCATCATTTCATGTGTGGGCACCCTCACTGAACACATTTCTGGATGGGTAGAGTGTGCTCTCAAACCCCTGGTAAAAGAGACACCCAGCTACATTCAGGACACAACTGACCTATTGAATAAACTGTCAGCAATAGGTTCTCTACCAGAAGGAACCATCCTCACCACCATGGATGTGGAATCTCTGTACAGCAATATCCCACACCAGGATGGATTAAATGCCTGCAAAATCTTCCTGGAAAACACAGGAATTGATGCTGACTCTGTGGTGAAGCTTATAAAATTCATCCTCACGCACAACTATTTTACATTTGACGGCAACATATATTTACAAGAGACTGGCACAGCAATGGGAAGCAAAATGGCACCACAATATACAAATCTTTTCATGGCCAAGCTTGAAGGTGACTTTTTATCCTTTTGTCCTATCAGGCCTCTGGCCTACTACCGGCATATCGATGACATTTTAATAATCTGCACAGAGTCTGAGCAACAGCTGGAGACTTTCTATGAACACTTTAATCAGTTTCATCCCACCATCAACTTAACACTCAACCACTCATGCACTGAAATCAGCTTTCTGGACATCATCATTAAGCTATGGAACAATGAAATAGAGACATCCCTGTACCGGAAACCAATTGACCGGCCAACATATCTCCAATGGGACAGTTTCCATCCAAAACACATAAAAAACTCTATTGTGTATAGCCAGGCCATCAGATACAATCCGATATGTTCCAACCCTACAGACAGAGACAATCTCCTTGAGGACCTCAGAAATACCTTTTTGAACCAGGGCTACCATCCAAGAACAATTGAAAACCAGATTACAAGAGCCACCAGAATATCAAGGAATCATCTCCTACATTACAAAACTAGAAAAGAAAGCAACCAAGTTCCTCTCGTAGTCACCTACAATCCAAGTCTGGAGGTGCTAAGAGGAGCTGCACAGAAACTGCAACCACTCCTACAAAAGATGCCAGACTAAAATCAATATTTCTGGATCCCCCACTCTTGTGCTTTAGACAACCTGCAAATCTAAAAAACATCATTGTCAAAAGCTTCCTGTCCTCTCCAGCAGCAACAGGAATCTTTCCCTGCAACCAGATCAGGTGCAAAACCTGTCCATCTATAATGACAACTGACAAGATAAGGATTCCTGGGATAGATCAGGACTACATGATCCCAGGTAACTTCAGATGCATCACAAGCAATGTGGTGTATTTAATCATATGTACCAAATGTCCAACAGGTGGCACGTACATAGGTGTTGACCGGGCAAAAATTCAGGACAAGAATGAATTCTCATCGCCACTCCATAAAAGAAAAGCATATGAATCTACCTGTAGCAAAACATTTTTCCAGCCGAGACCACAGTAAAACCGATATGAGGCTGCTCATCTTAAAACGCAACTTCAAATCACTGAGAGAGAGAAGAATTTGGGGATACAAATTGATAACAACCTTTGACACGTTCAAAACAGGATTAAATATTTCACATGGATTCATGGGATTTTATATAAAATGAATGGGCATTTGGGGACATCACAGATTCATGCGTTTTTATATAAATTGAAAGGACGCTTGGGGAGATCACATCTCCAAGAGACTTCATTTTCAGGACTATGAACTTTTGACTTTTCTTATGTGAGCTCTCTCGCTTCATTTATTGCTTTCCACAACTCACTTAAGTATTTATAGGTTTCCACAGGCCACTAACCATAAAATAATACAATTTGTTCCACTTATCTTAGAAATTTCGTTTCTCTTTTCCCAGCTCCTTTACCCCTCCCTAACCTGACTCTGCTTAACGTCACCTGTGTATTTACCACAACTTATAACGCTGTTTTTTTTTTCTTATGTATATATGCATGTGTCTTCAGAATCTGTGTCATTATCTGCCTGGCGAAGAGGCCTTAGTGTCCCGAAAGCTTGCTATGTTTACCATCTTTTCAGTTAGCCATTAAAAGGTATCAACCACTGAGGACTCTCAGATTCCAATATTTTTCTATCTACTGGCTAACACGGTACACACATTTTTTACCTTTTTTTGTGGGACAACCCAACTATTTTAGAACCTAAATATCACTGGTTTTAAAAGGTCTATACTAGTTTACTAACTATATGCAAAAAAAAAACCAATGCATTCTTAAAAAACAGCAGAATTATAAAATTTTAAAGCAGCTTTGCTCATGGGTACTAGGAAGCTCCAAATAGAGCTGGTATGGATAAGTTTTGCAGTTGTCAAACTATTAGGTCCCAAGATAACTCTTCCCTTCACTATGTAAACTCTGTAAAGGATCTGGAATTACACAGGGGTCCTGGGTCGAGTCAACAGAGTTGCTGCTGGCCAGTAGGGCAGGATGGCAGGTAATAATCAGGTCAGTGTGTCATAACAAAGAGGTAAGGAAAAGATCAACATCATCAGCAGAAGGATAGTCAGTTGGGTCAGAACATATAAATAATACTTGCACAACAGGAGCAAGAGTGTGAACCAGACAAATAGTGGAAATGATAGAAACAATAGAAACCAAGTCCCCCGACAAGTAAAGAATACACAGAGGGCATTCTATGAATCACATTCTCATGTTTGTTTAGCACAATGTAAGTAAATTCTTATTTTTTTTACAGTATGGGTGTTACAAAGTTGAAAGTTTTATTTTTACAAAACAATCCAATGTCTTTGTATCTGCCAGTGAACCGTAACTATGCGTATCTCACCAGCCTATGCATAATACAAGAAGCAATCATTAAGCAGCAGCTGAGCCAAGGCTCATACCATTTATTACGGTCGAGGTACAGATCTTTCCACTGAAAAACTCACCAGCTCTACAGCGGGTAATTATGAAGGGACGCCCAGGAGAAAATGGCAGGATTTGCATAAGCTGTGCTTCATGCACTATATATGTACAAGGTTATTTTTTGCTTTCTATGCATATGACATTGATGAATTTTTAAAGGCTGCCATTGGTCACCTAGTAAAACAGCTTTACATTTGTATGTAACTAATATTTGTTACAACAGGGGAAAAAGGAGATTAAAATAGATCAGTAAAAAATGTACTCCACAATCTTTTTGGGCTTTGTACTCTCAAATTAGGCATTCAAATTCTTTAATCTACTTATATAATCCGCAGTTGGGAAATTCGGGCACTGTAGCCGAATCCCAACATGCTTTGCGCGACTGCGAGTGATGACGCGCAGCGTCATCACGAGCCGCAGCCGCGCTACCCTGCCCCGGCCTCAGCACCCGACATACCAGCCCACATGCCGGGCCCTTAACAAGTCACACGGCCCACTGCTGTGTCCGAGGGAAGCAGTGAGGAGACGCTCACACACAAGCTGCCCTCTCTCCCTCTCTCTCCTGCTCTGTGCACTGATTTACTCCGTACAAAGCAGGAGAAAGCCTGTAGGAGCCCGGCAACTCAAACACTTTCCTCACTGTCATGTGATCTACATTCAAAGGTCCTGCAGATGCTTACTGCGTTTCTGCAGGTCGCAGTGCCTCCTCTCCTGCTGCATATCGATCTGGACCTTCATGATATGATAATGGATGCTGTGTCTGTGTGTGTGTGAGTGTGTAATAAGTGTGCCTGCTGCAGGGGTGTGTGTGTGTGTTAGTGTAATAAGTGTGCATGCTGCAGGTGTGTGTTAGTGTCATAAGTGTGCCTGCTGCTGGGGTGTGTCATGTCTCTGTCTGCTGTGTGTCATGTCTCTGTCTGCTGTGTGTCATGTCTCTGTCTGCTGTGTGTCATGTCTCTGTCTGCTCTGTGTCATGTCTCTGTCTGCTCTGTGTCATGTCTCTGTCTGCTCTGTGTCATGTCTCTGTCTGCTCTGTGTCATGTCTCTGTCTGCTCTGTGTCATGTCTCTGTCTGCTGTGTGTCATGTCTCTGCTGTGTGTCATGTCTCTGTCTGCTCTGTGTCATGTCTCTGTCTGCTCTGTGTCATGTCTCTGTCTGCTCTGTGTCATGTCTCTGTCTGCTCTGTGTCATGTCTCTGTCTGCTGTGTGTCATGTCTCTGCTGTGTGTCATGTCTCTGTCTGCTCTGTGTCATGTCTCTGCTCTGTGTCATGTCTCTGCTGTGTGTCATGTCTCTGCTGTGTGTCATGTCTCTGCTGTGTGTCATCTCTCTGTCTGCTGTGTGTCATGTCTCTGTCTGCTGTGTGTCATGTCTCTGTCTGCTGTGTGTCATGTCTCTGCTGTGTGTCATGTCTCTGCTGTGTGTCATGTCTCTGCTGTGTGTCATGTCTCTGCTGTGTGTCATGTCTCTGCTGTGTGTCATGTCTCTGCTGTGTGTCATGTCTCTGTCTGCTGTGTGTCATGTCTCTGTCTGCTGTGTGTCATGTCTCTGCTGTGTGTCATGTCTCTGCTGTGTGTCATGTCTCTGCTGTGTGTCATGTCTCTGCTGTGTGTCATGTCTCTGCTGTGTGTCATGTCTCTGCTGTGTGTCATGTCTCTGCTGTGTGTCATGTCTCTGCTGTGTGTCATGTCTCTGTCTGCTGTGTGTCATGTCTCTGTCTGCTGTGTGTCATGTCTCTGTCTGCTGTGTGTCATGTCTCTGTCTGCTGTGTGTCATGTCTCTGCTGTGTGTCATGTCTCTGCTGTGTGTCATGTCTCTGCTGTGTGTCATGTCTCTGCTGTGTGTCATGTCTCTGCTGTGTGTCATGTCTCTGCTGTGTGTCATGTCTCTGTCTGCTGTGTGTCATGTCTCTGCTGTGTGTCATGTCTCTGCTGTGTGTCATGTCTCTGCTGTGTGTCATGTCTCTGCTGTGTGTCATGTCTCTGCTGTGTGTCATGTCTCTGCTGTGTGTCATGTCTCTGCTGTGTGTCATGTCTCTGTCTGCTCTGTCATGTCTCTGTCTGCTGTGTGTCATGTCTCTGTCTGCTGTGTGTCATGTCTCTGTCTGCTGTGTGTCATGTCTCTGTCTGCTGTGTGTCATGTCTCTGTCTGCTGTGTGTCATGTCTCTGTCTGCTGTGTGTCATGTCTCTGTCTGCTGTGTGTCATGTCTCTGTCTGCTGTGTGTCATGTCTCTGTCTGCTGTGTGTCATGTCTCTGTCTGCTGTGTGTCATGTCTCTGTCTGCTGTGTGTCATGTCTCTGTCTGCTGTGTGTCATGTCTCTGTCTGCTGTGTGTCATGTCTCTGTCTGCTGTGTGTCATGTCTCTGTCTGCTCTGTGTCATGTCTCTGTCTGCTCTGTGTCATGTCTCTGTCTGCTCTGTGTCATGTCTCTGCTGTGTGTCATGTCTCTGCTTACTCTGTGTAATGTCTCTGTATACATTACATTACACAGACATTACACAGAGACATTACACAGTGTATACAGAGACATTACACAGTGTATACAGAGACATTACACAGAGTATACAGAGACATTACACAGAGTATACAGAGACATTACACAGAGTATACAGAGACATTACACAGAGTATACAGAGACATTACACAGAGTATACTGAGACATTACACAGAGTATACAGAGACATTACACAGAGTATACAGAGACATTACACAGAGTATACAGAGACATTACACAGAGTATACAGACACATTACACAGAGTATACAGAGACATTACACAGAGTATACAGAGACATTACACACAGTATACTGTAATGTCTCTGTATACACTGTGTAATGTCTCTGTGTAATGTCTGTGTAATGTAATGTATACAGAGACATTACACAGAGTATACAGAGACATTACACAGAGACATTACACAGAGTAGACAGAGACATTACACAGAGTAGACAGAGACATTACACAGAGTAGACAGAGACATTACACAGAGTAGACAGAGACATTACACAGAGTAGACAGAGACATTACACAGAGTATACAGAGACATTACACAGAGTATACAGAGACATTACACAGAGTATACAGAGACATTACACAGAGTATACAGAGACATTACACAGAGTATACAGAGACATTACACAGAGTATACAGAGACATTACACACAGTATACTGTAATGTCTCTGTCTACTCTGTGTAATGTCTCTGTCTACTCTGTGTAATGTCTCTGTCTACTCTGTGTAATGTCTCTGTCTACTCTGTGTAATGTCTCTGTATACTCTGTGTAATGTCTCTGTATACTCTGTGTAATGTCTCTGTATACTCTGTGTAATGTCTCTGTATACTCTGTGTAATGTCTCTGTATACTCTGTGTAATGTCTCTGTATACTCTGTGTAATGTCTCTATACTGTGTGTATACTGTGTGTAGTGTCTCTAATGTCTGTAGACTGTCTGTAGTGTGTCTATACTGTGTGTAATGTGTCTATACTGTCTCTAATGTCTGTAGACTGTCTGTAGTCTGTCTATACTGTGTGTAATGTCTCTATACTGTCTCTATACTGTGTGTAATGTCTCTATACTGTGTGTAATGTCTCTATACTGTGTGTAATGTCTCTATACTGTGTGTAATGTCTCTATACTGTCTCTATACTGTGTGTAATGTCTCTATACTGTGTGTAATGTCTCTATACTGTGTGTAATGTCTCTATACTGTCTCTATACTGTGTGTAATGTCTCTATACTGTGTGTAATGTCTCTATACTGTCTCTATACTGTGTGTAATGTCTCTATACTGTCTGTAATGTCTCTATACTGTCTCTAATGTGTGTGTATAATGTGTCTAATCTCTGCATACTGTGTCTATACAATGTCTCATGTATGTATATACTGTGTGTTTCTCTCCTCACCCCTCCACCGCAGAGCCGCCTCCACACTCTGCTACCCGCAGAGCCGCCTCCACACTCTGCTACCCGCAGAGCCGCCTCCACACTCTGCTACCCACAGACTCACCTCTATACTCTGATACCCACTCACCCGCGTCTATACACACAATTCATTTCACCGCGCTCCCGATGCAATTGCATCGGGCCTTTTTACTAGTATGATCTATAATTATGCAGTTATGCTGTCACATCAATGCTGCGGTGTTGTTTAATATACAGTATATTCTTGGAAGTACCCATTGATAAGTCCAATGTATATCAAATTAGTGTCCTAATAAAAGGGTGGCATTCACTCTAGCCAGTGTTACAAATGAGACCACCATCAGGAAAAAAAATCTAAAGAGGCGGGCAACTCCTATACCTTGAATTACAGAAATGAACATAAAGAGAATCAAGGCCAATCTTGTTAGTAAATAAAGTCAACACCTTGAGTATAATGAAATATAATCTTTATTAATATGTTACATAAAAACAGGGTATAATACATAGTAAATGTCATAAAAAATATAATAGAACTAGGATTTAGTTTATAGAAAGGGTCCAGAAATAATGCAAAACACACAAATCCCCATCTAAGGTGAATAGTAATGAAGGGTAATTAGCACCAATATCCATAAAAAAACAAATGATATGGTTGAAAATATGGTAAACCAAGGTTTATGTCCTCCCAATAAAAGATATACAATCAAAGCATTTATGGGGCTAAACTAATACGGTAATAATAATTATAATAATATGTATTATATGATAATTATATAATATGTCATTTATATAGCATTATTAATTCCATAGCACTTTACATACATCTGCAACACTGTCCCCATTAGGGCTCACAATCTAAATATCCTATCAGTGTGTCGTTGCAATGTCGGAGGAAACCAGAGAGCCCAGAGGAAACTTACGCAAACTCGGGGAGAACATACAAACTCCTTGCAGATGTCGTCCTTAGTGGGAATTCATTCCAGAACCTCAGCGCTGCAAGGCTGCAGTACTAATCACTGGGCCACCGTCATATAATAAATCTGCTTTAAGTGCCATACCGTGCTTACCAATTTAAGTAGTTGGGGTGTTTGTGTTCCTGGAGGACCCAACGTGCGTTTCATTTATTGGCTACTGTGGGGAACTGGTATCATTTTAATACAGATTTTCCAATTCAAGCTGCATAAACTAGAATTATTATTTGTTTGAAAAGTGAAGTGAGTCTAAAGTGACTTTAGACTCACTTCTGCATTAATCCAAACCTCCCACTCCCAGCTCCAAGACTTCTCCCGAGCCGCACCAATTCTTTGGAATGCTCTACCCCAAGAAATTAGGTGTATCCACAACTTAGATTGTTTTAGGCGATCCCTAAAAACACATCTTTTTAGGCTACCTATCATGATCCCAAATCAGTCATCTAGGCCAGTGTTTCCCAACTCCAGTCCTCAAGGCACACCAACAGGTCATGTTTTCAGGATTTCCTTATCATTAGACAGATGATGGAATTATCTCCTGTGCAAGTGATTAAATTATCACCTATGCAATCCTAAGGAAATCCTGAAGACATGACCTGTTGGTGTGCCTTGAGGACTGGAGTTGGGAAACACTGATCTAGACATAGCCTATCCGCTCCGTCTCAAGTGGATCACATATAACGGGTTGTGGCCACTTATTCTGCTCCTATCTGTTCCCCATCTCCTCAAGTTGACTATACTATCATTGTTAGATTGTAAGCTCTTATGAGCAGGGCTGCCATTTTTTGCTCTAATTATTGTATTATATTATGCTTTGTAATTGTATTGTTTTTGGCATTGTATTGTATTTTCTAATTGTTTCTTATGATTGTTTAAATGTGAACTTTGTATTGTGAAGCGCTGCGGAATATGTTGGCGCTATATAAATAAAAAATTATTATTATTATTATCTGGTGATGTGTATTTGTGTAATGAAGAGGGTGATGCCTAAGGATATCAACACGCTTTTTCAAGGAGTGCAGAATTATTAGGCAGCTTGTTTTTCTCGGATAAAATAGGCCAAAAAAGAGATTCAACCAACAATGAAAGTAAAAAATTGTTGAAAGTTTTCAGAGGGATGCAGCATTATTGAAACGGCTAAGATATTGAGGTGTGATCACAGAACCATAAAACGTTTTATTAAAAATAGTCAAAATGGACATAAAAAAGTTGTAAAAAATGTAAAAAAACAAACAAACATGCACATTAACTGCCATGGTTTATGAGAAGAATCAAACGTGAAGTGACCAGAAACTCATTATCCTTCAATTCTGTCATATTCCAGAACTGCAACCTGCCAGCAGTTTCCAGAAGTACAAGGTGTTTAGACCTCAGAGACATAGCCAAGGTACAGAAGTCTGAAACCAGACCAAAAACTGAATAAGACATAGAGGGGGAAGCGTCAAGACTGGGTCAAGAAATATCTAATGACAGATTTTACAAAGGTTTTATGGACTGATAAGATGAGAGTGACCCTTGATAAATCAGATGGTTGAGACCATGACTGGTTCAGTAATGGGCACAGAACTCCACTTAGACTTATATGCCTGCAAGGTGGAGGTGGGTACTGCTATGAGCTGGTATCATTGAAGATGAGCTATTTGGACCTTTTCGGTTGAATATTTACTCAAAATCAACTTCCAAACCTACTGCTAGTTATTGGAAGGCATTTCTTCAAGCAGTAGTAAATTTAAAAATATGTCTATTTTAAGTAAAAATGATTTCTATGCAGGACAATGCACTGCTTAGCTACAGTGCGGTGCAAATTAATTGGGACAAAGGAAGTTTTTCTTGCATTAATTTTACTGTTTCTGATAAGTGTTTTATCAGTTCTTGCTGTCATTTTCCTTTTTCTTCCACATTTCCCTTTTCGTTTTGGAGAAAACTATCCCGTTTCATTGTGTGTGCGAATTATTCTTGAAATGGTAGATTTTTCAATACCAACAGTGGAAGCGATTTCTCTTACAGTCAGACTTGTATGTTCATTAAGAGTAATAATTGTAGACCTCTTCCGTGGAGTAACATCCATTTTTACAGGCACGAATCACACTGAGAGAAAAAGTACACTAAACCACTCCTCACAGAAACAAGCGCTCAACTGAAGCTGAGGGGGCAGCTAGATGTTATTTTCTGACTAAAACCAGTCAAACCAAATTTTGTTACTCAAG
Organism: Allobates femoralis; assembly: GCA_033576535.1. Classification (NCBI taxonomy): domain Eukaryota; kingdom Metazoa; phylum Chordata; class Amphibia; order Anura; family Aromobatidae; genus Allobates; species Allobates femoralis. The sequence continues at coordinate 169,798,701 of JARQOC010000002.1, forward strand.
GTTGTACACTCACACTGTTTAAAGCAGTTAGACCTGGTTTGAATCACTGACTGGTAACCAACTTACGATTTTACTTACAAAAATGCTGTGTCCCAAGTAATTTGCGCAGTATGGCCCCATAACAGAAAGTATCAGGCATATTGCCTAACGCGATTCAGTTGACACAAATATGCACAGCGTGTGCATGGCTGCATGTGTTATTCTATGATCAGGCCAAGATAGCACATGGCATTTTTAAAGACACAATGCCACCCTCATACCAACAGACCCAGCTCAGCTGCGAGTTGTGTATTCGATACCCCTGTCTTAGAGTACTTCCACATCAGCGGTTTTTTTAAATCACGGCAGATGCGGTGAAATTGAGGTGCTATTTTCTGCACTATAGGACACTGTGATGATCTTAATAAGTAAAATGTATGCTGAATCTTTTTCTACTTCACAAGATAAATTAAGCAAGGCGCCATTTGCAATGTTCGCCACAAAATGGCTTTTTTCCCCATCTCCAAGTCGTAAGTCAGACTAAGCAATTTAATCAAATGTTACTGTGCCATGTGAGAGAAAATGAGAAGGGAGGGAAATGCGGAGAAACTAAATTTAGATCCGGCCCGGCTTGAAAAGCAGAAGTCAATCAGCGCGTTCAATATCGGTCTGCTAGACACTGTCATGTTGTCATTGGTGTTTTATGCAGCAGCTGGAAAAAATTGGGCCCTCCAATAATAACAACAATCCACACCCTGGGTGACCTTGCATTCAAATAGATTTACTGGCCCGAGACCAGCAGATGCAAAGACTTCTCACGAAGAAGCCAGAGAAAAGACTAATCGGAGAATCTTTGTTTCTGTCATCGCGGGCACAGTTTCCTCTGAATCAATAAAAGAAAGTGAGAGCACCTTTCAGTCCTGCTGATATCAGAGACCTTGTAGGACCTAATTCTGCAGCCTTGATATGATAAATAAATCTCTTGACTGATAGCTAAGTTTGGATGAGAAGGCTGTTTGTTAAAGAAGAAAAGGGATCAACGGCAGCAGAGGGGAACTGGGACAAGGAATATATTACTAAACTGTACCTCAAGGAGAAAATAGATTAATCTTTCTATTCTCTGTAGGTGTTAAGGAGCGAAAGCTCACGCTAGATAATAATTTTTGCAAAGGTGATATATCCGGGATAATTTATATGACTTGTGCCCACAGCTACGAAAAGAATGCTGTACCCAAAATAACCAAAGCTTTGTTTACTTTAAAGGAGTACTCTAGTTTCAAGAGATAAGCCCCAGTCGCACTAAGCGACATCGCTGCTAAGTCACAAATTTGGTGACGCAACAGCAACCACGCCAGCGATCTCGCTATGTTTGACACTTAGAAGCGATCAGGCCCCTGCTGTGAGATCGCTGATCATGTCAGAGTCACCTGGACCATCTTTTGATCATTGGGGTCCCACTGGGCAGCATGCATCAGTGTGTTTGACAGGGACAACGACCTCAATACTACAGGTCTGAGAAACCGGATCCCAACGACCTCCGTATCATTCCGGATCGTTGTTGCGTCGCTGGTGAGATCTCTGTTTGACATCTTACCAGCGATCTCAACAGCGACACAACAGCGATCGCTACCAGGTCGTATCGCTGTTGGGATCGCTGGTGCATCGCCAAGTGTGACAGTACCCTAACCATTGTTTTGGTTTGTATTTCAAAAATCAGTAATACATATGAAAATAAGAAAGTATAAGAAAGTTTGTAATATAACTTATCTGAGAAACCTGCTTTATTCTCCTCCATTTCCTCCTGGCAGTAGAGTAACAGTCCGCTGTCAGGAGGAAATAAGCTTTTTTTTCCTGAAACCTTGGACTTACAGTCATAGAATTGCAGTCGGCATGGCTTCAGTCACCTCTCTGGGACTAGTAAGCCGCAGCTATTCCCCAATACTGACAAAGTAATGATGGACCTCACTGATGAGCCACACCTCTATGACTGAAGGCCGAGACTGCCGTAAGAAATATGGTTCATTTCCTCTTGGCAGCGAGGTTCTTAGCACAGATTGAGAACGCTATTAGGCTGCAGGCTAAACCCATATTTGCAGGTTAGTAGCCTTTTTTTGACATGACAGTTTCCCTTTAAAGAGTAATCGTTGCAATTTTATTTTATAAATCAATAGTACACATGCAAATAAGCAACTTTGTTTTACACCTGATACTATAATCTTCATTTTGTCTTCTTGAACTACAGACAGTCAGATTACTAAAATAGGTGTTGACAGTTGGTGATTAATTCTATGGAGGAAGTCTTAAAAGAGATTAACATCAAACCGGCACCCCCATAATTGGAATATCTAGAATCACTTATCACTCACAAGCCCGTACACTCTCGTACCTGCAATGAATGGTGCTCGAGCCTGACGTTCCCAGGGGCGGGAAAAAACTTCAGCATTTCACCTACCCAGGAATCGGAGGCAGACATCCACAGTAAAAAGAAAAACAACCTTCTGCTTTATTGAAAATACATTAAAAAAAACAGTAAGAGCAACTGCATACAAAATGTTATGGGAGAGGGAGTAGCATGAGTACTAGCCGGGACTATGGCCATTTTGCATGAAGTCCCAACTAGTACTCCTGCTACTCCTTCTCCCTGATCATTTTGCATGCAGTTACCCTGTTTTTTCAATAAAGCTGAAGGTTTTTTTTTTACCGTGGATGTGTGCCAACAATTCCTGGATATGTGTAATTTTATGAAGGGGTGGGGGTGCTAGAAGTTGTTACAAACATTCTGCTGCAAGTTCTCTTGAAAAGAATGTTATACTATCACTTTTAACGATAGATTTAACCCCTTCATGACCCGGGAATTTTTCATTTTTCATTTTCGTGTTTTTCTCCCCTGCTTCCAAGAGCCATAACTTTTTTATTCTTCCGTCAATATAGACATATGATGGCTTGTTTTTTGTGGGGGATCCGCAGTTTTGATCACCCGTTATTGCATTTTATAGCAATGTTGTGGTGACCAAATAAACGGAATTTTGGCGTTTGGACCATTTTTTCCGTTACGGAGTTTACGGCTCTCATTAACGGATTTAATACGATGATAGATCGGGCGATACTGAACACGGCGATACCAAACATGTGTATTTTTTTTTTTTTTAGACTTTTATTGTGATTGGGGGAAAAGGGGAGTGATTTGAACTTTCATATTTTTTTCTTTTTTACAGGTTTTTAAAAACTTCATTTTTTCATTCATTCGTTCTTATTTTTACACTGCCTCTTTAAGAGGCACCTTGCTGCACAGTCCGATCGCTTCTGGGAGATACAGATGAGCTACAGCTCATCTGTATCTCCCAGAATCGCGGACCTGCTGTGGTTGGCAGCGCCTGCCAACCACAGCAGGAAACTGCGCTCTGACAGCATCCGGGGTCTAGCCGGGACCCTGGGCTGTCAAGTGAGCGCCGAGATCCTGCGATACTATCGCGGGATTTCCGGAGCAGGCGGGGAACAGCGCATTCCCCGCCGCATCCGCCAGTCATTGACAGCGGGATTCAAGGGGTTAACAACGCCGAATAGATCCCGGATCCGATCGGCGCTATTACCCTGGCATCTCAGCTGATGAGATCAGCTGAGATGTCGGGGCTTTGATGTGAGCTCCGCGCCGGAGCTCACATCAAACACCCCTTACCGGCCCATGACATCCTCCTACGTCATAGGTCGGGAAGGGGTTAAAGTGTAACTGTCATCTCAAATGAACTTGCAGCAGAATATGTGTCTGCCACTGTCTCATCCATTCTCCCTCCTCCCGTCTTCATAGAATCTTATGAGCAGTAACCATAATCGGCTATCTCAGTAATATCTGTCTTCACTGAATACAGATTTTACCACGGAATCAAGAGTGAAAGCTTAATCTAGAAGAAAAAAGCCGATTTCACAGATAAAATAAATTACAAATTTGCTTATTTTCACGTGTATTATTGATTTATGAAATAAAAATTAAAGTGCTAGTTACTCTTTAAGAATCTTACCTCTGAATATTACAAAGTCAGCAATTGTGCATATGATATTTTCTGGGCTTGTACACAGAGTAAGACATACCGTATATACTCGTGTATAAGCCGACCCGTGTATAAGCCGACCCCCCTACTTTTGCCCCAAAAATCTGGAAAAACCTATTGACTCGTGTATAAGCCGAGGGTGGACCCCAGCACAGGTATACAGCCCCCAGCAGTGTGGTATACAGGCCCCCCCCAGTGGTATACAGGCCTCCCCAGTGGTAGTATACAGCAGCCCCAGTGGTAGTATACAGCAGCCCCAGTGGTATATAGCATCCCCAGCAGCCCCAGTGGTACTATATAGCATCCCCAGTGGTAGTATATAGCATCCCCAGCAGCCCCAGTGGTAGTATATAGCATCCCCAGCAGCCCCAGTGGTAGTATATAGCAGCCCTAGCAGCCCCAGTGGTAGTATACAGCAGCCCCAGTGGTAGTATATAGCATCCCCAGCAGCCCCAGTGGTAGTATACAGCAGCCCCAGTGGTAGTATATAGCAGCCCCAGTGGTAGTATATAGCAGCCCCAGTGGTAGTATACAGCAGCCCCAGTGGTAGTATACAGCAGCCCCAGTGGTAGTATATAGCATCCCCAGCAGCCCCAGTGGTAGTATACAGCAGCCCCAGTGGTAGTATATAGGAGCCCCAGCAGCCCCAGTGGTAGTATACAGCAGCCCCAGTGGTAGTATATAGCAGCCCCAGTGGTAGTATATAGGAGCCCCAGCAGCCCCAGTGGTAGTATACAGGAGCCCAAGCAGCCCCAGTGGTAGTATACATCAGCCCCAGAGGTATATACAGCCCCAGTGGTAGTATACAGCCCCAGTGGTAGTATACATCAGCCCCAGAGGTATATGCAGCCCCAGTGGTAGTATACAGCCCCAGTGGTAGTATACAGGCCCCCCAGAGGTATATACAGCCCCAGTGGTAGTATACAGCCCCAGTGGTAGTATACAGGCCCCCCAGAGGTATATACAGCCCCAGTGGTAGTATCCAGCAGCCCCAGAGGTATATACAGCCCCAGTGGTAGTATACAGCCCCAGTGGTAGTATACATCAGCCCCAGTGGTAGTATACAGCAGCCCCAGAGGTATATACAGCTCCAGTGGTAGTATCCAGCAGCCCCAGAGGTATATACAGCCCCAGTGGTAGTATACAGCCCCAGTGGTAGTATACATCAGCCCCAGAGGTATATGCAGCCCCAGTGGTAGTATACAGCCCCAGTGGTAGTATACAGGCCCCCCAGAGGTATATACAGCCCCAGTGGTAGTATACAGCCCCAGTGGTAGTATACAGCCCCAGTGGTAGTATACAGGCCCCCCAGAGGTATATACAGCCCCAGTGGTAGTATACAGCCCCAGTGGTAGTATACAGCCCCCCCCCCTCCTTAATATGGGTCCCCCAGTATTAATAAACAGCCCCCCCCTCCTTATCATGTCCCCCCAGGCTGCGGCAGCTGTCAAAATAACAAACAGTTTATACATCACCTTCCGGCCCAGCTCTCCGCTCCTCCCGTCCTCCGCTCCTCCGCTCGCCGGCTTCTTCTTCTTCTTGTGCCGACTTCTGTGACCGCGTGCAGGAAATGACGTCATCTCCTGCGCCCGGTCACATGACACCGGCACAAGAAGAAAGAAGAAGCCGGCGAGCGGAGGAGCGGAGAGCTGCACCGGAAGGTGATGTATAAACTGTTTGTTATTTTGACAGCTGCCGCTGCCTGGGGGGTCGTGATAAGGAGGGGGGGGCTGTTTATTAATACTGGGGGACCCATATTAAGGAGGGGGCTGTGTAATGAAATATGCACGGCATCCCCCCGCCGTTGATGGACGGGGGGATGCCGTGCATATTCATTGCACTAATGAGGCGGCCCCACGTGACCGCCTGCGGTCACCGCGGCCCCCTCCTGCCTCCTCCAGCTCGCGGTCACAGCCCCCCCCCCCACAGCATACCGTATGACCCGTGTATAAGCCGAGGGGGGGACTTTTCAGCCCAATTTTTGGGCTGAAAAACTCGGCTTATACACGAGTATATACGGTAATCTTACAATTTACAATGTATTTTGGAAGTTGTCCAATTCCAATAAAGTAATGAGGTCTTCTAATGGGAAAAAGATGAATGGGGAGATCAATATTTTAATTCTCAACTAATCTACAGAACACAGATTCCTGAAACAAATCTACAAATTCTGCATCTGCTACATGTCCTGTCCATTCTTGACTTGATATACAAGCATATGAATGACACAACATGGACACACAACAAGTGGTGAAGCACAGGCTTAGCTCTGATTCAAACTGTCAAACTTTTCAATAATTCTATAGATGCCCAGTTTGTTTCATTTTATATTTTTTTCATGTCTTTATAGCTTGCTGAACACTAATTTATATCATGGGAAATAATAATATTTTGCTCCTGATTGAAACTGCAACTATGTGAATAGTTGATTTACTATAAGAATTTACTCAAGAAAATAGTTAATCAGCATCAAAGAGCCAATAAATACTCACTTCTTGAGCCTAATAGCTCCAGATACAGAGATTAAATGACTTTACTTCTTTAAGAAGAATTAGTCTAGGCACTTCTGCTACCTTGCCTTGTTTATAACGCAATCTATAGAGGAAATCCAACAACCCAAAATGCTGGCAGCAGCAACTTCTTCATTGCTTTGGGGATGCATCAATAGATCTTGATAATTTCACATGAGCAGCTGTAATTTAACATTCTGCGCTACGTGACTGCTAGACTATGCTTCCTGCCCGAGATTCCATATGCGAAAATATATGCACAGTAAATTAGAAAGACAGCAAAAGCACAAGACCCAAAGCATGTGATTCTATTTACATGCAATAATCCTATACTTTATTAGAAGTTGTAATTTTAAAGGAATATGGCCTTTTGTCAACATGAATAGAACTCATGAGATTAGTAGGTTCAGTCCCACTAATTGTATAAAATATAATATTTCACTGTAGAAAAAGCAAAAAAACATTTATAATATTACTACTACTATTATTATTACTATTTTATGTTTACAACTAAAAAGTAAGAAAAGTAGCTGGTTGTCCAATTTTATTATATGTTAATATTGTCCGCATTTGTTAGTAGTGGCAGCTGGTTATTGCTTCTTCTTTCTAGAATATCCAGGTATTGTAGTCTGTGTATCTTTAACAAAGAATCCTGGACAAAGTGCCTCAATGTCCGCGCTGCTGCTCCGAGACCAAAGACACACAGACACAGGAATGTCTGGATCAGCGATAGCCTTTATTTTCCGACGCGTTTCGGAGCCTCCTCCCGAGCTCCTTCCTCAGGGAAGGAGCTCGGGAGGAGGCTCCGAAACGCGTCGGAAAATAAAGGCTATCGCTGATCCAGACATTCCTGTGTCTGTGTGTCTTTGGTCTCGGAGCAGCAGCGCGGACATTGAGGCACTTTGTCCAGGATTCTGTATTACAACCACGGTCACCGTTGGGAGTGCGGTCCCTGCAGCAGCTGCCTGTACGCTATTCTACCAGTTGTGGGTTTCACAACTGACAAAGGTGAGCAATTCCACATCGATAAGCGACAGTGTATCATTGAGATAAGACCCTATTGCGCATTCTTTTCGTTCACATATCTTTAACAAAGGCATAAACAAAGACAAATCCAGCAATATTTTTACATGACCAGTCCATTCTTCCATTATTGAGAAATCAGCATTTAAGCTTAAATGCACATGAAGCTGAAAATCTGAAGCCTCTGTCACTCCAGCTCTATTGCTGTGAAGTGTCACCTCCTCCAGCTTGAATGAAAGCTCCCTTTGTCTAAAGTCACAAAGCACAGAGGCTGTCAGTTGAGCTGGAGGAGGCGGTGCTGTGTGGGCAATAGAGCTGGAGTGACAAAAGCTTCACATCTACCATAGTCTTGTAGTCTCATTTGCATATTAATTAAATGCTGGAGGATTTCTCAATAACGAAGAAACAGACTGTCTAGGTAAAGATATTGATGGACTTGTCTTTGAAGAAGTTACATGTGCATATAAATAGTTTAAAGGTGTGAAGTCCTGGTTGGTAATAAGAGAAAAAATCGTTGCCTTGCACAAAAAAGGATTATAATATTAAAAGATGGCAAATCCTGTTGACTATTCCCTTTAATGTTTTGGACCTCTCTTGACAACCTATGTCTATTTCATTCACTAATTATAATATTAAAAGATGGCAAATCCTGTTGACTATTCCCTTTAATGTTTTGGACCTCTCTTGACAACCTATGTCTATTTCATTCACTAATTATAATATTAAAAGATGGCAAATCCTGTTGACTATTCCCTTTAATGTTTTGGACCTCTCTTGACAACCTATGTCTATTTCATTCACTAATATAGTGCAATGAAAAACTATTCATACCCTGTGAACTTTTCAAAAATTTTTCCCCGTTCCATTCACAAACGTATAAGTATTTTATTGGGATTTTATGTCATATACCAAACACTAAGTAGTAAGTATTTGTAAAGGAAATTTGAAAATTGTGACATCATTTGTATTCTGACTCCAGTAGTCTTATACTTCTAAATAAAATCTGGAGTGACCAATTTGCCTCCAGAAGTAAACTAATTAGCAAATTAGTAAATTTAACCCACCTATGTGTAATTTATTCTCAGTATATCTACAGCTGTTTTGTGAAGGCCTCAGAGGTTCAGGGATGAAGTTGTGGAGCATGGTTATGTTATAAAAAAAATTACCCAAGCTTTAAAAATCTCAGATAACACTGTTCAATTAATCATCCAAAGAGGAAAAGTGTATAGCACAACTGCAAACCTGCCAAGAAGTGGCCGTTCCCCTAAACAGACATCCCAAGCCAAGCAAAGAGAGCCCTAATTAGAGAAGCAGCCAAGAGGCCCATGGTCACTCTGGAGGAGTAGTTTGAAAACGTCATCTAGAAGACACAGTTAGAAATGTGGAAGAAGGTGCTCTGGTCAGATGAGACCAAAGAAGAACTTTTTGGGCTGTATTATGCTGTGAGCTTTTCTTCAGCAGGGACAGGGAAGTTGGTCAGAGTTGGGAATATGAATGGAGCTTAGTAAAGGGAAAACCTGGAGGAAAACATGATAGAGGCTTCAAAAGATTTGAGACTAAAGGTCTCACGCTTCAATAGTGTTGTTAAGATATCACTAACGATCTCACGGGAGCGCTGTCATTAGGACATCTTTTTGACATCGTTGGTGAGATGTCACACGTTTAGATATCGTGGATGACGCACCAACGATGTAGCGAGCAGGTATCGTTCGCATAACCCAGCGAACGATACTTGTTCACTGTTGTGAATAGGCGAAGTCGTTAAGGACATCGTTATCGCTGTGTCACACATAACGATGCAGCAGGTTGGATGATCGAGGATTGTTTGATTTGAGAACATGTTCTCAAATCTGCGATGAACGATTTATTGTAGTCGCATCTCGGTGTCACACGCAACAACTTACTAACAATGTCGTTTGAACGACTCTAAGCCCGTAACATTTCAGCGATATCGTTCACGATATCGTACCGCGTAATGGGGCCTTAAGGCAAAGGTTAACCTTCCAGCAGGACAATGGATTTAAAACATACTGCCAGAGCTACCACAGAATTGTTTAGATCAAAGCATATTCATGTGTTTGAATGGCCAAAGTCCAAACCTGAATCCCATTGTGGCAAGGCTTGATATTTGCTGTTCACAGACGCTCTCCATCCAATTTCACTAAGCTAGAGCTATTATTCAAAAATGTAATGCCTGTGGGGCTTGCGGCAGGTGCGGCAAGTGCAGTCTAGTTGCGGTTTCGGCACTTGCGGCAGATGCGGCTGTGAAAAAACAGCGGTCAGCTGCCGCGAGTGCCGAAAATGCACATGCCGCACCTGCCGCACACCTACCGCAAGCCCCATAGACATTGCATGGGGCTTGCCGCAGGTGAACCGCAAGTGCGGCTGTTATGCGGTAACCGCGGAAGTTGCATTTTTTTCACTGCAACTGCCGCGATCGGCGTTTACCACTGATGTGAAAGGGGCCTTAGATGTGCAAAACTGGTAGAAACATACCCCATAAGACATGCAGCAGTAATTGCAGTGAAAGGTGATCCTACAAAGTATTGGGGCTGATTACAAATGCATGTCATAATTTTCAGATTTATAATTAATTAAAACAATATGAAAACCATTTTTCGTTTCCCTTAAACATCACAGATACTTGCTACTCAGTGTTGTCACATAAATTCCCCAAAAATACGTTGAGTCTGTGGGTGTAAACATCAAAAAAGTGGAAAAGTTCACAGGCTATTAATACTTTTTGAAGGCATTGTATTACTATTCTGGAAGCCTCTGAAGTAATGTCCTAACGGTTAATTCATGAGTTGCACATTAATAGAGCTTTTTTTCTGCACCAAAAACCAGAGTGTGTGATGCCATGAAAAACTATGCATATGGTATGCACATTTGTGCAGTATTTTTAGTGCATTTTTGCAGCGTTTTAACTATTAATTTGAGTGGGTGAAAAGTGCAGCTAAACACTAAAATAATTGAAATTCTGTGTAATGACAAAAACGCAGCAGGGCTCAAACTAAGCTAAGAAAAAAAGCAGTTGCTGCATAAGATTACAGTAATATCATTGATTTTTCTGGAGTTGTAAAATCATGCATATTTTACACACCAAATATGCTACAAAAAATATGATGCAAAAACATGCTAAAGAATCCCGCAGGCACACTGCCAGCGGCCATCATTACTGCCAAAAGGTGCTCTGCTATGTAGTAAAGATAGTTTTCATTAACAGGTGAAAAATTCTGAACTGTAGAAGTAATTAAAGTCAATCTGACAATAGATTCTTGCTACCTGAACAATGGATAGCCTGTCTGTCACAATAATAACCAGCCAGCTAGTTCTGTCCCAGGGTGTGCATCAGCAACCATGATGCATATTTCACTTGGGATACTTGGGGTTGTCACTAGCTGGTTATTATTGTACTAACATGATAGATCACTTACAGTTGTGGCCAAAAGTATTGACACCCCTGCAATTCTGTCAGATAATACTCAGTTTCTTCCTGAAAATGATTGCAATCACAAATTCTTTGGTATTATTATCTTCATTTAATTTGTCTTCAATGGAAAAACACAAAAAGAATTGTCCTAAAGCCAAATTGGATCTAATTCCACACCAAACATAAAAAAGGGGTGGACAAAAGTATTGTCACTGTTAGAAAAATCATGTGATGCTTCTCTAATTTGTGTAATTAACAGCATCTGTAACTTACCTGTGGCACCTAACAGGTGTTGGCAATAACTAAATCACACTTGCAGCCAGTTGACATGGATTAAAGTTGACTCAACCTCTGTCCTGTGTCCTTGTGTGTACCACATTGAGCATGGAGAAAAGAAAGAAGACCAAACAACTGTCTGAGGACTTGAGAAACCAAATTGTGAGGAAGCATGAGCAATCTCAAGGCTACAAGTCCATCTCCAAAGACCTGAATGTTCCTGTGTCTACCGTGCGCAGTGTCATCAAGAAGTTTAAAGCCCATGGCACTATGGCTAACCTCCCTAGATGTGGACGGAAAAGAAAAATTGACGAGAGATTTCAACGCAAGATTGTGCGGATGGTGGATAAAGAACCTCGACTAACATCCAAGCAAGTTCAAGCTGCCCTGCAGTCTGAAGGTACAACAGTGTCAACCCGTACTATCTGTCGGCGTCTGAATGAAAAGGGACTGTATGGTAGGAAACCCAGGAAGATCCCACTTCTTACCCCGAGACATAAAAAATCCAGGTTGGAGTTTGCCAAAACTTACCTGAGAAAGCCTAAAACGTTTTGGAAGAATGTTCTCTGGTCAGATGAGACCAAAGTAGAGCTTTTTGGGCAAAGGCATCAACATAGAGTTTACAGGAGAAAAAAAGAGGCATTCAAAGAAAAGAACACGGTCCCTACAGTCAAACATGGCAGAGGTTCCCTGATGTTTTGGGGTTGCTTTGCTGCCTCTGGCACTGGACTGCTTGACCGTGTGCATGGCATTATGAAGTCTGAAGACTACCAACAAATTTTGCAGCATAATGTAGGGCCCAGTGTGAGAAAGTTGGGTCTCCCTCAGAGGTCATGGGTCATCCAGCAGGACAATGACCGAAAACACACTTCAAAAAGCACTAGAAAATGGCTTGAGAGAAAGCACTGGAGACTTCTAAGGTGGCCAGCAATGAGTCCAGACCTGAATCCCTAGAACACCTGTGGAGAGATCTAAAAATGGCAGTTTGGAGAAGGCACCCTTCAAATATCAGGGACCTGGAGCAGTTTGCCAAAGAAGAATGGTCTAAAATTCCAGCAGAGCATTGTGAGAAACTCATTGATGGTTACCGGAAGTGGTTGATCACAGTTATTTTGGTTAAAGGTTGTGCAACCAAGTAATAGGCTGAGGGTGCCAATACTTTTGTCTGGCTGATTTTTGGAGTTTTGTGTGAAATGATCAATGTTTTGCTTTTTGCTTCATTCTCTTTTGTGTTTTTTCATTGAAGACAAATTAAATGAAGATAATAATACCAAAGAATTTGTGATTGCAATCTTTTTCAGGAAGAAACTGAGTATTATCTGACAGAATTGCAGGGTGTCAATACTTTTGGCCACAACTGTATAATAGTATTAACTGGTGATTTGATGACTTTTCCCTATCCGACACTCATTTCATGTCCTGCATTTTATACCCCTCCCTACTAGAGATGGGAAACCCACAGATGTTTGGGTTGGCAGATCCAGCGGGACTGTTTTTTCAAGTCTGGATTCCGGACTGGACTTAACCCAAACTTGAGCCAGAGCTTCGAACCCAGACTTTCTGGTTTTCAAATTGTGGCAGTAAGGGCTAGGGGGCTGTAAAAGAAAGCAAAACAGTGATTAAAGCAACATTATACTTACCGAGGACCACACGCTTGTAATGCCACTTCCGGGTCAACTCATTAACCTCCAATTGAATCACTAGACTCTGCCTCCAAAAACCAATCACAGATGCCAACTCTCTGTCACAGCATCTGTGATTAACTTTTGTGACCCCACCCATTGTGCAACGTCTGTGATTGGTTGTCATATACATTAGTGTATTGGCAACGAACCTGCAATCATAGGGGTATAAAAATTAATAATGAAAAAAATATTGTGTAGGGGTCCCCTGTATTTTTGATTCTCTGCACAGATATAGTGGAAATCTATGGGCTGTCTGATTTTACCTTGGTTGGCAATCAAAAATACAGTGGAGTCCATTATTTTTTCTAATTATTTAAATATATGATGTAAAAAAAATGTGTGGTAAAATCAGGCAGCTGAGGGCTGGAATTATCAGCGTGGTGAGACCCATAATTATTGGGCCCCCCAGACAACAGAATAGCAACCCACAGCTGCTCCAGAAATTGGTACATTCATTAGAATCACCAGTTCCTGGCATTTTACCAGCTTTTCCTGATGCCCTGGTGCTGTGGCTTTCGGGTAATAGAAAGGGTTACTGTCAGCTGAGTTTTGTTACAGCTGTCATTAAGCCCTAGATTGATAATGTTCAGGCTTCTATGAGACCCGCACATTATCAATCCAGTGAGTCAATAATTAAAACACACACAGAAACATACTTTATTTGAAATAAAACACAGTAAAATCATTAATTTTAAATAAAACACAGACAACCCTCTTTCACCCATTTATTAACCTCAAACATACCCTCCGATGATAATCCACAGCAATGGTCAATGAAACACACTCGTCTTTGCTACTTTGAGAGAGCAGAGACATTAGTGTCCGCTCACTGCGAATAATGCTCTCAGACGTATGTCCCGCTGTGTGAACAATGATGTCAGAGAGTTGATCTGAGGACACAGTCGTAGCTCAGTCTGAGAGCACTACTCACAGTGAGCGGTCACTAATGTCTCCACTCACTCAATGTAGCATTGCCGAGTGTGTTTATTTTGGATTATCATCAAAGCGTATGTTTAGGGTTAATAAATGAGTGAAAGAGGGTTGTCTGTGTGTGAGCAAGAGTCCAGTGACTAAACTGGAGGTTAATTAGAGGACCCGAAGTGGTGCTACAAGTGTGCAGTCCTTAGGAAGTATAATGTTGCTGCTTTAATCAATCTTTTGCTTTCTTTTACACCAACAGAATGTTTATAGTTGAGTCTTCACCTTCATGGTACTGATTTACAGGTAATATTTTTGCAAATGTTATATTATATTCTAAATAAAATGTATTAGATTCTCATTAATTGTGCAGTAAAAAAGGACTTTGAAGCAAAGTACAACACCAATAGTGATTTATTACACACTGTTTAGATTTTGCATATTAGAATTCCTTTTTTTTCCCCTTTGGTAACGGAGAATTAAGCGTACATGACACCTGATCTTTACAATGAAAAAAAACCTTTTTGTTCATAAGCAAAGCCTCTTGGTGAAGCTGGGACAACAGCGAAACATGCATCAAAGACTTGTATTTTTTTCCCCTTCCCCTTGGATCACACCAACCATATTAGTTATAAGTCCCTTATTAAAGTGAACCCATCATCTGATTTATGCTACCAACACTGCATTCAGGATGAATCAGAGCTTGGCTATTTTTTTTAAATACATTGCTGTTTCAGAGAATGTACAAGTAGAATAACGGGAAAGACATACCAAACATCTGCAGTTGGGCTAGGAAGGGTGAACCAGGGACACAGGTAGACTGGTCTTGCTTATTCCTATCCACCTGCCGTTTGGGCAGGGTGAATCAACAACAGCTTCCCTTTAATTATACTAAAAGGTGAAAACACCACCCTTTCCCCAACAAAAAAAAAGTCAGTCAAAAAAAAAAAAACTTGGTATCACCATGTTCGGAAAAGTTCAATCTATATCTATCATCTGATAGATGACTCTTAATTACTAACACCAAGACTTGATGCCAGATGACACTAGTCAGCTGACATCAACCCCATAAACCATTACACTGATTGCCGCTGCACCAGGGCAATCAGGCAGAGTCAAGGTGAATCCCCAGAATTGGCACATCTAATGTGATGTACCACTTCTGGGGTAGCTGCAAGCTGCTATTTTTAGGCAAGGAAGGTTCAAATAACCATGAACCTTCCCAGCCTGACCATACCAGCCTGCAGGTGTCTGCTTTACTTTGGCTTCATATAAAAAATTGGGGGGCTCCTACTCCTTTTTTTAAATTCTTTATTTATTAGGTTAAGCCAGGCAAAACCCTTTAGTGCCACAAAAAATGCTTTCATCAACTTCCTGTTTTTCTCAGATTTCTGTTAGATATGAGCAGAGCCAATAGTTAATAAAAGTTTGATTCAGTACATGGACTTTATCCGAACTTGATCCCAGACCCCCAAACCATATAAGTCAAAGGGAACCCAAACATTGCTGTAAAATAGTCATAGTAAGGGCTTAGGGGCTGCAAAAAAAAAAGCAAAATGGGGGTAAGAGCAGGGCAATTGCATGGAAGAAAAATTTGGATAGGGAAGCAAAGAAAAAAAAAATGAAGTAGGGTCCTCCTTATTTTTGATAATCAGCCAAGGTAAAGCTGACAGAAGGGGGATTGCATTATCAGGTTGGGAAAGGTCCATGGTTATTTGACCTTTTCCAGTCTAAATATACCTGTTCTTCACCCCTGCTCATCCTGGTTGCCCTGGTGTGGTAATAATTAGGATAATATTTTTGGGGTTCATGTCAGCTGTGAATTTACAGCTGGCATCAAGCCCACAAACATAAGTGTGATTGCTGACACATTTCTGGACAGGCATGTGGGAAGAGTGTTGGTATAGCAGAGGTGATAGTAGAGTAGGAGAAATAAAAGAAAAGTTTGTAATGTAACACAGTTCAACTCAGCTGTGCTACACCGTCCTCTGCATGGATCTTATCTGAAAGACGTTAGTCATCTGTCCTTTTTAATTATGCAGAAGGTTGAATGAGAATATCAGAGCTGCCTGTAATACAGTTTATGCTGAAAAACCACACTGTCTGGTGCCCTGGCCTGGGAGCTGATAGAATTCCGCATGGATCACGTGGGGAGACTGGAAATGTTAAGGGTGACCTCGCAGCTGTTTACATTTGTGTCCCTCTATCTGCCTAATACGGAACACTGTTCCTTGCTAATTGACGGCCTTGAACAGATAGAAGCTTTTGCAGAAGGTAGACTGGTAATCGGTGGGGATTTCAATTTAGTCCTTGACCCTGCCAAGGACACCTCTGGGGGGTCCACTAGCATGTCTCTGGCGGCCTTGAAAAGAGTCAAAGGAGTTTATTTAACCACTAATTAATGGACATGTGGAGATTGACATACCCGTCAGAGAGAGACTATACATATTACTCGACCGCCCACGATGTGTACTCGCGCCTGGACCACTTCTTCCTGAAACATTCTGACCTAGCATCCCTCAGAGACATCTATATCGACCCCATTACTTTTTCAGACCACACGTTGGTGGGGCTCACCATTTCCATGGAGGGCCACCAGGGAAATATGAGTCATTGGACTCTGAACACCTCATTGCTGTCGAATGACATGGTAATGAAGGATGTGGAGACCACATTAAAAGATTACTTCCTGCACAATTCAGGGAAGGACTGCTGCCCAAACGTGGTCAGGGAGGCACACAAATGCGTGGTCCGAGGGGTATTCATTAAACATGGGTCATGGTTGAAGAGGGAGAGGGAGCAGAGGTGGAGGGCCTAGTGGTGGAAATTCATCGATTGGAAATTGTTCACAAATCCAGACAGGAACCTCAGATCCTTGCGGCCCTGTTGAAGGCGAGGGAGGACATGAGAACTTTGTTAATGAATAAAGCTAAGGCATCACTGGCCAGGTGTCGTCGCTATTTTTATGAGTTTGGGAATAAAACTAGCAAGACATTAGGGAGGGCCCTGCGCACACAACGTGCTCGAGAATTTATTCCTCAGATATTGGACCATAGAGGTAAGAAGGTTTCCACTGCGCATGAAATAGCCGCGGCATTTAAGGAATTCTATGCTAAATTGTACTCTCTAGAGGGCACAACCTCAGGAGCCTGCAGGAATGTCCTTAATAAATGGATAATAAATTACATCAAACAATCTGCTCTACCCGGTATACCGGAGGAAGACCTAGTTCAACTGGAAAACCCAATCACTGTGGGAGAATTGACGGAAGCGATCAGGCAATCCCCTAATGGTAGGGCCCCTGGCCCAGATGCCCTCTCAGTGGAACACTATAAAAAGCTGACAGCGCAGTTATCTCCCCATTACGTGTCTGCCTTGAATAACATAGTAAGAGACCCTGCACTTGACATGCCGGGGGACGCCCTGAGAGCCAGTATAGTGGTAATACCAAAAGAAGGTAAGGACCTGTTAAATTGTGCGAGTTACTGTCCTATTTCCCTCCTTAATGTGGACCTCAAACTCTTCACCAGAATATTGGCGAACAGGTTATCATTTGTGATGGGAGGTTTAATCCACCCAGACCAAGCAGGGCTCATGTTGGGAAGGGAGGCATGGGATAACACGGTGAAGGCCTTGAAACTTATCCATAGATCCCGGACAGTCGGTCAACCTATAATGCTACTTTCTACTGTCGCCGAAAAGGCGTTTGACCACATGAATTGGGACTTTATGAAAGAGGTAATACATTCGATTGGGCTGAAAATTTCAATGTTGCGCTTGATTATGGCCATCTACGGCCGACCTTTGGCCTGTGTCAAAGTGAATGGGGTGTACTCCAAGTGTTTCCCATTTCTCAATGGAACTCGGCAAGGGTGCCCCCTCTCCCCATTGATTTTTATATTGACGTTGGAGCCCCTCTTGCGCCACATTAGAAGCAACCCCGACATCTCAGCACCAAAGGTCCTATCAACTCCCTATAAGATCGCAGCATATGCGGATGACCTATTATTTTTTATAACTAACCCGGTAGTCTCCCTCCCATGCTTGATGTCTAAACTTAACAGATATTCCAGCCTAGCTCATTTTAAGATCAACTGGTCCAAATCGGAAGCTCTTAATGTCACCTTATCAACCTCTACATTGGCCACCATCAAATCCAATTTCAAATTTAAGTGGGCTGGGTCCTCGTTGAGATACTTAGGAATAAATTTGACTTTGAATCCGGACTTGCTATATAGCTCAAACTTTGTCCCTCTCCTGCAGAAATTGCGGGAGGACTGCAGGAGATGGGTCAAAGGGTGCTTCACCTGGTTTGGGAGATGCGAAATCTTGAAAATAAATGCTCTGCCGCAGGTCTTCTACCTCCTACAGGTGCTCCCAATCTAGATCCCTACAGCATTTTTTAGGGAGTTCTCCTCCCTCCAGGTTAAGTTTGTATGGGCCGGTAAACCGGCTAGATTGGACAGATCTATATTATGCAGGCGGAAATCAAGAGGAGGTTTGGGGCTGCTGGACCTGAAAACATACTACACAGCGGCACACATGGTAAGGGTGCTGGACTGTTGCAGACATGGGCCATATAAACCTTGGGTACAAATAGAACAAAGCTTTACGGATATCCTTCTGTTGGTGCTCCCATGGCTCCCTAACGCCTCTGGCTCGGGTTTGAAAACTCAACCCACTATGGGGCCTATCCTGCTGTGCTGCTCCGATTCGGCAACCCGATCCCGACTCCTCCCTTACCCGTCGCCCCTGACGCCAATATTAGGAAACCCCGACTTTGACCCAGGACTGGCAGACTCGACCTTCCGGACGTGGATTGAAGTGGGAATATTTAGAGCAAGTCAGTTTACCAGAGGCCAAGACTGGTGAACTATAGTAGACATTAGGGGTACCGACACAATTAGGACCTTGGAGAGCACTGCAGTCGAGACATTATATGAGATCTTTGCCAGTGGCTCCCTTGCTCCTGGAACCTACTACTAAATTTGAAAACCTGTGTTTGGAGGAGGACACCTGTCTCACTCACTATCGGCGGTGAAATCCACTATGGATGCGGTAGAGGACCCTCCCCAACCGAAAGTTGAAATGGGAACAGGACCTTGATCTCCACCTCACTATTGAGCAGAGGGAGAGACTTCTGACTATGGCCCATAAGTCCACGATCAGTTCAGGCCTTCAGGAAGCGAACTACAAGATCCTGTCCAGGTTGTATAGGGTCCCTCAGAAAATTCATGACATGCTTCCCTCTGCTGACCCTACATGTTGGAGGTGAGGATGTTCTTGCATATCTTTTGGAGTTGCGAGAAACTGACTCGGTACTGGGAGGAAGTGAGGCGCATTATAAGACAGGTCACGAAGACTAAGCAAGTCTTGGGACCGGAGATATGTTTGCTCCAATTGTCCACCCTCCTGGTCTCGACTTACAAAACATCCCTTTTACGTTTTTTGGTGATGGCTGCCAGAGCCTGTATCCCTTTGTGCTGGAGATCCCCCTCTCCGCCAAGTATCTGCATGTGGGTTCAAGAAGTAAACGACTTGATGCTGATGGAGGATATGACGGTCTCTCTAAAGAACAACTACACAGAGTTCTTTGGCACCTGGTATCAGTGGTCCGACTTTACATCTTCCCCGGAGTACTTAGCCCTCCTGAGTGGAGGGCGATAGTCGTTGGGTTCCTCGCCCTGGGACGCTACCCTACCCCTTCCTCTCCCCCATCCTGTGCCCACAGCCCTCATACCCCTCCCCCTCTTTCTTTTGTTTTCTTCTCTCTTCCTTACGCTTTCTTCTCTGTTTTCTATTTCTTATATCTCCTAGTTTCTTGTTCTGTTTACATAAGGATCCCCAGGCTGAGTTTGGTTCATTTAAGCCAGGGTGGACCTATAAGGCCTGTTGCCTTAAACTGTTGAAACATATATATATATATATTTTTTTTAAATTATAAAATGCGGACAAAAAACATGCATAAAGGTATGTTATGGTTCGCTACCTTGGACTGCAGGGGTTCGTGCACCTGTCCAAGCTATAAGTAAATACTGTTCTTGTGCCGTGTTATTGAAGGTAACATGATATCAGTATACCTGTGTGTTCAATACTTTTGTATTGTCCTTGTGTTGTTTTCCTTTTTTCCATGCTGGTTTTTGAAATAAAAAAAAATAATGACTTTGAAAGGGCTGCAAAGTTGTGAGATATGTAAATATGTTTTGTTTTTTTTTTAGAGGGGGGAGTCCTATTAGAAATTTTGCTATTGGGCCCCATGATTACTATGTATGCCTCTGACAGCAACATAATATATGCAAGGAGATTTTGAATCCAACCATGTTTCACAGATTACTGATTGCAGCCATTCTCACACAATAAAATACATTTTTTTCAGGAACAGCTGAAGTAGCTGTACCCACCTACACCAGGCTTTTAATAGAGATTGTGCATTTACTGTGAGGGGGCATGTTAGACTGCCTAGAGCAGGGGTCTCAAACTCGGCTGGGTTGGTGGGCCGCACATAGAACAACATTTATAGCAGGGGGCCACATCCCTCGTAGGACTAAGTGATATTTTTTAGTAATACCAGAATTTTTTACTCAATGTAGTAAAGTACAAATCCTGATCCCCTTCTTGTAGTAATGTCCCCATCCTGTAGTAATGTCCTTTTCTAGTGATGTCCCCATCCTGATCCCCTTTTCTAGTGATGTCCCCCATCCTGATCCCCTTTTGTAGTGATGTCCCCCATCCTGATCCCTTTTTCTAGTGATGTCCCCCATCCTGATCCCCTTTTGTAGTGATGTCCCCCATCCTGATCCCCTTTTCTTCTGATGTTCCCCATCCTGATCCCCTTTTCTAGTGATGTCCCCCATCCTGATGCAATTTGTTTATGAAGTCCCCAATCCTGATCCCCTTTTGTAGTGATGTCCCCATCCTGATCCCCTTTTCTAGTGATGTCCCCCATCCTGATCCCCTTTTCTAGTGATGTCCCCCATCCTGATGCCTTTTTCTAGTGATGTCCCCCATCCTGATCCCCTTTTGTAGTGATGTCCCCCATCCTGATCCCCTTTTCTTCTGATGTTCCCCATCCTGATCCCCTTTTCTAGTGATGTCCCCCATCCTGATCCCCTTTTGTAGTGATGTCCCCATCCTGATCTCCTTTTCTAGTGATGTCCCCCATCCTGATCCCCTTTTCTAGTGATGTCCCCATCCTGATCCCCTTTAGTAGTGATGTCCCTCATCCCGGTTCCCTTTTGTAGAGATGTCTCCATCCTGATCCCCTTTTCTCGTGATATCCCCCAACCTGATCCCCTTTTCTAGTGATGTCCCCCATCCTGATCCACTTTAGTAGTGATGTCACCCATCCTGATCCCCTTTAGTAGTGATGTCCCCCATCCCGATCCCCTTTAGTAGTGATGGCCCCCAACCTGGACCCCTTTTGTAGTGATGTCCCGCATCTGGTCCCCTTTTGTAGTGATGTCCCCATCCCGATTCCCTTTTGTAGTGATGTCCCCCATCCTGATCCCCTTTTCTAGGTATGTCCCCCATCCTGATCCCCTTTTCTAGGTATGTCCCCCAGCCTGATCCCCTTTTCTAGGTATGTCCCCCAGCCTGATCCCCTTTTCTAGGTATGTCCCCCAGCCTGATCCCCTTTTCTAGGTATGTCCCCCAGCCTGATCCCCTTTTCTAGGTATGTCCCCCAGCCTGATCTATTTTTATAGTGATGCCCCCCATCCTGTTTTACCTTCTTTTTACACACTCACATACACACTCATTCACACCCACCCACACACACACACACACACACACATACTCTCTCACACTCACACACACATCCTCACTCACATACACTCAGCCTCACACACACACCCTCAAACACATTCACACTTTTCTCCCTTTAATGATGCATCGCTGCAGTGCAGGGGGCCGCCGCAGTCCCTGCTGTGCTGACTTCTGGCCTCCGCTGTGCTATGATTTCCTCCAGTCGCCGCTCAGACAAGCTCTGTTGCTCTGCAAGATCAATGCAATCTGCCAGCCAGAGGCCCGCAGGTCACATCATATTCCGCCGTCAGCTGGGGGCCTCTCATTGGCTGGCAGCTTGCATTGATCTTGCTGAGTGGCAGAGCTTGTTAGTGCCGCTGACCGAAGTCATCACACAGCAGGGATTGCAGTGGTCCCCTGCACTGGGGCGATGCATCATTAAGTTGTCCAAGGTGCCGTGGGCCGCATAGTGAAGCCCCAGGGGCCGCATGCGGCCCCCGGGCTGCGTGTTTGAGACCCCTGGCCTAGAGCATCAGTGTCTAGTCTTGCAATGTTAATCACAGAGTAATAGATCCTTCAGTTTAGGTAAATAGCACACACTGATTAGAGAAGCACAGTTACTTTTTGTTTCTTAACTCTTCAATCATGCTGTTCTCAGCTTAAATAGCAAAAACCTGCTGGCAGATTTCCTTTAACACATCCTATTCAGTATAAGTAGGTAGATAGACAATTTCATTGGGACAAGGTCTTGTATATTGGATGTGTTACCATTTTATAGACGCTATAGCTGGTCTTATGTCTGGTCGTAAATTTCATGTTTACTACAGTTTGATCTAATTGGTCATTGGATCTATTCATTGGATATAAAGATGGTTATGTCACATAAAAATTATCAATTGAACAAACAGAAACATTTGCAACCTCTAGTAAATGGTGAAGTACGATTGCCAATAGAAATGTGGTATATGATTCAGGAGCAATATGTAAATCATGGCAGCAATAATTAATTTTGCATTTAAATTGTAGTGAGTCAACACAATAAGAACTTAGCATGTGTATCTGGGTACTATTGGCACACTTTTGTAGCCTGAGAACCCAACTGTCCAAAGTTGTCTTTTACGATTTCCTTTGAGAGTAAACGGTTCACATAGGACCCGACATTTGCTTACAGCAGGTCTATGCCTCTCGCCAAAGAGCACATGCAGCAAGATCTGTTCTTATTAGTGGCCAAAAGGGAGTTGTTATGGAGTAGATCGATACAGGATGGTATGAACGTTTGTCATCATCATGCAGCCGCAGACAGACTTACAATTGCAACTGCAGCTAAAAAAAAGTGTGCTCTAGTGTGGAGTGTGCAGGGGTCTTCAATGTAGCTCCATGGACATGTAATGGTGAATTCTTGAATAAAAAATGCAGTGCATTTATGTTTAATAATTTTCAATGGTTCTTATCACAGCTATAACATTAATGAGGTTAAAATATGAATGGACACATAGCATAGACAAAGTATCCAGCTTACATAACCAAACCACTCCTAATAAGGTCACCATACTAATATTACAGACGCCTTGACAAAGCAGGCAAGTGAAATGTATGTCGTTGTAGTGGCTCTTATATGTGACACTTCTGTTTTGTGTACTATGGTGGGTATAAGGCTTATATTTGCCTTAAGTGAATTTTAAATGTACTGTGATTACGAACCAGCAACCTTTTATACCCACTATATTACCATCGTCGTCTCAGTCATGGTGCTGAATTGAACAATACCATCACTAAGACGACAATGTCAAAACGCATTGGTTTATAGGGGTGAATGGGGGTGTTGGATTTTGGATTTTTGTACTGTTCACATTTTTTTTTGTTTCAATATTTTTATTAGAAATATAATAGCAGATAAAACATCACATAGAATCACTACGTAAGTCAAAAGCAATGTCGGTATTACAAATACTCTCATAAAGGGAATAAACCAACAGACATCAGAGTACATCACCGAGACAAATTCGTTGAAAAGAATAAAGATTAGATCAAACCATTTACATCAGTTTACATCAATTAACTAGAACACAAATAACTTTGAAAGAAGAGAAAGGAGGGGGAATAAATGACGGAGAGAAGGAGTGAAAAGGTGAAGAGAAGGGATGAAGAAAAAAGGAAAGAGAAAAAGTAGAAAGAAAAGGAGAATAGGAATGAGAATCTTCTTCAGGCAACAAAGCAAGTTGAGTGTATGTTACACTATGGGAGAGGGAAACCCGCCACATCTGGGTTTATCATTTACTGCAGTGTAGTCAGGTAGGCAATCGAACTGTATTGTGTGTGGACTGAATCCATGGGTCCCACCAGCAGAGCACCCTTGCACGACGGGCAACATCGTGAGCTAATAGAAGCTCATGCTGAATATGCAAGTTAAGTGCAGTGGTGAGGTCACGAATAGTCGGCAATCTTACAGATCTCCAGCACCTAGCAATACATAATCTTGCTCCGAGCAAGGTGTTTGCCACAATAGGTCGTATAGGAGAGGGCTAGTCCTCCAAACCCAAGCCCAGGATAGCCAGAGCTGGGCCTAACTGGAACTGAACCCCTGTCAAGGAAATTAGTAGCTGAGCCACGGAGTGCCAGAACGCGCCCAAAGGCAGGTAATCCCACCACATATGGAGGGATGGCCCCCGCTCGGAACAGCCTCTCCAGCAATTCTGGGCCTCCGGAGTGTCAAGACATTTGAAGCGGGCCAGAGAGATCGGGGTTAGGTACCATTCCAGCTGAACTTTTTTAATTTGCTCAATATGGTTAATACAGCTTGTATAGGCCGAGCTGCGGAGCGCAGCATCCTGCCATTGTTCTAACGTGACGTCAATTTGCAAAACAGATTCCCATTTAACTATGTACGGTAATTTTTCAGAGCCTCTCAGCCGAGCTAGTGCCCCATACATAGTCGAGACACCGTGATCACTGGAGGGAGCCGATTTAAAGTACCTCTGCACCACGCTGTCAACAGCTGTTAGGTCTACCACAGGCCAAGTCACAGAATTCAAAAAGTGTCGTAATTGAAGGTATTGGTAGAAAGCTGTCCTGGGGATAGAGTACCAATCTGCAAGTTCTGTGAAGGATTTAATGGTGTTACCGTCCATGCCCTGATGAACAGAGTGGACCCCACCATCTCTCCAAGGTTTAAAGGAGAGGGATCCTACCAGCACTTCCACCGCCTGGAGCGAGATGTAGCGGAAAAGGAAGGCTAACAGGAACGTGCATACTGTCGCCAAACCCTCAATAGAGCTGACATAGTTCCATGAAGGTTTAAATCTGTCGACTGTTGTAGAAGGTTCATCTCCAGTAAAAGATTAGTGGATCCGCGAAGAGCAAAAAATTTCTCGATTTGCATCCACAAAGGTTGGTGCGCGTCCGCCCACCAGAGAATCGCCACAGAAAGGTGAGTAGCCGCATAATAGGATGTTAGGCACGGGTCCCCCATGCCTCCCAGTCGCAGGGGGAGAGAAAGCACCTTTATACCAACTCTATGCGGCTTGTGGTTCCAAATAAACCCGGTCAGTAGCGATTGCAAAGTTGCAATCAAACGTTTAGGGAACATCAGCGGTAAGCACCTAAGCACATACAAGATCTTTGGAAGGTAGGTCATCTTCACTATATTTATTCGGGCAACCCATGAGAGAAACAGCCTTTTATGGGAGGCAAGTCCCTCTCTGATGGTGCGTGTCAGCACCTCGAAGTTGTGCTGTACTATCCTGCTGGTGCGCGCGATCCAGACCTCCAAGTATGGAATACCTTTAGGAGACCACTGAAAGGGAAATTGCGCTTGCGGTGCTGCCATCTGCCCCGAAGGGATATGAATAGGGAACAGCAGAGATTTGGATTTGTTTAATTTATAGTAGGAGGCTGCCGAGAACTCGTCCAATAGGGCCATAATCCTTGGGACAGTAACCGACAAGTTTATGCAAATGAAAATCACATCGTTGGCATATAATCCGATTATGTGTTCTATCTTTCCCACGCAAGGGTCCAAAATCATAGGGTCTTGCCTCACTCTGGCCACTAAAGGCTCCATTACTAGAGCAAAGATCAGCGGCGACAGAGGACATCCCTGGCGGGTGCCGTTTGTAATAGTGAAGGAACCCGACAGGAAGCCAGAAGCCTTGACCCTCGCTGTGGGGGAAGTATAGAGAGCCAACATTGCCGTTTTAAAACTCCCAATAATCCCAAAGCTATCCAAGACCGCCTCTAGGTACCCCCAGTGCACCCTATCAAATGCTTTCTAGGCATCAAGTGAAATGAGCGCACTGGGCGCCCTCCTCCTTTCCAAAATCTCCAGTAGATCAACAATCCGCCTTGTGCCGTCTGAGGCCTGCCGTGCCGGGATGAAGCCCACTTGCTCCGGACCAACCAAAGAGGGTAGCACCTCCAAGAGTCTAGACGCCAAGAGTTTAGCGTAGATTTTTAAATCTCCATTCAATAAAGCAATGGGACGAAAGTTAGCCGGTATATTGGGAGTTTTCCCAGGTTTTGGTATTGCCGAGATCGTCGCCTCCAGCCCCTCTGGTCGTATCCGTCCCCCCTCTCTCCAGAAGAAGAAGAGAGAGAGCAAATGCGGAAGGATTTGCTTTAAAAAAAGTCGTATAATAGCGGTATGAAAAACCGTCCGGACCAGGGGCTGAGTTTTTTCTCATAGAGTTGACCACCAAGGCAATCTCTTCCCTTGTAAAAGGCGCGTTTAACCGAGCTTGTTGGGGAGCAGTCAGCTTAGGAAGCTGGGCCGGAGCAAGAAAGGATTCCATCGCCGCGGCCGATGGGTGTAAGATGTCAGAATCTCCTTTCAGATTATAAAGGGTCGAGTAATATTCTCTAAAGTGGCCTGCAATGTCAATGGGATTTCTAATTTTCTCTCCCCTAGGTCCTAGGATATGATCAATCTTCGTAGCTTCTCTCTTTTTTTGGATCCTCCTAGCCAAAAGCCTACCTGCTTTGTCTCCCATACCATAAAAACGGGCTTTTAGTTTCTTCAGATGGAATTCCGCCTTGTAGAGGAGTAAGGAGCGAAGCTCCCTGCGGGTCTCGCTTAATTCAGACATGATTTGCGGGGTAGGGGCGTTTTTAAGTTGAGCTTTTAAAACCGCTATCTTGTTTGTGAGGGACCCCATCTGTTCATTTCTTTCTCTTTTGGCCCTAGCTGCCATCTGCATGAAGTGACCCCTAATAACCGCCTTATGAGCGTACCATAGAATTTCCGGGTCGGTATCCTGAGAAGTATTAGTTAAAAAGTAATGTTCAAGTTGAGAATCAATGTGCGCCACACCAGCAGGAGAGCACAGGAGGTATTCATTCAAAGTCCACGAAGAAGTTGGGGTCACCTGAAGGGCGTCCTCAACTTGCAACATGACGGGGGCATGGTCAGACCACTTAATGTGTCCGATAGAGGCACGTTGACACCCATGGAGAAGAGAGTCCCCCACCAGAAAGTAGTCCAATCTGCTATAAGACTGAAATCTGGGAGAGAAGTACGTGTAATCCCTCTCCTCTCCATGAGTGTATCGCCAGATGTCGTGAAGGTGGTGGGTGTATAACAACCCTCCCATCTCACCCCGGCATAAGGAGGGCCCCGAGCAGTCCAACCTTTTGTGTACTGGGAGATTAAAATCTCCCGCTATAAGGAGATGACCCCTCGACAACGAGTCTACCTTTGCGAACAGAGCACGAAAAAATTTCAGTTGGCCTTGGTTCGGTCCATATACTGAAACAAGTGTAAACGGCTTTCCATTAATCAGGGCCTGAACCACCAAAAAGCGACCCTGAGGGTCTATTGTCGTTTCTATTAGCTGAAAAGCGAGGGATCTATGAATAAAAATCGCAACTCCAGATTTCTTGTTAGGGGCATTGGCAAAATATTGCACAGGAAACTGTAGGGATTTCATTCTATGATTATCTTGTGTCAGGAGGTGAGTTTCTTGAATAAAGAAGATCTCAGCTTTCATTTTGAGGAGTTGATGCCACACTAAAGAACGTTTGTTTGGTGAGTTCAACCAGTTAACATTTATCGATACACACTGAAAGCTCATGACAGCGAAAAACTTAAGATATTACCAAGACGGGTGCAGGAAGGTCCCCCTCCAGTGATCACAAAGCCCCACGCAAGTAATAGAGCTAGCAATATTCTTTTTAAGTAATGCCCGACAAAGCTCCCAAGTTGTGGGAAAGGGTAGTGCCTGAGATCGAGTAGAGAATTAAAAGGTAAAGAAGACGGCACAGAGTGGGGTTAAATACAATACATCAAATCGCTCAATTAACTTATAAATAAAACTCCCCCAGTAAATGTACAAATTGAACGGTAGACTTAGAAACAGTTGAGTTTAATCTAATATATAAAGCTGAATGTGTGTGTGAATGTATGTGTGTGTGTATATATGTGTGTACGGTATGTATGTATGTATGTATGTCCGAGATTGGCATCTACACCGTCGCAACTACAGCCACAAAATTTTGCACAGTCAAACGTCTGGACCCCGAGAGCGTCATAGGCTATGTTGTGAGGCGAAATTTTAACCCCGCGCGTTCCAGTTCACCAAACAATTTTGCCCCTATCTACATAATGGGGAAAAAGTGAATGGAAAAGTGTTGAAGAAAATCGACAGCTGTCAGCTATAGCCACAAAATTTTGCACAATCACACGTCTGGACCCCGGGAGCGTCATAAGCTATGTTGTGAGGCGAAATTTTAACCCTGCGCATTCCAATTCACCAAACAATTTTGCCCCTATCTACATAATAGGGAAAAAGTGACAGTTACCAGTTGACAGTTGTGAATGAGAGGGGCTTAATGATAGCGCCAAAGACTAACAGCACATACCAGCATATAGTCACTAAGGTGGGGCCCCAACATGAGATATTTACCACGCACGGGGACATGTATACACACCACACGCCCACAAAGAGTAACAGCAAGTGTATAGTCGCTAGGGTGCAGCCCCAATATTGGATACTCACCACGCACCCGAACAAACACACACACCACAAAGAGACACACACAACACAGAGACACACACACACCCCCACGGGCACACACACACACCCTATAGCGACACATGCACTCACCCCACAGGGACACACACAACACAGACACACACCACACAGACCCCCCCACAGGGACACACACACCACAGAGAGACACACACATACCACACAGACCCCCACACAGACACAGACACACACACATACACACTCTATAGGGACACATGCACTCACCCCAAAGGGACACACACATACACACACCCCAGGGACACACACACCACACAGACAGACACAGATGTGCATAAATTACCTCACACAACTCGCCTCATACGTCTGCTATCTTTAATTTCCAAATATAAACATCTGATTAAAAATAGCCAATGTGCAAGGTCGACGGGATAACTAACAGGAGAGATAGGAAAAGAAATGAAGAGAAAAAGTAAGAAATGCAGGAATAGATTGGCAAAGTAGAGAATAATGAAGGGAGAGAGAGATGAACAAAGGGAGTAAAGCACAAACTTATTAGCAGAGAGTGAAAACAAGCAAACAATTAATATGAAAAAAACTGAAAATAAGAAGAGACCCCCTTGGGGGTACTCTGAGACTCCTCAGCGCCACCCCCACACAAAGTGAGAGAGGGACGCTAGGAGCATTGGGGGTTAAGGCACTCAAGGGCCTTAAACAGACACTCGGGTCTCGAGATGTTATTAAAAGGACCTCGAGGCTGTGGAGAGAAAATCAAACAAAGCAATGTCCTCCGGCGGCGGCCAATCACCCAGGACATGTATATACTCATCACTGTCCCGAATCATGGAGGTGAAGGGGTACGTTCTTCCCGATCTTGTCGTGCCACCGACCCAGCAAGAGGAGAGCCTCTTTTCGCCATAAGGTTCCAGTCCAGCAAAGCGGATTTCATCTTGGATGGGGAAGAAAAGAGATGGCGTGATCCTCCATAGCGAAATGAAACACTCAAAGGCGAGCCCCATGCATAGGTAATGCCCCGGTCTCTCAGAGCTGAACAGAAAGGGGCAAAGTCTTTACGCCTCGCTAGGGTGCCAGGAGAAAGATCCGGAAAGAGGGACCACGCTGTATACGGAGCTTCAGAAGCAGGGTGTCTTCTTAAAGTATGCAATAGTGTATCTCGCAGTTTAGAAGTAGCCAACTGGATCATCACATCCCTAGGTACATCATTGGGAACCTTTTTTGAATGTGGGAGCCTATATGCCCGTTCTATCTCCAGGCTCGTTCGTGCAGCTGTGGGGAGAATGTGTTGTAGGAAAGGCATCACATTGGCAATCAGGTCCTCCTCACCCTCCACCTCAGTAATACCTCTGACCTTAAGATTGCCCCGGCGAAGTTTGTCATCAAGGTCCCTCATCTTTGCCCTCATGGCTCTCATATCTTGTGTCAGGTCATGATGGCTATCTGCCAGTTCATTGTGAGCCACCGCGAAATCGTCCATTTCCTCTTCAATCCGGCTGGTGCGTTCGCCCATAGCCGTCATGTCGGCTCTCATTTCCCCCACAATGTCTCTAATATCAGCTTGTATGGATGAACGAAGGTCCACTAGGAGCTCCCGCAAAGCCCCATAAGTAATGGGGGTAGAGTCCCGAAGCCGCTGCAGGCGCCATTTTAGCGTTTCTAGTAGAAGTCAAGGGGCTATCAGCCGCAAAGTAGTCTGTAACTTTCTGTGGGGCTCCGCAGCTTCTGGAGCCCGCTATGGACATCTTAAGAGCGCAGTAAGCAAGAACCTTATCAGTGATTACTGTAGGAGTATAGGTTTGGGGCGAAATCCACTTAATAAAGCTTGTAGTTTTGTTGACATGCAGAGCAGTATGCTTTATTGTCATATAAGTTTCAGTGTCTTTTGTATGCTGAGGTTCGATTCCCCTCTCACCAAGTTTTACTTCTCTATTGCTGCAACTCCACAGATGGGGTATGAATCTGCAGGTGCTAGCCACTTAGGTGTTAATGTCTTGGCCCCGGCTCCGCGCATGCGCATTGCGCTTATTGAAGCCGGGCCGATCACGTGATCGGCCCCATAATGCACTACGGCCGATCACGTGACCCGCCCCATAATGCACCGCGCCGGAAGTGACGTCCGGCCGGTGCATAGAACTATAGAGAGGGCGGGAGATTCCAAGAATGGGGGTAGAGAGGACCCACAATAATGCCGCCCAGCGGGGCGTGCATTACAACATGGAGGAGTGCTGTGGAAGCGTGGCCACGCCTACCCAGTCCCCTAACCACGGGGACTGCGGTAAGTTTATACTTAATTTACACAAGTTTAATAGGGTCACTTTAGATAAGAAAGGGATAGATAGGGAGCTGCTAGGAAGGTGTAGGGACAGCTAGAGATAGTGTAGGGGCTTCAAATTAGGTGACAGGTTCCCTTTAAAAAGAGAAAACACAGTAGTATGACAATAAATGTATTCACCCAACCACTAACCAAAAGTGGAAAAAAGGGTTTGTGTTATCATTCATATTCTCTGAAAAAAGGCTAAGAAAGCAAAAAAGCTGGAGGGGTATGTAATCTTTTGAGCATAACGGTAGCTACATAATTAGTTGTCTCTCTCCCCTTCTCCCCGCAGGAATTTATATCAATTATTTCTACTGGAAAAAACACAACAAAAATGCACCATAAACACGTCAAAAACAGACTCGTTTTTGCATCATTTTTCTGCCAGGGTATGCAGATTTGATGCAGAAAATTTCTGAATCAAAAAATCAACTTGTAAACATAGTCTAAGTCAGTTTAAAACCATATCACCCCATCTATAATGGCTATATGCAATATACAGGATATAGAAGGGCATTAGTCTGTGCACTATAATTAATTATTGTGATCACTTGACAGATTGTGTGGTCTTTGCTAGAGATGAGCAAACTTTCCCCAAACATGTTAGCCAATTTCAAATTCAGCGTAAACATTGACGATTCGGTTCGCGATCGAAAATCGGAGCACTTTACTAAAAAAAATCAGCAAGCCTGTTTGGGAAAAAAATTTGAATTTTAAAATGACCTAAAACTTTCCCTTATTGGGGCCAAAATGCTTGCTGGAAGACCCCCTGGCAGGGAACAACACCTAATCTTATGGTTAGAAGTGTTCCCAGCCATCAGGTCTACCAGCTTTGTTAAGCTGTAGAATTTTTTGCACCTTTAAAATATTTTTTTAAGCTTCCTGGAGTTTACAGGTGTTTTTGACACCTGCAGGGTGACTTTTGGAAACAGTGCCAGCAGTGGCAACAGTTGTGACATCCATGAAGTTTACAATGTGCTTAAAAAATCTGTTTAAGGCTGCTTTCACACTGCAGTTTTTTCCTGATCAGAATTCATCAGGTTTTGTGAACCAAAACCAGGAGTGAAACTTGCACAGAAAAACTGCACACCGGACCGGAGGGCATATTAGCCCCCCAGTCCTTTGTGCTGATCCGTTCCGCGGCTGTCTGGGGCATCTTAGACAGCCCCGGACCGGATCACGCCGCAGTGTGAAGCGGCCCTTAGAAAGATTAATATTTTTTTGAATATGTTTTATTATCATAAATTATTATTATTATTTTTTAGAGAGCAAACCTTTATTATAGCAGAGGGTCAGCAGCGTGCAAGGCCATTTCTTCTACAGTTATGTGTCAGCAATTCATATGAAAATATCATATGGCGATTATATGCTTAAAATACATGGTCTTGTAGGTCTGTTCATACTCCTGATATGATCAAGAGAAAAAATTGCATATAGAGCAAGCACACTCCTTTGGCATCATACTATGGGTATTACTTCTTGAAAATGTACAATCACTTTTTCATTTCATTCCATACATTTAGAATACATATTTTTGGCATGTGCACAAGTGTGTTATATGTATCATTAATATTGAAGTTGTCCTTGCATTGCTGCCCACTAGCCTTATTTAGCATTCCAGAGGAATTGGTGTTGAGCTCATTAAAGTTATTTGTTTTCATTATTTCTTCTCCAAATAGGTCAGGTTTCAATAATCACTCCACCCAACCTCAAGCTCAGATGTTACCTGTGGCATTGAAAATGGGATTTTTAAGTCAGGTGCCCTCTGCAGCCCACCCCAAGCAGGAGTTAATGAGGAGCTAGGCAACAACATGATATCTTATAAGTGATTGTGTCCTGGCACTGGAAGAGGTGAGCCCCTAGTCAAAGCAGAGAGGCACCAAAGCGGAGCTCGGTGCTATCTTGGTAGTGCAGTACAACGTAGCTACACACTGCTATACTTCGTATTTGCTACAGTGTGCCTGCAGAACGCAGTTTGGCTATATGTTCCACCACAAGTTATGCCTGCTCTGGAGGATATAATCTTCCTCGCCAGCCCAGGGGCAGATGATGCTTCAGCAGCACCAGAAACGGAGCAGCCCGCACAGGACATGGACAAATATGTGACATGGAGCTCCACCGCGCTACCCACAATGGGCCTCATATGCAGTGAGGTGCAGATCCAGTGCTAGGCTCGGATACCAGAGGAGGACCTGAGGAGCTCACAGTCAGGAGGTGAGCTGTTCCCCGTGCCAGCTGGAAGCATCACATATTTCACTCCAGAGGATCTTGCAGCATGCCTGGCTGTATTATATCTGAAGCCAATGCTGCAGCTACTGGATTGGCAAATCCAGGACCATGAGCATAATGATGTTGATGAGCAAGCTGAGGAGGATGAGGAAGAGGGGGTAGAAGAGGCAGAAGCCCATGTTTCTCAGCCATTTGTAGCACCCCTGCCAGAGGCCTTTGACTGGGAGAATGATATGTGGGGAAACCTAGCCCCTCCAAGCAACTATCCAATACGGCATGAACCACCCCCGTCCTGTCTCCTTTGTTGAGGAGATTTTGCTTGCGGATGCCATCGCCTGAGAGTGGTTTCACAGGCCTAAGGCCAATCACTTTAATGGCCAATGTACCTGAGGCAAGGAGGTGGCATTCTTCTAGGATAGGGGGGGTTTGGCTTCTTAGCCGAATAAGGTACTGGACATCGGTGCTACATTAACTGGTCCACTCTGATGCGTGACCATTTTCCCAAAAGACTCTACACTTAGTTGGGGAGGAGGTAGGTCACCTTCGTGAAGGTGATGGGCAGCAAGGGATGGTTTGCGGTTGGCTTAAGTCGGTTGCTACCGCCGACAACTTTGAAAAATGTCAGGAGGCCGACTGAGAGAGAATGTGGCATCATATTAGCCATCCAGCCAAGACCAAAGACACAGAGGCCTAAAGGGCATGATGGTGTTGCACATTTTGCTCAAGTCTCTCCTAGAGCGAATGGTCATCCCCTAATTCCTCGATGGTCTTCTCCAGCAGTGGCCATGATGGTTGTGTGCTGGGGGGCTGGTGGTGAAGGAGAATACCCCTGGAGAAGTAGCCCCTGCGACCCCAGAGATCAGTCGGCAGCGGAGTACCATGAGGAATGGCGACCTTCATCCCGGGCAGCATACAAAAAGCGGCTCAAGTCTTGTACTCTGAATAAAGGGGGGACTGACCTAAAAAGGTATGTGGTCGTGTCGCAGACCTGTCCCTTAGTTGGCATATTGTCCAGAGAAGAACCTTTTTCAGTTTTTTTTTCACTTCTTTGAAAAGCGAGGCCTGTTTTTTGTTAAATTTATTTGACCCTTTCCCAAGTTTAGCGCCAGTTGCGTATCTCCCTGCTGAATTACCGGGCATGCATGCAGTCTTTGGGTTACAACTAAAATCCCTTAATGGACTCTGCACCAATGGACTTTGCACTATTTTAATAGAGTATTCAAATCCCTGTGGGACTTTCTTATACATGAATATACATAGTATATATAGTGTGTTTGAGACTTATTATAGTTTGTGCTACTGTTAATATTTTTTTTTTTTACTTCACTCCTTGTGTGCTGGACTATTTCTTGAAAGACTTGCTTTGATACTGCCCTACAGAGACAGGCAAACAAACTACAGGCCTCTGGCCTGATGGTCTGAGGTATGGAAATGAAAGACACTACACACACTCTTGTACAACTGGGCTGGCCAAGTGCAGTCCTCAACAAGGGCTGCAAACAGAGCATGTTTTCAGGATTTACCTAGCATTTTATAGGGCGATGGAATCATCACCTCTGCAGGTGATGAAATTAGCACCTGTGGAATGCTAAGGAAATCCTGAAAACTTGCCCTGATTTCACACCTTGACGACTGTAGATGGACATCCCTTTCCTAGAAGTCTCTGTGGAAGTAGCCAGGGGCAAGAGGAATCCTCGAGCCCTTTCACCACAACTACGGCTCACCATGGACCCACTTAGGCCCTGTGACTACGGTGCGTTGTTAAAATGCTTTTTTGACGTGAATTTTGAGAATCTGCATCAAAATCTGCATGTCTGTCTTGAGGCCAGAAAAGTCTTTGACAGGTCAGAAGTACTGTGCCCATGCTGGGTTTTTTTTCCCCTTAAACATGTGGTTCAGATTTCTTTTTACTGCCGAAAAATCTGCACTAAATTTGCAAGGGAAAAAAATCACTTTGGCACAGCACTTCTGAACTCTGATAGACTTTGCTGGCTTCAAGATAGACATGCAGATTTTGATGCAGATTTTCAAAATATGCTTCAAAAGAAGCATGAAATAAAGTACTGACTTGCACTGATGTCACAGTGGCATCACCTGATCCATGGCCCTGGAGCGGTCAAATAAAAAAAGGGGAAAAATATTGTGGAAAAAGGAAGAAACGGGTTATATTAATTAAGTGATTCACCTATATTAGGTTTTATATGGATATCCAAATTAAACGTATACATGAAATTAATAGGATAATCTTAGTTATGTTTCTTTCTTTTATTCAAAATGTACAAATCCTGTGTGGATAAGTGATACAGTGCTAACAGTGATTTACAAAGACAAACCACCCCAAAAGACAAACGCAAAACATAAATATTGCCCGTGGATGCGGTCCCCCTGAGGGTATTAGCAGGATTGGTTAACAATATTGCAATTTTTAGGGGGAGAAAGGGTACGGTTTCTTGGAGGGTGACCAGCCTGAACACAATCCGTCTCCAAGGGTGATCACATCCAAATGCCGTGTACAATGATATTAGGTTTTCCCAGATCCCAGGTTTAGTTAGCTTTTCTCTGCGAGCACCACAAGATACAGTTCTGGTACATTCGGGGTATGAATATACCTCAATAACCAGGGTAGCTCGTCCAGGACACCCCCTTTATGTTCCTTCTTCTGGTTGCTGCCTTCCTTAGTGCTGCCTGCTCGCCTAACTCCTGCTCACACCTCTGCGCACAGTGCCTCTACAGGCACGAGTCCTGTCGGGCGATCGGCCATGTCCCCTGACCCTAGTATGGCTGCCTTCTCAGCGGATGTGTCGGCAGTGGGCCACAGTTCCTCTGGATCTCGTGGCCTCCGGTTCCATGGTTGGAGTATTGACTCTCCTCGCCACCTTCAGGGTCGGTCCCCTGGTCTGTAACGTGCCCCTCCGCTGTCACTTTAGATTCCGTTGCACGGGTGGAATGCTCAATACCCATGCCCCTAGGGCTCCCTCTTTCTCTCTGCAGCCTGCTGTTCCGGGACCCAGGACGAGCCACATCTCCGCTCGATTGTAATTATAAAAATACTGTGGCTTTAGAGCGCTGGACACAAGGACACTGTAGGGGGTACTGTATATACTCAAATATATTAAGCAGACCACGACGCGTTTCGATGGCGGATTGCCATCTTCCTCAGGTGGGGGAAGACGGCAATACGCCGTCGAAACATGTCGTGGTCTGCTTAATAAATATGAGTATATATGGTACCCCCTACAGTGTCCTTGTGTCCAGCGCTCTAAAGCCACGGTATTTTTATAATTACAATAGTTTCCTCCCCTCCCAGGAGTTCATGGTAGGAGCCGCAGATGCATGGAGGACCTGCAACTCTAAACAGCAGGACCTAGCGTGACGTACACTGACGCGGAATCAGGTGACTGGCCTATCCGCACCACCTTGACTGGAGACGAAAGTGGATGTTGGAGGCCCCAAGACACCACTGCGGTTGGCAGGAGACAGCGCTTTACACCAGAGTTGTGCTGGACGAGCACAACCCTGAAAGGTGAGGGAAAACTCGCTCAACACCTAATTTAATATTACTCCCCACGGGTTTCTCTCATAGAACGCCTGCCTGCTCTTTTCTTTCACATCTCCGCTCAAGTCCTTCTCTCTTGCTTACTCCGCCAGCTTTCTCTCCTACTGAGATCCCACTTCCTGTTGTGTTTCCCTTTTGTCTCCTCTTCCACTTCCCAACTGCTCTTCCAGTACTGTGGGCAAAGAACCTTACTACAATACAATGGAGCAACAATCACAAAAAGCATCTCCAATATGATGTGAGAGCAGTCACACAGGCACTGGTGAGAGTGTGACAAGTAGTGCGATCACAAACTTTACTACAGTTCAGACTTAAGGCATCACACAGGGCCTATGCTGCAAGTTGAACTGCACTGCATCCCTGACATCACTGCTCTTCACATGCGCTGTCTTACAATACAGACGAGGTATATCTGCTACGTCTTGCTTGATATTGCGGCTCTCACAAGACAGTTAGTGTTGTAAGCGCTGATGCCACTGAGGTTATCTAAGGTCACACAGCAGGATTCTCTACTGAGTGATACCTGCTGTGTAACGTGAGATAACCTCAGTGAAGTCATGGTGATGTCTGAGGTTCATAAGCAGGTCCAGGAGCATGATGACAGCGATGCTGAAGCCTGCTAAGTAAAGGGTGGTTTACAAGTAGCGAGATTGCTAGCGAGATCGCTGCTACGTCACCGATTTTGTGACGTAGCAACGACCTCGCCGGCGATCTCGCTGCGTGTGACACTTAGCAGCGAGCAGCCCCCTGCTGCTAGATCGCTGAACTTTATTGAATGGCCTGGGCCATTTTTCGATCGGCGATCTCCCGCTGGCCAGGCTGCATCGCTGTGTGTGACAGACAGACTTACCAATGATCCCCATTCTGCGCCCAAGACCCCGAACGATCCCAACGAATGTCGGGTGTCGGCACATCGCTGGGTGATCTCTGGTGTGATATGCCTGTCTGACATCTCACCAGCGACCATGTAACGACGCACCAGCGATCCCGGTCATGCAGGATCGTTGACGGGATCGCTGGTACGTTGCTATGTGTAAAACCCCTTAAAAGTGCAGGAAGATTATTATGTCTGTGCCAAAACAGTGGGGCTCCACTGTAAAACAATTTAAGCTGTGTTTGGCAGCTTTTGGGTTCCTTAGAAAGTGTTTTCAAGACCCTTGATTTTGCCTGCAATTGATTTGAATGGGTCTCAAACGTTTAGTAAACTGTTAGCCAATTTATTCCACGAACATATGCCGGTTCGGCGAACTGAACCAAACCTAAACTTCAAAAGGTTTGCTCATCTCTAGTCTTTACTGATTTAGTACTCAGCCTGTGTCTTATTGATTCTTGTCTGTTGAATATCTGTTGTCTGACTGCAGCCCGTTTCCTGACCATTCATTGTCTGCTGATCTTGTACATGTTTGCTGACCTCATGATCCATGACAACTTAAACCCCCGTCACACTAAGCGAGATCGCTGCTAAGTCACAAATTTGGTGACACAACAGCAACCTCACCAGCGATCTCACTATGTTTGACACTTAGCAGTGACCAGGCCCCTGCTGTGAGATCGCTGGTCGTGTGTCACGCTTGGGAGGTGAGGGAATCAGGTAACTTGATGGTGTGATGGGCAAAGGGGGTCAGGAGAGCCTAATCTGACTCTGATGCTGGGGTCCCTGGCTTTCCCTGATCTCGGAGGTACCTCTGATGGTGAGGAGTTCCGAGCCGCTACCCTGTACCCTAAACTCCTGATTAGCCCAAGGCTGAGGGCCCCTATCTCCACCCATGGGTCAGGGATAACAGCTTCTCCCACGGCAACAGAACTCCAGGAGAGGCTTCAGCACAGCAGCAAGACTTCTTCTCAGCACAATGACCAAGAGCCAACTAACTCTATAAACGGCACCTGACAGAGGAGAGGGAAAGCTATTTAAAGCCAGAGGAAGGGGATTCCAGGTGAGTCACACTTCAACCACTCAACCAGCAGCTGAACATAATAGTGAATGCAGCTCTGAAGTATAACACAGGAGTCTGGACCTTCACACCAATCTCTCATGCAGCCCTTAAAGGAAAACAGAACATACAGCAGCATCCAGCAATGTCAGCGCGAACTAATCACGTGACAGTACCCCCTTTTATAAGAGAGGCCTCTGGACTCGACTACAGACACATCTGAAAAAGTCCACATCCCCTGAGCGACGAGATATGAAAGAAATTACGGGTGGCCAAACCTGGGGGTGGGCCAAGTCGGTTCAGCACAGGATTACAAATGGACGATATCTGAAAAGGTCCTACAACCCCGCAACTCAGAGCCCCAGTAGCCTCCTGACGTGCCTGGACAACACCCACACATACTCATTCACACCCAGGTTGGGACCTGTACGTTTATTTCTACACATGCGGGCACAGACAGAGGGTATAGTCTCAGGCAGGCAGGTACCAGGCGCGTCTCGCCGGACTGCAGGACTCCCTCCATTAGGATGCACAGTAGAAGCAACCACCCTCCTCCTGCCCCTCTTCTGAGGACGACACCCAGAGGCACCAGGAGTCGGAAGCATGGCGGGCACTCCACTGTCACCCCCAGGCAAACTCCTAACCCCCAAGAATGAAGAATGTGGCGTAGCCGTCACCAGCACGGCGGAGATGGAAGGACCCCGGCAAGAACCCTCACAGGCCGTGCCCCAGCGAACCACCTCCCGGGCCCGCCAGTCAATTACTGGGTTGTGTTTTCTCAGCCAAGGGAGACCCAAGACAATGGGGTTGGTAAATTCTCCAAAATGTAACAAGAGAGGAAATCCTGGTGATGAGATTCTATGCTCAGGTTCACATTATGTACCACTTGGGATATCACCTTCTGGCTGAGCGGAACTGAGTCAATGGCGGAGACAGGAATGGGTCTTGCTAAGGCGCCACAGACGAAGCAATGGGTCTGCGCAAAACGAGAATCCATAACAACGACTGCTATCCGCTATCATAGAGGCTTCAGCACAGCAGCAAGATTTCTTCTCAGCACAATGACCAGGAGCCAACTAACTCTATAAACGGCACCTGACAGAGGAGAGAGAAAGCTATTTAAAGCCAGAGGGAGGGGGATTCCAAGTGAGTCACACTTCAACCACTCAGCCAGCAGCTGAACATAATAGTGAATGCAGCTCTGAAGCACAACACATGAGTCTGGACCTTCACACCAAGCTCTCATGCAGCCCTTAAAGGAAAACAACACATACAGCGCAAACTAAGCGTGTGACATTGTGTCAGAGTCACCTGGACCATTTTTTGATCATTGGGGTCCCGCTGGTCAGCATGCATCGGTGTGTTTGACAGGGACAACGACCAACGACCTCAATATTACAGGTCTGAGAAACA
This sequence comes from Allobates femoralis, assembly GCA_033576535.1. Classification (NCBI taxonomy): domain Eukaryota; kingdom Metazoa; phylum Chordata; class Amphibia; order Anura; family Aromobatidae; genus Allobates; species Allobates femoralis. The sequence goes on from JARQOC010000002.1 coordinate 169,838,755, forward strand.
GGGTCCCAACGACCTCCGTATCATTGTTGTGTTGCTGGTGAGATCTGACTGTTTGACATCCCTACCAGGTCGTATCGCTGTCGGGAACGCTTGTGCGTCGCCAAATGTGACGGTACCCTAACTTGATTTCTTTCAACTCTTGTTTGCTCCTCTGACCAGCAACCCTTCTATGGAGGCAATCCTGTGGACCATGTTTGTAAGACTAAATCTCTGTGAAAGGATTAAAGGTCAAAGTTCCTATGGAATCGGACAGACAGGGACAGGGTGGCTAGCCCCAAGCTGCAGCTATAGTAGCACTTTAAATGTAGGACCTCTGTGCTCTGTCATATACTCACCTACTGGCGGCTTTGTTGTTTTTCAGCATCACTCCCATCCCATTGCGACATCTAGGGCCCGTAGCTTCTGACTGGCCAAAAGGAAGTTACGTCAAAAGCTCTAAATGTAGCTCTATGAGAGGCAGATTAAGGCTCTCAGAGTTGGATTTGTGGCCTCCATTTCCAGCAAACACTGGAGCTGCCAAAAGGTCACAAATCAAAGGAAGCTCCACTGGAAAAAGGTGAAGACGACAGCATGTGACTACAGGACAGGGGACTTACATTTAGAGCACCATTCTAACAGTGCAATAAAAAATATATGCTGGAGTGGAGCTTTATAATTGAAACAAATTGAAGAATAGCATAGTGTTAACTTTCCCGATGACAACACTTGGACCAGAACAGTTGTGTAAGTTTATAAGGGAGTTGCACAGATGAATGTAATACTTTCTTCAAGGGGTGGCTTTTTGAAGCTGTAATAAAACTATAACATAAGGATCTTGCAGTGTCAGATAACTTTTCTTCCTCGCTTTATGTCTGTTTGCAATTTCTCTACTCATGCATAAAAATCAGAAGCATTACTCCATTTGTCTGTAAAAAAAAAAAAGGGAAAGGGCTTGCAAGTTGTGGGTTTAAAGGGAAAATTCAAAAAGGCTTTTAAGAAAGTTAAAGAGAGCAAAGCTGCCATCTTCAGGCTGTCTAAAACTGGCACATGTATTTCCTAAACTTTGCAAGCCTGTTAACTGTGGAAAGATACAGAAGTGTAATCTCAGCCCTCTGATTATTATTTTAAAGAATTACCGGCATTCCACATCTAAAGGGTAATGTCATACAAGTGATTAAAAACTCTGACTTTAAAGCACAGCATTTAATGGCTAAACCACTGACCCATGGTAATGAATGAAGACTTGACAGCAGCCATTGCAGAATGTGAAGACACTAGATGCAAGCCTCCAGTAATAACCATGATTCAGCGCTTAATGATCAAGAGACACACATAAATGCAAGGACTTAAAATGCTTGTGTGACATTACAATGTGACTGTCCGCTTTTATGTTACCTATTATTCCTCCTTTCACAATTACCTGATATTTCTAGTAAAAAGCCCATCAGATGCAGTAGATGTACTCAGCAGTTCCATGTAGATTGTAGAACATCTGCAAAGTTGGTAAAGCTCTTGAAAATTTCAACATTTACAAACTTTTCTAATATAATGTTCATTGTGAACCTTGCTTCTATCAACATATTGGCATGTGGTGTGTTTCTTTATATGTAATTGTCAAACTGGGGAGGAAGAGCTGCAAGAAAGGGGGAGGGAGCAGGACCTTGAACTACAGATGAGGCAGGAGGTACCATATTTTTCGCTTTATAAGACACACCGGATTATAAAACGTACCACCACATTTGATGAAGGAAAAGAGGAAAAAATCATTTTTAATGTTAAATGGGGTTTACCTTACAATGCCAGTGTCTTTCTTACAATCAGTATATATGTCCTCCAACCTGGTATATATATCCCCCATAGCCTTCATGTTGGCACACTGTCCCCCCATCCTGGCAGAGTCCCCCATGCTGGTACACTATCCCCCCATGTTTGCACAATCCCCATTGCTGACACAGTTTCCCCCAATGCTGGCACAGTCCCTCCCATGCTGGCACAGTCCCCCCCATGCTGCCCCCCCCGCATGCTGGCACAGTCCCCCCATGCTGGTACAGTCCCCCCATGTGGCACTGTCCTCCCAATGCTAGCACTGTCCCCATGTCGGAACAAAGTTCAGAAAAAACACGACACTCACCGGGACTTCAAAAAGCGATGTCCTTTATTGCAGGGTTTGCATCACAAAGTGCAGGGAGGGGGTACCGAGGTGACGACGGCACCATTTCGGGCTCTCGCCCTTCTCGCCCGCTCTCGCCCGTGACCCGTAGAAGGGCGAGAGCCCGAAACGGTGTCGTCGTCACCTCGGTACCCCCTCCCTGCACTTTGTGATGCAAACCCTGCAATAAAGGACACCGCTTTTTGAAGTCCCAGTGAGTGTCGTGTTTTTTCTGAACTTTGTTCCGACATGGGGACAGTGCTAGCATTGGGAGGACAGTGCCACATGGGGGGACTGTACCAGCATGAGTGCCGTGTTTTTTCTGAACTTTGTTTCTAGACTGTGTTCTTGGTCTCCCACTGGCACCCCGGGTGAAGACTGGGTCTCCAGTCCGTATTTGCCTCCTAATTTGGAGTTCCTTGTTGGTGGTGCCCTCTTTCCTTCTATATAGTTTCCTACTGTCCCCATGTGGCAGTGTCCCCATGCTGGCACTGTCTCCATGTGGCACTGTCCCCATGCTGGCACTGCCACCCCAATGCTGGCACTGTCCCCATGCTGGCACACTGTCCCTTATGCTGCCGCACACTTAAAATAATAAATAATATCATATTCGCCCCTCTCCTCACTCCCTGCCGTCCGCGCTATCCCCACTCTCTGTGCTGTGTCGGCATCCGGGTTCTGTGAGCAGTGTGCAGGTAATGACGTCACTCTGCAGCGACACTCTCAAGACCCGGATGCTGGCAAAGACAGCGGGGATGGCGCGGACGGCAGAGAGCGAGGAGAAGGGTGAGTATGATCATGCTCCCAGGAATAGTCAGTGTTTTCCACGCTTTCATTGCGTGGAAAGCACTGACTATCCACACAGGACAGCAGCTGCTGGGCTGCAGTCCCGCTCCTGTAATATGGGCTGCTCCCGCTGGTGATTGACAGCGGGATGCAGTGCATATTACAGGAGATAATGAGCAGCCCCGCGTGCCCACGGAGCCGCTGCTGCAGCCTCCTGACAGCCCTTGGACACCGCTCCACAGCCCCACCTCCCCCACTGCACAACAGAGTATTGTTTAACATTATAAAATGCACCTCCCACTTTCCCCCAAAATTTGGGGGAACAAAAGTGCATCTTATAATGCGAAAAATACGATATATTTCAGACTAAATACACCTAACACACTAATCTCACCTAACTAAAATATTTAATCTTTCCCTCTCATCTGGTGTTTTCCCCTCCTCCTTCAAACACATCAGCATATATCTATTATTAAAAAAAATCATTCTTCTACCAGAACTCTCCTGCTAACTACAGACCTGTCTCTAATCTCCCCTTCATCTCTAAACTCATGGAATGCTTAGTCCACTCCCGTACGATCCGCTATCTCTCTGACAATTCTCTTCTTGACCCTCTACTATCCGGCTTCCTCTCTTTACATTCTACTGAAACTGCCCTCACTAAAGTTTCTAACGATCTACTAACAGCTAAATCTAATGGTCACTACTATAATCTTGAAATAAGGAAGACTGCACTCACCGGTCTGTTGCTGTACTTTTATTCAGGGTGCAATATTCACATGGTGCAGGGAGGGGGGGTGTATAGCTGAGGTGACGACGGCACTGTTTCGCGCAACGTGCGCTTCCACGGATCACAAACAAAAGTTTGTGACCCGTGGAAGCGCACGTTGCGCAAAACGGTGCTGTTGTCACCTCAGCTATACACCCCCCCTCCCTGCACCATGTGAATATTGCACCCTGAATAAAAGCACAGCAACAGACCGGTGAGTGCCGTCTTCCTTATTTCAAGATTATAATATATGTTGCCTAGTGACGGGCACCACCTGGCCGAACACCGGTCGCTCCAGAGCGTTCTCTCCGATAAGCCAGCAGCATTGGTGCCCCTGTTCCTTCTGTGTTTTGACTAATGGTCACTACTCCCTGTTGATCCTCCTGGATGTCTCTGCTGCACTTCATACAGTAGATCACCAGCTCCTTCTCTCTATGCTCCGTTCTTTTGGGCTCTAGGACACCGTTCACTCCTGGTTCTCTTCCTACCTCTACTGCTGTTCCTTCACTGTATCTTTTGCCGACTCCTCCTTTTCTCCTCTTTCCCTCACAGTTGGGGTTCCTCAGGGTTCAGTTCTAGGTCCCCTTCTCTTCTCTCTATATACTGCCCCTATTGGACAAACCATCAGTAGATTTGGTTTTTAGTACCATCTCTATGCTGACGACACCCAATTGTTCACATCTCCTGACATCACCTTCCCATTACTACAAAATACCAGTGATTGCTGTCTGCTGTCTCTAACATCATGTCTTCTCTCTACCTTAAATTGAATCTGTCAAAGACTGAACTTCTCGTGTTTCCTCCCTCTCCTAATCTTCTGAAACCCAACATTGCCATTTCTGTATGTAGTTCTACCATTACTTCCTGTCTTGGGGGTATATTTGACTCGGATCTCTCTTTCTTCCCCACATCCGGTCACTCACTCGCTCATGTCACCGACACCTCAAAAACATCTCTAGAATTTGACCGTTTCTTACTGTTGATTCTGCAAAAATTCTAACTGTTGCCCTTATTCATTCTTGCCTGGATTACTGCAATTCTATACTAATACTAAACTCTTTCCTCTCCAATCCATCCTCACAGCAGCAGCCAGGATTATATTCCTCTCTAACTGATTCACCGATGCCTCTATCCTGTGCCAGTCATTGCACTGGTTGCCAATCCGCAAAAGAGTACAATATAAAATTATCACTCTGACCCACAAAGTCATCCACAGTTCTGCACCCCCCTACATCTCTTCCCTCATCTCTGTCTATCGCTCTACACGTGCCCTCCATTCCGCAAGTGACCTAAGACTGACATCAGTTACAATCCGAACCTCCCACTCCATCTCCAAGACTTCTCACAAGCTGCACAGATTCTCTAGAATAAGTTACCAAAAACAATTCAATAAATTCCCAATACCAATAGTTTTAAGCGAGCCTCACGTGTCTAACTATCTTCCATTTTCCAAATCTGGCCTCTTGTGTCATCTGTCTGCACCTGCAGACTGTCTGCCTGTCTGTCCCCCATGCAGAATATACTTTATCTGTACTTTATCTGTACTTGTACAGATCCCGACCGGTGACTGGTTCATGCAGTGAATCCCCTATTTATTATATTGATGGCTGGACCATATATGACGGCACTTTTCACCCTCTACCTTTTGTGCCTCTCCTATTTCCTCATAGATTGTAAGCTTGCGAGCAGGGACCTCACTCCTCATGGTTTTTGAATTTTTTGTTACTCTGTATTGTCTCATAGTGTTTGTTCATGTCCCCCCCTGAATTGTAAAGTGCTGCGTAATATGTTGGCGCTATATAGATAAAATTATTATTATTATTATTATTATTATTATTATTATTATTAATACAGACTCCCTGTAGGCACTAAGCTATAGTCAAAGATCATAGCTCTAACTTTACGCTGATGAGCCTAATCACAGCCCAGCAGAAAGATCTATGGAGAATAAGGTCAAGTTGATATTGACACCCCTGCAATTCTGTCAGATAATACTCAGTTTCTTCTTGAAAATGATTGCAATCACAAATTCTTTGGTATTATTACCGTATATACTCGCGTATAAGCCGAGTTTTTCAGCCCAAAAATTGGGCTGAAAAGTACCCCCCTCGGCTTATACGCGAGTCAGTGCTGTATACCGATGTATACATCGGTACATACCGATGTATACATCGGTATACAGCAGCCCCCGCATCCCCAGTAATGCAGGGCCCCCCCAGGGTCTCTCCGGTCACCTGTAAAGCAAGCTATACTTATCAGTGTCCCGCTCGCACCCGCCGCTGCCGACATCCACGATCCTCCATCTTCATGCGACTCCTCTTCCTGTTTCTGTGCGCGTCGCCGGCAATGACGTCATTCCCGGCGACGCGCACAGGAAATAGGAAGAGGAGTCGCATGAAGATGGAGGATCGCGGATGTCGGCAGCGGCGGGTGCGAGCGGGACACTGATAAGTATAGCTTGCTTTACAGGTGACCGGAGAGACGCTGGGGGGGGCCTGCATTACTGGGGCTGCCTGTATACTACCGCTGGGGCTGCTATATACCTCTGGGGCACTGTATACTACCACTGGGGCTGCTATATACCTCTGGGGCCCTGTATACTACCACTGGGGCTGCTATATACCTCTGGGGCACTGTATACTACCACTGGGGCTGCTATATACCTCTGGGGCCCTGTATACTACCACTGGGGCTGCTATATACCTCTGGGGCACTGTATACTACCACTGGGGCTGCTATATACCTCTGGAGCCCTGTATACTACCACTGGGGCTGCTATATACCTCTGGGGCACTGTATACTACCACTGGGGCTGCTATATACCTCTGGGGCACTGTATACTACCACTGGGGCTGCTATATACCTCTGGGGCACTGTATACTACCACTGGGGCTGCTATATACCTCTGGGGCACTGTATACTACCACTGGGGCTGCTATATACCTCTGGGGCCCTGTATACTACCACTGGGGCTGCTATATACCTCTGGGGCACTGTATACTACCACTGGGGCTGCTATATACCTCTGGGGCCCTGTATACTACCACTGGGGCTGCTATATACCTCTGGGGCCCTGTATACTACCGCTGGGGCTGCTATATACCTCTGGGGCCCTGTATACTACCACTGGGGCTGCTATATACCTCTGGGGCCCTGTATACTACCACTGGGGCTGCTATATACCTCTGGGGCCCTGTATACTACCGCTGGGGCTGCTATATACCTCTGGGGCCCTGTATACTACCACTGGGGCTGCTATATACCTCTGGGGCCCTGTATACTACCACTTGGGCTGCTATATACCTCTGGGGCCCTGTATACTACCTCTGGGGCTGCTATATACCTCTGGGGCCCTGTATACTACCACTGGGGCTGCTATATACCTCTGGGGCCCTGTATACTACCACTGGGGCTGTATATACTACCACTGGGGCTGTATATACTACTGGGGCTGCGTGTATACTACCACTGGGGCTGCTGTATCTACCTCTGGGACTGGTGTATACCACACTGCTGGGGGCTGTATACTTGTGCTAGGGTCCACCCTCGGCTTATACACGAGTCAATAGATTTTCCCAGGTTTTGGGGGCAAAAGTAGGGGGGTCGGCTTATACACGGGTCGGCTTATACACGAGTATATACGGTATCTTCATTTAATTTGTCTTCAATGAAAATACACAAAAATAATTGTCCTAAAGCCAAATTGGATCTAATTCCACAGCAAACATAAAAAAGGGGGTGGACAAAAGTATTGACACTGTTAGAAAAATCATGTGATGCTTCTCTAATTTGTGTAATTAACAGCACCTGTAACTTACCTGTGGCACCTAAGAGGTGTTGGCAATAACTAAATCACACTTACAGCCAGTTGACATGGATTAAAGTTGACTCAACCTCTGTCCTGTGTCCTTGTGTGTACCACATTGAGCATGGAGAAAAGAAAGAAGACCAAAGAACTGTCTGAGGACTTGAGAATCCAAATTGTGAGGAAGCATGAGCAATCTCAAGGCTACAAGTCCATCTCCAAAGACCTGAATGTTCCTGTGTCTACTGTGCGCAGTGTCATCAAGAGATTTCAATGCAAGATTGTGCGGATGTTGGATAAAGAACCTCGACTAACATCCAAACAAGTTCAAGCTGCCCTGCAGTCCGAGGGTACAGCAGTGTCGACCTGTACTATGTGTCGGCGTCTGAATGAAAAGGGACTCTATGGTAGGATACCCAGGAAGACCCCACTTCTTACCCCGAGACATAAAAAAGCCAGGCTGGAGTTTGCCAAAACTTACCTGAGAAAGCCTAAAACGTTTTGGAAGAATGTTCTCTCTTTTTGGGCAAAGGCATCAACATAGAGTTTACAGGAGAAAAAAAGAGGCATTCAAAGAAAACAACACGGTCCTTACAGTTAAACATGGCAGAGGTTCCCTGATGCTTTGGGGTTGCTTTGCTGCCTCTGGCACTAGACTACTTGACCGTGTGCATGGCATTATGAAGTCTGAAGACTACCAACAAATTTTGCAGCATAATGTAGGGCCCAGTGTGAGAAAGCTGGGTCTCCCTCAGAGGTCATGGGTCTTCCAACAGGACAATGACCCAAAACACACTTCAAAAAGCACTAGAAAATGGTTTGAGAGAAAGCACTGGAGACTTCTAAGGTGGCCAGCAATGAGTCCAGACCTGAATCCCATAGAACACCTGTGGAGAGATCTAAAAATGGCAGTTTGGAGAAGGCACTCTTCAAATATCAGGGACCTGGAGCAGTTTGCCAAAGAAGAATGGTCTAAAATTCCAGCAGAGCATTGTAAGAAACTCATTGATGGTTACCGGAAGTGGTTGATCGCAGTTATTTTGGCTAAAGGTTGTGCAACCAAGTATTAGGCTGAGGGTGCCAATACTTTTGTCTGGCCCATTTTTGGAGTATTGTGTGAAATGATCAATGTTTTGCTTTTTGCTTCATTCTCTTTTGTGTTTTTCCATTTAAGACAAATTAAATGAAGATAATAATACCACAGAATTTGTGATTGCAATCATTTTCAGGAAGAAACTGAGTATTATCTGACAGAATTGCAGGGGTGTCAATACTTTTGGCCACAACTGTATAAGCTATTTTTGAACAAAACAATTTTAAAAATAATGTAAGCTAGCCTTAAATAAAACTCATTCACCAAGTTTTCATACTGAACTAGACATACAATGTAGCTTCAGAGCAGCATGAAATATTATTTTTATTGTTTCCTATCCAATACAAATATATCTATAATATGACTGTCTAGCGGCCACCTCCGTCTAAGGCCAAAATCGCGCGCCAGCGCTCATTGGTCGCCAGCAGCTGTGGCGGCCAATGAGCGCCGCGTATGCAAAAGAGACGCGCGGCATGCAAATTCAATATTTGTGCGCTGTGTGGCTCTCCTCTAAGCCCCCCCGCGCTTCTTGCCGTGCCCGTGCTCCCCACGCCCCCCCTGCTCCTTAGGGCTACTTCTTTAGTGATGTCACAGAGGGGAGGAAGAATCCTGTTCCTCCTCCCCTGTGTGACATCTGTCACAGCCCCATTTGATTTCGCAAGGCATTATACACTGCGAAATCAAATGTAAAATTCAGCCAAATTTATTAAAAATAATAAAGATTGTTATACTTACCCTCCGCCGAGTGCTCGGCAACCAGGAGAAGGAGCAGGCAGTGTCCTGCTAGGACCTTGCATGTAGTCAGAATGACATCGGTGTTCGGAGCTGTGATTGGCCCGCTCACGGTCATGTGATATGCGTGTCACATATCACATGACCTCGAGTGGGCCAATCACAACGCTGAATGCCGATGTCATTCTGACTACATGCAAGGTCCTAGCAGGACACTGCCTGCTCCTGGTTCCCAGTAACAGAGCACCCGGCGGAGGGTAACTATAACAATCTTTATTATTTTTAATGCATTTGTCTTTATTTTACATTTGATTTCTCAGTGTTTGATGCACTGCAAAATCAAATGAGGCTGAGACAGCTTACACAAGGAATCACAAAAGAGACAGCTCACACAAGGGATCACAAAAGAGACAGCACACACAAGGGATTACAAAAGAGACAGCACACACAAGGAATCACAAAAGAGACAGCTCACACAAGGGATCACAAAAGAGACAGCTCACACAAGGGATCACAAAAGAGACAGCACACACAAGGGATCACAAAAGAGACAGCACACACAAGGGATCACAAAAGAGACAGAACACACAAGGGAGGAAATAGACAGCACACACGGGGCAAAAGAGACAGCCCTACAAGGGATCACAAAAGAGACAGCATAAGGGGCAAAAGAGACAGCACAGCACAAGGGGCAAAAGAGACAGCACATCATAAGGAAGGAAAAAGCCAGCACACACAAGGAAGGAAAAAGCCAGCACACACAAGGAAGCAAATGGACAGCACACACAAGGAAAGAATGAGACAGCACACACAAGGAAGGAAAGAGACAGCACACATGGGGCGAAAGAAACAGCACACACAAGACATCACAAAAGGACAGCACAGCGCAAGGGGCAAAAGACAGCATAGCACAAGGAGCAAAAGAGACAGCACACACAGGGTGAAAGAGACAGCGCACACAAGGGGGAAAGACAGCGCACACAAGGGGGGAAAGACAGCATACACAAGGGAGGAAAGACACAGCACGCACAAGTGAGGAAAGACACAGCACGTACAATAGACAAAAGAGACAGCGCACACAAGGAAGGAAAGAGACAGTATACACAAGGGGTGAAAGAGACAGCGCACGCAAGGGAGGAAAGAGATAGTGTAAACAAGGGGCGAAAGAGACAGCATCTAAGGGGGAAAGAGACAGGGCACAAGGTGGAAAAGAGACAGGGTGCAAGGGGGAAAAGAGACAGGGCGCAAGGGGAAAAGAGAGAACACATACAGGGGGAGAGCACACAGGGGGAAGACAGCTCAAAGAAGAGAGCACATGAAGGAAGAAGACAGCACAGTGGGGAGACAAGTCAAAGGAGAGAGTACAGAGGGAAGAAGACAGTGCAGGGGACAAAGACCACTCACACGGGGAGATGGCTACTGCCCCCAGCACCACAGAGCCCGCCCCCATCGTGATGCTACCGTCCTCCCGATGCGATAGCATTAGGCCCAACTCTATCTACTATATAATTGCCCTATCGTGTCTGTATGTCACCGAAATCCCGCATCACTGATTGGTCGCTAAGCGACCACGCACCCCAGCCAGGGCCCCCACCTGATTGGCTGTCTCCGCTGTCACTCGCTACACCCAGCCCTGATTGGTCGCTGAGCGGCCACGCCCCCAGCCAGGGCTCTCACTCGATTGGCTGTCCCTGCTGTCACTCACTACACCGAGCCCTCTATTCTTTTAACTATCAAATGGGAAGAGTTGTGTGTTTGAGGAAGGAGATGAGGAGCAGAGCGGAGGATGGGGAACCTGCCTGCTCCACTGCCGGGGCCATAGCACTGGGATGGAGAGCACACAAACTCCTGAGGATCTGGGATCACCTGGAACAAGCTCCAAGTACTGACATATCCCGGGATCTTCCTCCAGGGCAAGTGGGTGTAAGGTGCAGCATTTTCGGAGCAGCATGATCGGGCACATCGGCTCCCATGACCCTGCACCCCTGCTGTGATCACTGCTCCAAGGACTCCTGCTGTGATCTATGTGATCTCTGCTCACCGGATCCCTGTGATCTCTGCTTCTCCAGCACATACCTGTGAACCACACTGACACCGCCGCACACTGACACAGCGCACACTGACACAGCCGCACACTGACACCGCCGCACACTGACACCGCTGAACTCCAACACTGCTGTACACCGACACCACTGTACACCGACACTGGTGCACACCGAAACCGCCACACCGACACTACTGAACACTGGCACTGCTGTAGGTATCTACTATATAATCATCTAATTCTGTCTGTCTGTAATGGAAATCCCGCATTGCTAATTGGTCGCGCCAGCCACCCGCGACCAATCAGCGACAGGTGCAGTCTAGCTGCAAATTGGCGCGGGATTTAAACCCAGCTTCGCATTGCATTATTCTTAAATCTTCATAAATAAACTACATACATATTCTAGAATACCCGAGGCGTTAGAATCGGGCCACCATCTAGTTAGCAATAAAAGTATTTAGCACCTTATGGGTTAACGTTTCTTAAGTCCAGGATGCTGTTTTTCAATACTTTTCACTGGGGGTGTGTACTTCTCCCTGCATGACTGTAACCAATCATAAGCAGACAGCAACACAATTCAGAAAGAAGAATTAGTATCCAAAATAGCTTTAAGCAAGTTTCTCAGAGAGTGAGATATGAGGATACAGCACTGCTCTTCTGGTCTAACTGCCTGTATGATTAGAAAGTGCTTAGAGTAGTTCACAAACTGCTAAAAGTTCTCAAATAAGGCAATTATATGAACAGAGCAGGCTGTAATTATATGTGTGACAAATGGGTAGCTTGCTCTGATCTCAGTGGAGAGAAGTTACTTAGTTAAATTAAAGGGGAACTGCAGGGAGATAACTGTGCATACATAAGGCCCTCACTTTCCTTGGGGGTGCCTAGGCAACTTCATTCATAGCGTAGTAGCCAGAGTCAGGTCCTTAACCAGCGCTAGAGTTTTAGCTTGTATTAACTGAAGTTCTAACGTGCCTTGTTTCTTGCTTTCAGTACTGGACCCCTGTCTGCCTTATTCTGATGGCACCCTCTGACTGTCTGGGCCGCTTCTTGGATGCCTCCAGCAGCATCAACCCCTCCCCTGGTCTTCTTTCCCCGGTTACTTAAATTCCTCGCTCCCTTCCCTATGGTATCACTAGTCTCCTAGGGTTGGACCCTCTGCCTTATCCATCCACAGATCCTGATGGCATCCTCTGACTGTCTGGGCCGCTTCTCGGATGCCTCCAGCAGCATCAACCCCTCCACTGGTCTTCCTTCCCGGTTCCCTGCATTCCTCGCTCCCTTCCCTCTGGAATCTCTGGTCTCCTAGGGTTGCACCCTCTGGTGTTTCGCTGGTTCACTTGAGCCTCCTTGGCTGTACATGGACAATCCCTGTACAGGGGTCCAGTCTTTGGTGAGGGTTTGTTTCTGTCAAACATTCAAATAAAACCTATCCATTTTTCTGATATCCTTGTCTGGCTAGTTTCTGGTATTAGCTTCCACAGTATCTCTGTGGTCAAATGGCTTCACTATTTAGCTCCACCTGCATTGGCATGACAAGCATGTAAAAAGCAGCTCAATGAGGTTGAGATCTGGCGTTTGACTTGGCAATTGCAGAATATTACACGTCTTTGTCTTAAAAAACTCCCGGTTACTTTTGCAGTGTGTTTTGGGTCATTGTCGATCTGTGTTGTGAAGAGCCATCCAATCAACCTTGCTGCATTGTCTGAACCTGCGCAAAAACTACACGCAAATAACATCCAGTAGTAGAAACAGCTCCTCATTTCAGGAGGTCTGCGGCTGGACAGCTCGTCATTATAAGAACTCTGCTGCTGTTAGTGTACGCAAATTGCGTACAGTACCAGGGACAGCTCCCTTAGTACTGGAGCCGCGCCGTTTGTTCTGAAAATAAAACATTCCTGACAATTTCCGCTTTTAATGTAATCCATGTATTAACCCCTGTACTGCCAGGGTGTGGTACGAGCTGGTGTTCAGGGAGTGTGGACACCGGATTGTTAACCCCATTTGCAGCCTCTAAGCTGAAATACCGCACAGAGGCTGCAGATGGGGTTAATATAAAGATACAACCTGGGAATTGAAAATTTAACTCAGCAGCTGGGTTTTTAATATTCATCTGTCACCGCTGCTGTGACAGCGATGACAGATGAACTGCTTTCTGTACCAGGAAATTGGCAAATTCATACTCTGCGGCTTTGACAGCCGCAGAGGTTGAAGTGATTTTTCGTTGCACACACGTGCGACTATTGCACAGTGTGCTGTATGGGTGCAAGATTTTCTTGCACCCATAGACTTTAATTGTCCACTCGCACGGGGAAATCGTGTGCAACTGCAGCATGCTGCGATTGAACATGCATTTCCCTAGCAATGCAAGTGTAATGCGAGGAACTCGCACTAATGGGACCAGTATCATTTAATAATAGTGGTCCGAGTACACTCACGCGAGGCACACGGATAATGTACCCTCAGCCTACGGCACATTCAAAAAGTTAATTATATTAGTTCATCTATCAACCATTCTCATATAAATATATAGGTATACGTAAAATGCGACAATATGACTCAGATACATGAATTCATAATTAATTATCAGTTCATTTGCATTTCTTTAATAAATAAATAGTATCTATAAAAAATACATTTAATTATAAGCATTAAAAACCAAAGTACCTAAGACCAATGCATGAATAATTAAAGCTGCTTCCTTTTGTTAAAGGATTTCATGTCTCCTACTACCTGGATCAACTTGATGTGTCGCTGCCATGTTATAGGTTTAATTAATCTCAGTGTGCCTTATCCCACTTACGGTAAGTACATTTCCATGGTTCCATATATCTAATAAAAGCAGGGTTATAGTTTTTCTTATATATGAACAAAGAAGAAAAGAAGTCTACAGATACTAGAGGATCATACCATAAATAACCATAAAATTGTTTATTTAACCAATATGCCAAACACACATCATTAAAAACATTTATAAAGGCCAAACGGCTATAACAACATATATGCTGGCAAAAAGTGTATATTAAAACTTAAGGCTATCCTCACTGCCTGAGCAGAGTACCTCATGTAATAAAAGATATGTTAAATACAGTTAGATTAAATACAGGGTGGGCCATTTATATGGATGCACCCAAATAAAATGGGAGTGGTTGGTGATATCAACTTCCTGTTTGTAGTACATTAGTATATGGGAGGGGGAAAACTTTTCCAGATGAGTGGTGACTATGGCAGCCATTTTGAAGTCGGCCATTTTGGATCCAACTTAATTTTTTCCCATGGGAAGAGGGTCATGTGACATTAAACCTATTGAAAATTCCATAAGAAAAACAATGGAGTGCTTGGTTTTAACGTAACTTTATTATTTCATGACTTATTTACAAGTTTATGACAACTTATAAAATGTGTTCAAACTGCTGCCCATTGTGTTGGATTGTCAATATAATGTCTTCAATAAAATAGTGCCGAAGATCACGTTACACTCATGTGCTGATTCTGGCACCATTTTATTGAAGACTTCTGAATGAATCGTCACAATTACAATGCACATGCGCCTCCTACAACAGTTATGGCGGCAGTGCAAAATTTGAATAATGCAAGGCAGGAGGTGGAATGATTACGGGGACCAGCCCCACAAAATTACGCCCTGATGCTGTAGCCACTTCATTAATTACCGTATGTCATTTATGAAGCTTTGAACAAGGAATATTCTGTAATCAAGCCTCCACTAAAGGTATTATGCTAATCAGCATCCTAGTGCCATTATGGCACTGCCTCTAATTTATAGGGCAAAAACCTGATCCCTTTAAGCAAAGCAGATATAGAAAGCCACAAAGCCCAAATTGAGCTACTGAGCCACACCAAGTGTGTACTAAGAACCCTAATCTTCTTATCTGATGTACATGAATGATTAATAAAATAAAGGTATGATTTTTATAAGAGATAAATCCCCAATATGGCTCTTTGGCTGGTTTAAAATGTATTTTAGGGCTGGCAGACGTCCTTTAAAGACAACCTATCACCAACTGAACAAATTGTATCACAGTGAGAAGAAATTAAAGCAGGTTTCTAAATACAACCAGTGCTTTAGTACCCCTTTAAAGGGAACCTGGCAGGTGGTTTATGTCCCCCCAGCTATCATTGTCTGTCCCTGCAGCTTCATAATACTATTCTAAACTACTGTAATGTGAAAGGTGAAAGAAAAGCATTTATACACTTACATTTTCTTAAGTAATGAGGCAGTCAGTCTCCAGCTTGGAGGACAGGGACTGTTTGACAGATTAATAGTTAACATTTTAGCCTTGTGCTAGGACATGATGTGATGTCACAACCATGTGACTACAATAGGCGGAGCTAAGTTCTCATAGAACATAATATGTTTGCTGGCTTAGATCCGCCCACTATGGTCACATGATCGTTACATCACACAGGTCCTTTAGCCATCCAAGTTAAAAGTGAGTTAACTATTATCCTGCCAGACAGTCCCCCTCCTCCAAGGTGGGGACTGAAATGTAAGAGTATAAATGCTTTTCTTTCACCTTTCACATTACACTATGAGATCAGACAGGGATGATTAGACTGGTATTATAAAGCTGCAGCTACACACAGTGATAGCTGGAGGGGCATAAATCACCTGACAGGTTCCCTTTAATAAAAGGGGTGCTCTGTTGGAAATCCAGCATATAAAGGAATAATTTACTTATGCTTTCCAATCTACGCCATAGAAAAGAGGACATTTTAAAGGGAACCTGTCACCCCTCTTTGGGCATTTTAAACTGTGCCCACCATCTTAAACATAATGTAATTGGGGTTCTTGTAACCCCTGTAGGTGCCCAGATGTCCCCCTCATACTGAGAAATCAACTTTTATTCTCTGCCGCGCTGCATCCTGGCGCAAGTGCTCCTGTCACTCAGCTGCCATCCACAGGAGGGGGCGGCAATTTTGAAAATGCATGGCGGATTTTGCTGGCAAGGGGCGGCGAGAACCTTATACACCGTGACCAGAGAGCAGACCTCCTGGACCTTTTAGGATGCAGCGCTGCAGAGAATAAAAGTTGATTTCTCAGGTATGAGGGGGATGTCTGGGCACATAGAGGGGTTACAAGAACCCCAATTACAATATGTTTATGCTGGTGGGCACAGTTTAAAATGCCCAAAGGGGGTGACAGGTTCCCTTTATTACTGTTTAGGTGTTTAGATTAAATGTTCACTTCTTTTTGTTTTCTATATTAGAGTAAAAGTATAGCCAAGGCTTCTTTATGTAAAAAAAAAGCAAAAGAAAGCAGTGGTACAGTAAATAGCCTATAATTGTGTCATGGGCCAATAATTTAAATAATTGTTTAAGTATTCACCTACAAATCTCATTCCTTTTCTCAGTTATGCCAAGAGTAATCGGTTAATGGCCAGACCTGAAATCCGCTGCTAGCTATGTAAATGTTGTACATAGGGATGGAAGACTGAGGTGCACAACTTGACTGATGCTTTGCGTTTAACATATCGGACGGCTTAGAACAGCTTGAATACATACAAGCATTTTAATCTTTCATCACAGTGTGAAAATCAGCACAGCCTGAAGCTGTTTATTTAACCTGAGGCCATGTGCAATACCTCCAAAGTAAGAATAATGAAAGAAGGGAAAGCAATAAAGTGTTCCACCGATAGTTTAATCTATAATAATCTGGCTAGATAGCAGCTCTTAACCATTTAATAATCTTAAATCCACAATAAAACTCAATGTTTTAAGCTGATTTTATGCAAGAAGATCCACTTGCTAATCAAACAGACAAGCAGGAGACTAATTTTGGAAAGCCGGCCTGATCTCTACATTTAATAGCAGTAATATCTATTCAGAATTGGGAATAGGAGACTTTGTTCTTATTCTCATAGCATAAAGCTCTGCTATTTCCTATGGCTTTCCTTTAACAGATCACTAAATGTAAAATCAGCAGGTTATAACAGTGAAGCTTATAGGAAGAGCCTTTACATTGTGGAAGAAACTTCCTTCAGTACAGGATGGAAAAGGTAGTCTAACGTTTATAATTAAACACCATGAAAACTATAATAACAAAAACAGCCCACAAAAAACGAGTTTATAGCCCAAATTGAGGTATAAAATCAAAATATTTTATTGGTACATGATTTAAAAACATAATAATTCATACAGTTTATAATATTATTATTATTATTATTTATTTATATAGCGCCATTATATTCCATGGTGCTTTACATGCTAAAAAGGGCAGACTAGGACAAGTAACATAGTAACAATACAAGTAACAATAAATGTTGACAATTCGGTCATACAGATACAAGAGGGGAGAAATCCTGTCCACAAAGGCTCACAGTCTACGAGGGGCGGGTGGGGATACAGTGGGAGGGGGTAATAGGGGATAATAGGGATATAAAACACCACAAATTTTAACGCATCCAACTGATACTAATACACCAAACGGAGGGAAAGGAACCCGAATTATCTGTAAAAAATCTGTAAATATTCAAAATAAATGCAGTTGATACAATATGTCATGAAGTGCATTTAGTGTATCAAGGGGATCCCTCAGAGGAGTATATGCTGGTTGTGAGTACAAAGAAGGGTGTGTGAGACAGTGAGGGGGGTCATATGCGAGGGGCGCTATGTGTCCCCCAGAATGTGCACTGTCGCGTATTGAACCTGGTATGGAATATAGGATAGAGGGACGCTCCACTCCAGTTTGGGTCTTGTAGGTTTTCCCGGAGGGAGACACGGGGTTTAAGGCTAGGTTAGGAGATGGGGCGGGGTCCCCTGTGGAGATCTTCGGCCTGAGTTGAGGCAGAAGGGACTGCTGAGTGGTCAGGTCCAGGGTGTGAGAGGCTGTGTGCTATTACAACACGGCCTAACCTGGAAGCCCAGTGCGACTGAGACCGGAGAGAACTCCAAACCTGAAGGGACTGTGTTACTGAACAGTGGATGTATGCATTGCACCCGGCTGCGTCCCGGAACCCGGCAACTTGTGCCACTGCTGTGCCTCATGAATAAATCCGGGTACTGTATGAACTGATACCGGGCTCACGGCTGTTTGTCTTGCAATCCCGGCGCTACCTCACAGGTGGAAGAACAGGTTTCTTTCCTCACTTTGTATAGGTCACCGATTTGGAGAGAGAATTTTTGGTTTTAATAGATTGCATAGGGTCCTCTATATTATAGTGTGTAATAAAAAACTTAAACCTACTGTACAAACAACAACCGGCAAAGCAATGGTGGAACAGAAATTAGAGAAGTGTCAATGTGTTTGTGAGTTTACCCAGCCATTCATGGTAATCAAAGTAAAGTGTCAGACACACATGAAGATTTTACAGAAAATCTGTTCGTATACACATGTGATAATGGTCTGTATAAGGACGACCAATCCAACTGATAACATAAACTGCAAAGCTATACTAACCAAATTATATATCAATGTGCTAATGAGTGTACAAAATCACTTAAAATACTTAAAATGAGGTGTCATATACACATAAAAAAAAATTTCAAACTCATATATCAATGTGCAAATGATTTGTATATTCATCTCCAATCCAAATAGAAAACGCAGTGATATATTATCTAAGACTGAATTAAAGAAACTTCCACCTTGTGCTTGTGTGATACACACATATAAGAGTAACAAAAAAAGTGAGTTGTGTTTATACAAACAACCAGTGTGGGACCCTAAAACAACCCCGCAATGCAGATTCTACTATAAACTAGAAGGGTGGAAGGGGTCCGGCTTTCCTATAGAATAAAAGGGCTCTAACCATATACTGCAAGGTAACCCCCGCATCCACATAGGAACGGTAATTATATCACCAACCGAGGCACCATATTTACAGGACACTTGTCCAGCCTCAGTGTGCCTTTTGAATGAGAACCCATCTCCTATCCTTAGTGTGCAATTGTACAATGGGTACACAGCCTTTGTTCTTTACAGGCTGGTAGCTGTTTCATAAATGTGCATAGAGTGACATTTTGGCAATATGTATAACAATGGATTTCCTCTATATCTAGTTTTACCATCTGTTAGAGGTCCCTCCTTTGGTTGAAGTATTGAGCAATAGTTTATACTGCTTGCAGTATATGGTTAGAGCCCTTATATTCTATAAGAAAGCCGGACCCCTTCCACCCTTCTGGTTTATAGGAGAATCTGCATTGCGGGGTTGTCCTTTCCCTCGGTTTGGTGTATAAGTATCAATTGGATGCATTACAATTCGTGGTGTTTTTTATCCCCATTATAATGTTATAACTGTATGCGCATGCGCGGCTTGTCGGCTTACACCTAAAGGATGTACACACGTCACAAGGACGCTATTTGCGTCACACCGGCTATTACGCCCTTTCTGCAGGGCGAGGAGGATTAAGATTAGCCCATCGGGGCATGATAATGAGTGGGTCAGGAAGGCTTAGAGTCTCACAGGGAACGCCCTGTGAGACTTATTCAAAGTGATGAAGTCCCTGACATGTAAGTTTATAATAGCGTTTTTTTCACAATGTTACAGAACACATTGTTTTACAGAAAAGGACAGCTTCTAATGATCTTTAAGGGTGCAGGGACAGGTATTAATAGAGTTGGGGGTCATTTGGAGGGGTCAGGTTCCCTTAAAGGTTATTTTCTCTTCAGACTGTTTTGGACAAATGGAAGAATGATTGTCTGCTGAAAAACCCCTTGTGTCATGGCAATAGTAATGCATCAGAGACCATTCATGTGGTGTGGGGTTGCTTTTTATCCAAGATGGTGAGCTGACTCACAATTTTGTGTAAGAACTTTGCTATGAATAAAGAACTGTATCTAAAAATCCTCCAAGAGCAAATCCTTCCTATGATCCAAGAGCAATTTGGTGATGAACAATGCTTTTCTAGCATGATGGAGCACCATGTCACAAGGCAAAATGTAAACATAATGGCTTGGTGAACAAAGTCTTGAAATGTAAGTTCCATGGATAAGAAACTCCCCAGATGTCAATCCCATTGAGAACCTGTGATTAATCCTCATATACATATATCGCAAAAGATATATCCTCCAAGTAGACATAGAGATCTCAGGCTGCCATCCCCTAAGCTGTGCTGGGTTCACAACTCACTTTGATCCTCTAATGGAAGGCTATAATTATTGTTAAATTACACAAATAGGTATAATGTAGAGTGTAAATATTTTTACTGTGACTCATTGGATAGGGAATCATTGTAGACTATGTCTTGCTATACAATGAAAAAAACGAATGCCAATGTAAAGCAGTTGTGTGCGCGCACAAAGGAAACATTTCTGGTATACACCTGTGCGGGGGGCATATACATAAATGTACGCTGGAGAATACTACTGCCATATCAGCCATGCTAAAAAAAAGGTCTAAAACATAAAAGGTTATTAAAGAACAACGGAAGCCATACTTAACTTCACATGCTATCTGTATGCTCAGTGGCGTAACTTCAGGCCCAGGGGCCCCGATGCGAAGGCTCCAATGGGGCCCCCAATTATTGCAAATCTTTAATAGTATTAGTCTTTTTCTATAGGCCAAAGGGACTTTTGGGGCCCCCCTAGGCTCCAGGGCCCAGGTGCGATCGCAACCCCTGCATCTATTGTAGTTACGCCCATGTGTATGCTGTAACACTGACCTAATAATGGTCTCAAGCAGGTCTCTGCTCTGGCAAGGAAGGAAAGCCTTTTGGAATACAGTGGGTGCATGAGAGGATGAAGAAAGCAGTATACACTGGGAAATACTCAATACATATACCCTCGAGTTAAAACACAGAGGTCCACAATATCAAAAAGGAGTTGTCTGATTAATAAAGAATTGGAGCCAAAAGCAGTTAATGTTATTAGCCCCCTTCACCACCCGGCAATTCTGTTTTTGCACGTTTGTTTTTTCCTCCCCCTCTTTCAAGGGTCATAACTTTTTTTATTTTTCCAGTAACATAGCCGTAATAGGTCTTGTTTTTTGCTGGACGAGTTGTACTT
Source organism: Allobates femoralis (assembly GCA_033576535.1). Classification (NCBI taxonomy): domain Eukaryota; kingdom Metazoa; phylum Chordata; class Amphibia; order Anura; family Aromobatidae; genus Allobates; species Allobates femoralis. Next base: position 169,860,073 of record JARQOC010000002.1, read on the forward strand.
TTGAATGAAACCAGCTTATTATTTACCATGTTCACTGTATGGTAAAAGTGACCTCACAATATGATTCTCCAGGTCAATACGAGTATGTAGATTGCAAACATGCATAGTTTCCTTTCAATGTAAGTAGTGGAAAAAAAATTCAAAAATTTGTTTAAAAAAAAAAAAAAAATCGCTTTTGGCACCATTTACCGAGAACCATAGCAATCTAATATATAGCGATATGGGGCTAAGTGATGGCTTATTTTTGTGCCCTGATCTGACGTTTTTACTCTTATCTTTTTGTGTAGATGCAGTGTTTTGATCGCCTTCTATTGCATTTTATTATTTATTTCTTTGAATTGTTTTATTTTCAATAGGAAAAAGGGGAGTGATTTGAACTTTTGTGTTTTTCTATTGAAGTTGCAATCAGCAAACACTTGTGCTTTACAGAGCAGTGCTTCAGCATAAGGGTATGTGCACATCAGTCATTTCTGCATCTTTGCAGAACGACCGGGAACCGGTGTAGAATGGCAGAACTGAGTTTTCTGAACTCGCCAGTGTCTCTGGTTTTGTTAGCGTTTTGCTAACGATTTGCGATCGGGTTACTAGCGTTTGTACAGCGTGTTCTTGGCGATTTCCCCGGCGTTTTTCTTAGCGATTTCCAGACTGGTCTTTGGTGCACTTGTTCAGCTGGACCCGCTGGAAAAACGCTGAAAAGAAGTCGCTTGCTCTATCTTTGACAACCGGTCGCAAACCGGTGAATAAACTGAAATCGTCAAGACAAAAATCGTTCTAATGTAGACAGCGTTTTCTAAACTCCATTGACTAGCATGTTAATCCAACCGGTGGCTAGGATTAACATAAATTAACATAAAACTCAGCGGAAACCGCCGACGGAAAACGTTCAAAAACAGCCCACAAAACTACTGATGTGCACATACCCTTAGGCTGGTTTCACACTGCAGTTTTTTCCCTGATCAGGTTCCATCCAGTTTGGCCGGCTTCACACCACGGTGTGATCCGGTCCGGGGCTGTTCGATGTGAATCGGACAGCCCCGAACTGGATTTGCAAACAGAACCGGAGGGCAAATATGGCCTCCTGTCCGGTTTGCAGCCGGCTTCCGAAGATGGCAGCTGCTGATTTTTCAAGATCCTGAAAGCTCAGCAGGGGACAGCTGGTGCTGCTAAAGTTTAGCAGCGCTCGCTGCTAAACTTTAGCCACCGGTGTCCAGTTCCCGTGTGGCGCCCCGCAACGAGTACGTCACAGGAATGTATTGCATCCCTGAGAGAAGATGTAATATCTTCCGTCTCAGTGCTGACATGGTTAAACCCAGAGCTCCATACTCTACATGCACCACTAGAATAGAGAGCCAATTAGGTCCTGGTGGGAGGAGTGTAGGAGTAGTGTGTAGGAGAAAAGTAGGAGAGGAGAAAGAGTCGTCAGGAGGAATGTAACGTAGAAGCAGGGCTCTGCACAGTTCCGTGCAGCCCTGAAAACCACCCACCGGCTGGCGCCATTAACGGTGCCCTAGACCGGGATAAGGGCAACTACTTAACGAGTCCAATTATACCCGTGCCCAAATACACCCACCGGATCACTGGTTCCGAGGCGAGCAAGACATTCACTGCAGCTCCGCAAACCAGGGTGAAGAACTGCTTCTAGGAGGCACCTCACCACCACCGCAACTTAGTTGTCTTGCCAGCAGGGACCCACCACTGGGACACAGGACCAGCTGATTCGAACCAGGTTAGGATTCCAAACAAAAGTCTCCCAAGTACCCTGACCTGGTAATCTAAGGCAACTCCGGCAACCCGTTAGAGAGACTAGAAGGAGGAGGAACACCGCGGAGCTCTGAGTCAACACCAGTCATTGCTGGGACCCCCCGGTCCGTTACCCAAAAAAGTGTATACCTTGTACCATCTGACCGGTTACAGTAAAAGACCCGTTACCGAGAACGCTGGTGTCTGTGTTTCCTTCAGAACTGTTAAACTTACACCTTCAGCACTACGAAGCTGCCATATTCCATCAAGACAGCTCCTGGCCCCGGGGACTCCCGCTCATCCTGTGGGGAGCGTCCCATCTAGCTGCCGTACATCCACCGGAGGCCCAAGCAGCGCCGGTAAAATCACCGGATTCCCACAGGTGGCGTCACGACAAGTAAGAATTAACCCCTATCCGTTCAAATCCCCTTTTTGATCTGGCCACCGGGCCCCCACAGCCTCGGGCGCGGAACCGTGATGGGAGAAGCAACGCCCGGAGACGTGGAGACCCGGCTACGGTGAGTCACCCGGATCCAATGTTTTTGTCGGACCAGGGCGATCCGGTGCCATAGACTCCCGTATTAGGGGGCGCCGGATCACCCCGGATCCAGGAGGATCCGATTTGTTTCGATTTTTTCCCCGGACAAAAGAAATCTGAATTCACCTGGATCCTCGCGGACAGATAGTTCCATCCAGCCCCATAGGGCTGTATTATGTCAAAATCGGGTCCGGGGCTGTCCGATCTAAACTGAGCTGATCATGCTATGGTGTGAACCCGGCCTTTGTGTGCTAAAAAAAAATTATAGTTTTTCTCTGCAAGTTACTCTCCTGGTTTTGGCACACAAACTGGATGGAACCTGATCAGGAAAAAAACTGCAGTGTGAAACCAGCCTTAGGCCCCTTTCACATCAGCGTTATTTTAAATCGCGGCAGATGCGGTGAAAAAACCGCATCTGCCGCGATTAACGCATAACCGCGACACCTGCGGCACAGTTGCGGCAAGCCCCATGCAATGTCTATGGGGCTTGCGGTAAAGGTGCGGCAGGTGCGGCAAGTGCGGTTTTGGCACTTGCGGCAGGTGCGGCCGCGAAGAAAACCGCGGTCAACCGCGTTTTTTTTGCGGCCTCACCTGCCGCAAGTGCCGATACCGCACCTGCCGCACCCTTACCGCAAGCCCCATAGACATTGCATGGGGCTTGTCGCAACTGTGCCGCAGGTGTCGCGGTTATGCGTTAATCTCGGCAGATGCGATTTTTTTCACCACATCTGCCGCGATTTAAAAATAACGCTGATGTGAAAGGGGCCATAGTCTTTACAGCATAAATTATAGCTCCCTATGAGCATCAGCATATGAGACTTTGTCATGGCCGGCAAGGGTCATCAACTGACCCCTTGCTGTCATGACAAAACATCGGATGTCATGTCATGGGGCCGCTGATGGGTGCGGTGAATTATGCGCCGGCACATGTTGAATCCCGCTCTCAAAGATTGACAGCAGGATTTAACTGGTTACCATCCGTCGACGAAGCTCCAATCCACCTGAGGCTGTTAGAGGCACATGTTGGCTGATCACATAGCAGTAACAAATTTACAAGATTAACCCAGAATACGACCATATTTTTTCAAACACATGCAATTGTGGAACTAATTATTACTCCAAGATCTGCTGATAATAATGAACTTAAAATTAACTTTGTTGGTGGGGAAAACCCTTTAAGTTTTGTCTTGAGCATGTGAAAAGCATGCTCAATGGAAGTGAGTTCTGGTAATTACCTCAACCATTGTGGAATATTCCATATCATTGGCTTAAAAAACTGCCTGGTTGCTTTCGCAGTATTTTTTCAGGCATTCTCACTCCATTTGCATTATAAAGTGTAATCCAATCAACTATGCTGCATTTGGTTAAATCGGTGCAGAATGTATTGCCCTGTATGTTTCAAAATTAAGGGGGAACTCCGGGAAGAGAAAACTTTTTTTGTACTGTCCCTGCCCTCCTTCATGATGAAGCAGAGCTGTACACTGCAGTTCTAGGATCTACAGTATAGATCGCTTATAAATCAATAAAATCATATCTGCCCTTCAGGTCTCACCCCTCCCTTAGGGGACAGAGAAATGCAGTGAAGCTGCAGCAGAGATCAAGAGGTGTGTCGGGGGCATGGACCAGGGGCAGACTGGTGATAGCACAGCACCCCCAAACTCCACCCCCCCGGTTATCAAAATTTTTGATAGCACCCCAACGTCCCCCCCCTTACGCGGTCCACACATCAGGGCTGGCAGCCAAAAACTGCCACTGGGGCCAGAGGCACCAGCCAGCCCTTGGCGTGGACCCTCGGGGATCCAAGATCATAGATTCCCGCCTCCTCCCACTTCTGTATGGGCAGGGGACGTGGCTGCTGGCTCCATGGTCACAGTACATACATGTTGTGAATGTGTAGTGATTTTTTTTTTTTGTCAGACCCAAAAGGGCTGAGGAAAGACACGCTGATCAGCTGTGACTCATTCAATAACATTAGTCACACAGCATTTCTGTATTTAATTCAAGAGTTCCAACTTAATTTGTCTAAAATGAGATTCAGACAAACCCCATAGATAGATATAAAGACAATAGATAGATATTGATATAATGAGAATATATAGATATAGATAGATGGATGAATACATAAGATATGATATACAGATTTATAGACAGATGATAAATACATAAACATATGAGATAATGGATAAATACATAGATATTTTAAGCCCATATATGTTAGGGGCACAGTAAAAGGAACAGAGCATAATAATGGAACCTTGGGGTTTATACCATGTGTAACAGATGCTGCACAGACATCTGGATGCTTTGCTGTGACTGAAGAGACAGTGAAAATCCACAGAAAGTATCAGGGGACAAGAAGCTACCAAGTTGTTATGGGGGAGGTGAGACCATGGCAGTGATTTGCTTTTCCTCCTGGCCTGATACATTGTGCACTATCATACAGCTGAAGATCACAACTTGTATTTGTATCTGCTTGGTGACAAGATTGCTATTTAAAGTGAGAACAGCCCCATTACATTACTAAGGATAGTATATCAGGGGCAGAATTGCAGTGTGACCATGGAGCCGGTGGCCACATCCCTGCTACGCCCATGACATGCCCCCTGCCCATACAGAAGTGTGAGGGGGCAGGAATGTAAAATGATTCTGGAGCCCCCAGTGTCCACGCCCCCGACACACCTCCTGCTCTTTGCAATCCTCCCTCAATCTTCTCTGTCCTCTAAGGGAGGGGTGCAGATATGATTTTCTAGAGTTATAAGCAATCTATATATCCTACAAATGTAGTGCCCAGCTCTGCTTCATCATATAGTAGCATAGAAGGGCAGGGACAGTACAAAAACATTTTCTCTTCCTGGAGTTCACCTTTCATCTGGCTGCTTTTGTTTTAGTTCCATCAAAAATAAACACTAATGAAACAGTGCCATTGGAAGCCATGCCTGCTTATGCCATCACACTGCCTCCATCATGTTTTACAGAAAAAATGGTGGGCTTTAGTTCATGAGCCATTCCAAGCCCCCTCCATAATTTCTTCTTCCCATGATTCTGGTACAAATTAATCTTAGTTTCATCTATCCAAACATTGCTTTTCCAGAACTGGGCTGACTTATTTAGGTTTTATTGGGCAAAGTCTACACTGGCCTGCCTATCGATTTTTAAGGTTGATTAATGGTTAGCACCTTCCGTGCACGTCCAGGCATATTTGAGTTCCCAAGCTCACTAGAGTGCTTTTTTCTGTTTTGCAGAATGTACCAAACCGTTGAATTGGCCTCACCTAACATCTCTAATGTCTCTCTGATACATTTTTTCTTTTATTTCTTTACTTTTAGCCTGACGGTAGTCTGTTTCTCTTCCACTGAGAGCTCTTTTGACTGCATGTTGTGAGTTCACAGCAACAACTTCCAAATGGAAATGTCTTTCCTAGAATGAACTACGTGATGGATTAATAAGTGAGTAGACCATGCAGTCCATTAAAAAGTTTTTGAGATAATTGTTCATTTACTTTTGGTCCCTTGAAAAAATATAGATAGAAATTTTTTGATGTGTGCTTCAACTTTGGGAAGCCTTGTAGACTACATTTTCTTATGCTGTTACAAAATATTAGGCCAATTCAAAGCAAAACAGACCTATTTGTAAAAAAACTAAACCTATCTGGTATTTGCTGGTTGCATAGGGGAATTTACACAAATACCAGGATATAAATATATCCTACATAAAAAGAGTATCTTAAAAGCCCAAATTGTATTAATAAAATACAATACAAAAACAAGTACTGCTGTTAAAGGGACACTGTCACCAGGTTTTTGCCATCTCATCTGACAGCAACATAATGTAGAGACATAGACCTTGATTCCAGCAATGTGTCACTTACTGGGCTGCTCAGTGTAGTTTTCACAAAATCACTGTTCAATCAGTAGGACTAATCAAATAGTCCCGCATAGTCATTTACTGCTAAATCTGAAGCAGAGAAAACTGTAATTTTATCAAAGCGACAGCAAGCAGCTCAGTAAGTGACCCATCGCTGGCATCAGGGTCTCTTATCTCTACATTATGATGCTGTCAGATGGGATGGCAAAAACCTGGTGACGGTGTCCCTTTAAATTACAGGTGACTGGCAAAATATACCCAGATCAGATGTACATATATTGTACTTGGTTGTAGCAATAGAGATGACTTGATAAACCCAGTTTGGTTGTAGTTAAATGTCTTATTCATTAAGGTATGCAGTCATAATACAGGGTGGGCCATCTATATGGTTACACCTAAATAAAATGGGAATGGTTGGTGATATCAACTTCCTGTTTGTGGCACATTAGTATATGGGAGGGGGAAAACTTTTCCAGATGGGTGGTGACCATGGTGGCCATTTTTCAGTGGGTCATTTTGGATCCAACTTTATTTTTTTTTCAATGGGTAGAGGGTCATGTGACAGATGAAACGTATTGAGAATTTCATAAGAAAATCAATGGTGTGCTTGGTTTTCACGTAACTTTATTCTTTCATGAGTTATTTAAAGTTCATATCACCAGTTATTCCCATTTTATTTAGGTGTATCAATATAAATGGCCCAATAGCCCAGGTGGGCCATTTATATGGATACACTTTAATAAAATGGGAATGAATGGTGATATAAACTTGAAATAACTCATGAAAAAATAAAGTTACATTAAAACCAAGTTCACCATTGTTTTTCTTATGAAATTCTCAATACGTTTGATGTGTCACATGACCCTCTACCCATTGAAAAAATAAAGTTGGATCCAAAATGGCCAACTTCAAAATGGCTGTCATGGTCACCACCCATCTCAAAAACTTTTCCCCCTCCCATAAACTAATGTGCCACAAACAGGAAGTTGATATCACCAACCATTCCCATTTTATTTAGGTGTATCCATATAGATGTATAATTAGATAAAGCATACAAAAAATTACAGTTGTGGCTAAAAGTATTGACACCCCTGCAATTCTGTCAGATAATACTCAGTTTCTTCCTGAAAATTATTGCAGTCACAAATTCTTTGGTATTATTATCTTCATTTAATTTGTCTTCAATGAAAAAACACAAAAGAGAATGAAACAAAAAGCAAAACATTGATAATTTCACACAAAACTCCAAAAATGGGCCAGACTAAAGTATTGGCACCCTCAGCCTAATACTTGGTTGCACAACCTTTAGCCAAAATAACTGCGATCAACCGTTTCCGGTAACCATCAATGAGTTTCTTACAATGCTCTGCTGGAATTTTAGACCATTCTTCTTTGGCAAACTGCTCCTGGTCCCTGATATTTGAAGGGTGCCTTCTCCAAACTGCCATTTTTAGATCTCTCCACAGGTGTTCTATGGGATTCAGGTCTGGACTCATTGCTGGCCACCTTAGAAATCTCCAGTGCTTTCTCTCAAACCATTTTCTAGTGCTTTTTGAAGTGTGCCCAGCTGGAAGACCCATGACCTCTGAGGGAGAGCCAGCTTTCTCACACTGGGCCCTACATTATGCTGCAAAATTTGTTTGTAGTCTTCAGACTTCATAATGCCATGCACACGGTCAAGCAGTCCAGTGCCAGAGGCAGCAAAGCAACCACAAAACATCAGGGAACCTCCTCCATGTTTGACTGTAGGGACCATGTTCTTTTCTTTGAATGCCTCTTTTTTTCTCCTGTAAACTCTATGTTGATGCCTTTGCCCAAAAAGCTCTACCTTTGTCTCATCTGACCAGAGAACATTCTTCCAAAACGTTTTAGGCTTTCTCAGATAAGTTTTGGCAAACTCCAGCCTGGCTTTTTTATGTCTCGGGGTAAGAAGTGGGGTCTTCCTGGGTATCCTACCATACAGTCCCTTTTCATTCAGATGCCGACGGATAGTACGGGTTGACACTGTTGTACCCTCGGACTGCAGGGCAGCTTGAACTTGTTTGGATGTTAGTCGAGGTTCTTTATCCACCATCCGCACAATCTTGCGTTGAAATCTCTAATCAATTTTTCTTTTCCGGCCACATCTAGGGATGTTAGCCACAGTGCCATGGGCTTTAAACTTCTTGATGACACTGCGCACGGTAGACACAGGAACATTCAGGTCTTTGGAGATGGACTTGTAGCCTTGAGATTGCTCATGCTTCCTCACAATTTGGTTTCTCAAGTCCTCAGACAGTTCTTCGGTCTTCTTTCTTTTCTCCATGCTCAGTGTGGTACACACAAGGACACAAGACAGAGGTTGAGTCAACTTTAATCTATGTCAACTGGCTGCAAGTGTGATTTAGTTATTGCCAACACCTGTTAGGTGCCACAGGTAAGTTACAGGTGCTGTTAATTACGCAAATTAGAGAAGCATCACATGTTTTTTCTAACAGTGCCAATACTTTTGTCCACCACCTTTTTTATGTTTGGTGTGGAATTAGATCCAATTTGGCTTTAGGACAATTCTTTTTGTGTTTTTTTATTGAAGACAAATTAAATGAAGATAATACCAAGGAATTTGTGATTGCAATCATTTTCAGGAAGAAACTGAGTATTATCTGACAGAATTGCAGGGGTGTCAATACTTTTGGCCACAACTGTACTTACATTTGAGCTGTTGGTATTGCCAGATCCCTGCTGCTTCAAAGCGCGTTTCCTGATGAAGAGGTAATGAAACGCGTGTTGGGGTGGCCGGGACTTGGCAATACCATCAGCTCAATGTAAGTCTTTATATGTACACCTTAATGGATAGGAGTACATTCACCTACAACTGAACTGGGTTCATATAGTCATCTCTATTGCTATAACCAAGTACATTATATATACATTTGAGCTGGGTATATTTTGTCCAGGCACCTAATTTTTCTAGCAGCACTTGTTTTTGTAGTGTATTTTATTTTTGCTCAATTTTAATTAAATGTATAATAATTTTTTATATCCTGGCACTTGTGTAAATCATGTTATTTTGAGTTTTGCTCAGTTAATTATGGAACTTCATATGGGGAAAAATTCTTTTGAGTAGTTATCTACATAAGGGAATGTAGAGGAAAGTATACACTTCAAAAAATTTCCAACATATACATCCACCCCCGAATTAAAAAGGAGAGGCCGGCAAAATTAAAGTGGTTGTTTCACTAATAAAAAAATTTGATCAATGGCAGATAACTTTGTATAATCACAAAAGAAGCTATACCCAATGCTCTAATTCCCTATCAAGCTTTGCAGGATATTTCTAAGGTTGCCATGGAGGCTAGAAGTGACTATCTCAAGTTCTATACTATTGACCTCTGTATCTCAATCATGTGGTTATCCAATATTGGGCAACTAATTTAATGGCCAGAGTGTTGAATAGAAAACCTTTAAAAGGTACTTTCTATAAGGTTTAAAGAACACTGGAGAGTTTTCATTTCTTCCTTGAAGTGGAGTTGTTCCCCTTCATTCTTGTTCTTTTTCAGCTCCTTACAGTGGGGAAAAAAAGTATTTAGTCAGCCACCAATTGTGCAAGTTCTCCCACTTAAGGGCCTGTCACACGTGTCAATGTCCCCCGCGATATCGCTCATGCGTCACAAATTATTAATCGCCTGAGCGATGTGGAATTATCGCAGGTAAGATGTCACACGCGTCAATATGACCCAGCGATGCGGTGATGGCGCCATCTTGCGAGCGATTTTATTTAGTCGCTTGTACGATGTCAAAATAGAAAATATGTCGCTGAGTTTAGTGTCACACGCAGCGATGCACAAGGTCTACTGAGCGATGAGCGACAGGTTTTACATCTGGCAGTGAAACCTGCGATCGGCGATCAGCGACATATCGCTGGTTGCATCGCTTGGTCACACGCTTCAATGTCGCTCCTGCGTCACTTTTACGTCGCTTGAGCGACTGAAAATCCGTGACGTACGAGCGATATCGACGCGTGTGACATCCCCTTTAAAAAGAGGAGATAGGCCTGTAATTGACATCATAGGTAGATCTCAACTATGAGTAACTAAATGAGAAAACACATCATTAAAATCATATTGTCTGATTTGGAAAGAATATTTTTCAAATTTTGGTGGAAAATAAGTATTTAGTTAATAACAAAAGTTCATCTCAATACTTTGTTATATATCCTTTGTTGGCAATGACAGATGTCAAATGTTTTCTGCATGTCTTCACTAGGTTGGCACACACTGTTGCTGGTATGTTGGCTGGCCCATTTCTCCATGCAGATCTCCTCTTGAGCAGTGATGTTTTGGGGCTGTCGCAAGACAACATGGACTTTCAACTCCCTCCAAAGGTTTTCTATAAAGTTTAGATCTGTAGACAGGTTAGGCCACTTCAGGGCCTTGAAATGCTTTTGAAGAAGCCCCTCTCTTGGCGGTGTGCCTGGGATCATTGTCATGCTGAAAGACCCAACCACATTTCATCTTAAATGATCTTGCTGATGGAAGGACGTTTGCACTTAAAATCTCACAATACATGGCCCTATTCATTGTTTCATGTACTCAGATCAGTTGTCCTGGTTCTTGGCAGAGAAACAGCCCCAAAGCATGATGTTGCCACCCCTATGCTTCACAGTAACTATGGAGTTCGTTAGATGCAACTCAGCATTCTTTCTCCTCCAAATACGACAAGTTGTGTTTCTACCAAACAGTTCTAGTTTGGTTTCATCTGACCAAATGACATTCTCCCAATACTCTCCTGGATCATCCAAATGCTCTCTAGCTAACTTCAGATGGGCCCAGACACGTAATGGCTTAAGCATTGGGACACACCTGGCACTGAGGGATTTGAGTCCCTGGCAGCGTAGTGTGTTACTGGTGGTAGCCTGTGTAATGTTGGCCCCAGCTCTCTGCAGGTAATTCACTAGGTCTCCCCGTGTAGTTCTGGGATTTTTGCTCACCGTTCTTGAGATCATTTTGACTCAATGGGGTGAGATCTTGCGTGGAGCCCCAGATCGAGGGAGATTATCAGTGGCCTTGAATGCCTTTCATTTTCTAATTATTACTCCCACAGTTGATTTCTTCACACCAAGCTGCTTGCCAATACAGACTCAGTCTTCCCAGCCTGATGCAGGGCTACAATTTTGTTTCTGGTGTCCTTCGACAGCATTTTGGTCTTCACCATAGTGGAGTTTGGAGTGTTACTGTTTGAGGTTGTGGACAGGTGTCTTTTATACTGATAACAAGTTCAAACAGGTGCCCGTACTACAGGTAATGAGTGGAGGACAGAGGAGCCTCTTAAAGGAAAAGTTACAGGTCTGTGAGGGCCAGAAAATTATTTGCTTGTATGTAGGTGACCAAATACTTATTTTACACCCAAATTTGAAAATAAAACTTCTTTCCAAATCAGATAATGCAATTTTCAGGATTTGTTTTCTCACTTTGTCTCTCATTGTTGAGGTTTACCTATGATGTCAATTACAAGCCTCTCTCATCTTTTTGAATGGGAGAACTTGCACAATGGTGGCTGACTAAATTATTTTTTCCCCACTATATGCTCAAACCTGGGATGGTGCAGATTGCACTAATAGTTGAAGAATGAGCACCACTTCCCTGAACATGCTCTTGTAAATTTATAATACATTTTTATTTTATATGCTTATTTGTTAATTAAATCAGTAAAAAATTGCCCTTAGCAGCAAGTGGTTGTATTCTCCTATACATAGAGGGCCCGTGACTATGTCGTGACTTAGTCACAAGCCCACACTGAGCTCTAATGAAGAATGTTCAATGGCAGAACTACCTATAAATTTAGCCTGGCTGCATAAGATGTTAATGCTTTATTTCTGGGACGTTTACCAGTATTAAAACTGATAGCTAATGATCGTGAAGCGAGCTGTTAATGAGTGCAATCCTGTTACAGCTTAAGCCGTCAGCCAATGGAATGCAAATATTAATTATTACAAATAATTCAATTTACAATAACGCTTGGATTTTCCATAGCAAATCTAATTGCACTTTTTCTTTTTTACACAATTTGAGCTGAGATTAAAAATAATACTGCTCACTGGTTCTAATGAGTCTTTTTAACTGTTATAAAAGGAGCAAGGCTTATATCACTTCAAACATAACTGTGGACTTGGGAATGTTATTAAAAAGCAACATATTACAATTTGCCAAAATGTTAAGTGCGCAGGATTGTTATAAAGGGCACCAGACACAATGTGGCATGAATCTTTCTGGGAATTTAATTTCTGTATTTCAATGATGCAAATGCATTTATTAAAACAGCGGCGATTTAGCAACATCAAATTAAAAAAAAAAAAGAAGACGACGACTGGTCTCTTAGGATTTGATTTCCCTCTAAATAGCTGTCGCTGAATTGTTTAAATCTGATTTATGTAAAAGAAGGATCTAGGGCACTAAAAATCAAACATAGCCAGAGAACATATTGCAAAGTTTCTTTTCTATTGTTACTTGGGGGATTTCGCCTTGAAGTTCAGCAGCGTCTGGCAATGCTGTCTTTACTACAGCAAATTACAAATGGCAGGTCAGGAGGGGTTCAAAGTTAAACTCTCAGGCTTCCAAACAAGAAACCATCTTATGTAAATATCACTGGATCCCAGCGGAACACAACAAGTGCCCTCTTTTTATTAGGTACACTCTTCACAGCTACCTCCCCATGGGCTTCAACATTTGTTTTCTCCAACTGAGAAGGAATTACAAAGCTGCCGGGAATACTTAAGTGTCTGGTTTCCCCCACTATCCCTTTCTGCACTCTTTGAAGTCGTTTCTTCCAAATCTGAGCAAATTGTTATCCCACATATTTCTATGAATCTGGAACGAATACATCTAACATATTTCAAACAGAAGCAGGAAATTATATTTCGATTGTTGGGTTCCAGTAAAAAGATAATCTAATCCGGAAGTTTTGCAGCAGTGCAAAAGAAACCAAAAAAGTGAAGCTGAACTTTTTCTGAGATTTGTCACATGGCAGAGATGGTCCTCAGATCCTGAACTGTCACAATGTTATTAAGACAGAGGCAGCAAAAGATTGTGGTCGAATGCTAAGGAGCAACTGGCAAAAAAGTCTTTTTCCTATGGAATAAATATATCAGAACTCGTAGGGACATACTTCAACACTGAACGTTTTACAGAGCTGCAATGCAACTAAGGCTGCTTTTACACTAGCATATCTTAAAATCCATGTCCATCCATTTTGAAATGGATGGCCACAGATCCGTTATGGCCCCATATGTTATCCTATGGGCACGGATTGGACCTAAAGTGGCCATCCGTGTTTTTCCGTTGGTGTCTGCATGAAATTAACATGGAGCTCTATGAAGCGCGGATACGTACAGATCCGTGAAACATCTGTTTTGCTGTATGGAGCATGCTCAGAAGCAAGGTACAGCTCTTCCCACCCCCATCTCTGGTGACTGATGACAGATTCGGTAAAAAAAACAGTCCATGAATATCTGTTGGCATCCATTTGTACAGATCCCTGCCTGCCCATGACTATACATGAATTTCATGAAACCACACGGATATAAAAATTTGCCACTGTGAAAGCAGCCTAAGGCCAGGGTCACGCATGCTATCCGTTTTGCCTGGATCCATTTTTGGAATCAGTTTTTGGACTTTTTTTTTCTAAGTCCCAAAACGCATATGCGTTAACGGATGTTGCACTTAAGTGTCACTGCGTTTTTCAAAAACGCATGCATTTTTGTGCAGCATCCAAAAAATGCTGCTTGCAGCATTTTTGGGTGCAGTAAAAAAAAGCATGCGTTTTTTTAACATGGGGCCCTATGGGAAACGCATGCGTGAACGCCTGGTACATATAGGTAACATCTGTTAACGCATATGCGTTTTTAAGAAAAAATGACAAAGTCCAAAAAACGTTCAGGGGCACAGGAGGCACAAAATGCAGCCCAGGAAAAACAGATTGCTCATGGAAAACACTTGCAAAAAACAGGTTGCTATGTGTGACCCTGGCCTAATTCATACCACTGCAGCAGAGAATGGCAATTCTATTATGAACATTAATATTATTAATATTAAGACTCTTCTAAGGCTGGTTTCACAACACAGTTTTTTCCCTGATCAGGTTCTATCCAGTTTGTGTGCCAAAACCAGGTGTGTCTCCAAAACACAGAACAGGTGTCAATCTTTCAATTATAGTTTTTCTCTGCAAGTTCCTCTACTGCTTCCTCTCCAGGTTTTGATACAAAAAACCTGATCGAGATTGATCAGGGAAAAAACCGTGGGGTGAAACCAGCCTAAATAGAGCAACATGTCTCATCTTGCAATGCCACTCAAAAAGCTGATAGGGCAATGGTAGAATGGACAGAATGCTTGGGACAGGAAAAACTTGTACATAAAACATACAGGATAGAGTACATTCTGTTTTAAAAGAACAGCATATTGCATAAATGGATAACGCCATGGAGAAATGTATATATTTCAGAACAGGAGTTTGAGTATGTTACAAAGAGGTTCCATCATGTGCATAAGTTATACTGTAGTTTACATGTTATTTTTTTTTCTGTTGTAGCATTTCACTAAAGCTTAAAGGGAACCTGTCACCTGATTTTAAGTGCCTACACTATCTCTAGCTGTCCCTACAGCTTCCTAGCAGCTCCCTATCTCTCCCTTTCTTATCTAAAGTGACCCTATTAAACATGTGTAAATTAAGTCTGAACTTACTGCAGTCCCCGTGGTTAGGGGACTGGGTAGGCGTGCCCACGCTTCCACAGCACTCCTCCATGTTGTAATGCACGCCCCTCTGGGCGGCATTATTCAGGGCCCTCTCTGCCCCCATGTCTTTATAATCTGCCGCCATGTTTGTAGTTCTAAGCACCGGCCGGACGTCACTTCCGGCGCGGTGCATTATGGGGCCGGTCACGTGATCGGCCCTAGTGCATTATGGGGCCGATCACGTGACCGGCCCGGCTTCAGTAAGCGCATTGCGCATGCACGGAGCCGGGCCGATCACGTGATCGGCCCCATAATGCACTAGGCCCGATCACGTGACCGGCCCCATAATGCACCGCGCCGGAAGTGACGTCCGGCCGGTGCTTAGAACTACTAACATGGCGGCAGATTACAAAGACATGGGGGCAGAGAGGGCCCTGAATAATGCCGCCCAGCGGGGTGTGCATTACAGCATGGAGGAGTGCTGTGGAAGCGTGGCCACACCTACCCAGTCCCCTAACCACGGGGACTGCAGTAAGTTCAGACTTAATGTACACATGTTTAAAAGGGTCACTTTAGATAAGAAAGGGAGAGATAGGGAGCTGCTAGGATGGTGTAGGGACAGCTAGAGATAGTGTAGGGGCTTAAAATTAGGTGACAGGTTCCCTTTAAGAAAGATCAATTGGAAGAAAGTCCAGCACATTTCACCTTTCAACTAATTTTTATGCTTTGAAAAAGAGCTGTGCTGAAATGCGTTGGAGTTTTGCAAACATGTTTTGGAATTGACAATATGTGTATTATTTTTTTAAGAAGAAAGAATAAAGATTTGGGAGATTTTATCACATTTGCTGCTGGACCTTCTCTCTCGTGCTATGTGTAGCTGAAAACTGGCCTAAATATTGTGCACTGGGTGATATATAGCATTCTGGCCTCCAGTATGGGAAGCACATACACCTGTTAAGAACACTTGGGTTTATCTTTATTTTTACTATATTATTCTGTATTTGTATTCATATTGTTTTTACTGCTTACATAAAAACTGACAAAAAAAACAAGAAAATAATATTTAAAAATTAATACAACAGACCAACTGGCGCTGCAAGTAATCCCTGCACCAGTACCACAATATATATGATCTCCAATGGTCCCAGCTACCAGACATTGCCCAATTTGCTACCTAAGAAGAGACATGACATCATGCGTGGAAGACTTGCGACACCAATGTTTAGACCTCTCTCTACAATCCACATTGAAGAGCTGCTGTGACTGGGCAAGACAACGCCTGGCTGGGGGCAGCTTCTAAGAGAAAAATGTCTGCTTATAATTGGTGCTAGAAGCTGGAACAACTGTGGTACTAAGCTAAAAGAAACAACTCGTTTAAAGAAACAAGTCCAGAAATATTATTTACCCACAGATATAGGGCTAATCCTCAGGTAATCATCATTTAAATTCTGTTTAGAGTTTATAAATAAACTAAGTTATATTTTCCCTGCAGCTGCTAACTTATCATCGGGTGGTGCAAGGAGTGGTTACACACCGTGTCACATTGACAGCCTGATAACATATAGGCAGCAGTGCAGGCTGTCAATCAAACTATCGGGGAGTGAGAACAGCACTCTCATGGTATATTGAGTGGTAAAAGTGACGGAATCCTGCACAGCCTTGATGACTGGAAGAGAGCGACTGAGGGGAGAATAAAACCTAATTTTCTTGCTGCAGCCCAGAGGTCCCCAAACTTTCTGAGCTTGAGAGTTACTTTCAGCTTTATGAGAAGGTCGGGAGTCACATTCTGCTCTGTCAGAGGGCTGCAAGCCACATCCAGCCCCCACCCCCCTCATAGTAGTGACACCCATAGCACTCATTACTGGTTTAATGACAGCAAATGTTTTTCAACAGAAATCACATGGAGGCAGTATACTAAGGTCCAGGGATTCCTACCTCCTGCTCTTTTGTGCAGAGCTACACACAAAGGTCACCCCTGGAGACCTTCTCTTCATAGCTGTTTGCTAGACCTGGTGCTAATGCACCAAGCTGGAAGACAGCGCGAGCCACACGTGGCTTCCAACCTACAGGTTGGGGATCCCTGCTGTAGCCACTGCTTCATTAAACTGGCTAAACCAGAAGATTACCTCTATATCTATAGATTTACCTGCTATTTACAAGTAGATTACCTCTATATCTGCAGGCAAATATTGTTTGTGCATGTAAAAGGTTCCCTTTAGGCACTACTTTAAACAAAGTATTTCCCAGACTCAATATAACCTGCACTGCAATACAACATCTTGTTAATTCATTCACAGTTCTGAAGTTAATCGTTGCAAGGATTTCCGTTAGCTTACTATTATCAAGCTAATATGTTTTCATCTGATAAGTACATGAACAATAAATTTAAAAAAGGCAAATAATGCTTAAAATACTTTAAGATACTTACATGACAAATCTCCATGCTATGTGCTCATCGGTTATCCAGCTACAAGAGAGAATAAAACTCACTTATTACAGATTACATGTAAAGCTATGTGTCGTCTATATTATTTTCTCATGGGTTGTGAACTCAGACACTCAGGTAGTGACTCTGTTGGGATATATCATTTCAAAAGATATTAATAAACCTCTGCAAACAACTATTTTACAAACTATACAGGTCAATTAATCACATACAGAATTCACACAATACCAGAACCGGGCCTACATGGTAACTTTAGACACCATTCAGGTCATGCAGCTATAGATTGTGATATGCCACTTCTATATTGAAGGAAAATACAGATGACTGGGATTGCTTGGCAATCCTAAAGCTGGGTTCACACCACAGTTTTGTTCCTGTCTGTGGGATCCGTTTTTTTGCAGGACCACACGGAAAGGAACGGACACAACCGGATTGGTAACTCCGGATGCCATTTCTTTATCCAGATGCATGATTTTGAGAGATCTGGACACAGAAAGAGCTGGGAGGAGCTGAGCCTGCAAAGCATAGGCAAGTGTTGTCAGGGCTGTTACTTTCACTTTTGCAATGTATCTACATACATTGCAAAAGCGAAATTAAAGAAAGTAATGGTTAAAAATGTAAAACATTTTCACCTCTCCGCCGAGTGTCCCCTCGATGCGAGGCATCCATGTCCAATGGCTGCAGGACCTTAATCAGCTGACCGGCGGCAACCGATTGTCTGATGTGTCACATGACAGCATCAGCTGAGCAATTTAAACCGCTCAGCTGATGCTGTCATGTGATACATCAGCTGATCAGTTGCCGCCGTTCAGCTGATTAAGGTCCTGCAGCCATCGGACGTGGACGCCTCACATCAAGGGGACACTCGGCGGAGAGGTGAGCATTTTTATTTTTTATTTTTAACATATTGCTTTCCTTAATTTAACTTTAGCAGTGTATGTAGATACACTGCTAAAGTGTAATTACACAGATGTCACACGGGAACAGAGCAGTTTTAGTGCACTGTGCATGCTCAGTGCACTAGAACCGGATCTGGGAACGATCCTGTTTTTTACCCCAGATCTGGCGCCCTTAGACTCCTATGCTATGTGCACCGGATCACCCCGGATTCGTTTCTGTCCGGTTTGGTCCGTTTTTTTCACCGGAGCCCAATATCAGAGCAGTTTTCGATTTTTGGGCTAGGAAAAAGCAGGACTGAAATGAATCCAGGACTGAATTGGCAGAATCAGATGGCCATTTATGGCCAATCCGGCACCATATGGATACATACAGTTAGGGCCAGAAATATTTGGACAGTGACACAAGTTTTGTTATTTTAGCTGTTTACAAAAACATGTTCAGAAATACAATTATATATATATAATATGGGCTGAAAGTGCACACTCCCAGCTGCAATATGAGAGTTTCCATATCCAAATCGGAGAAAGGGTTTAGGAATCATAGCTCTGTAATGCATAGCCTCCTTTTTTTCAAGGGACCAAAAGTAATTGGACAATGGACTCTAAGGGCTGCAATTAACTCTGAAGGCGTCTTCCTCGTTAAACTGTAATCAATGAAGTAGTTAAAAGGTCAGGGGTGGATTCCAGGTGTGTGGTTTTGCATTTGGAAGCTGTTGCTGTGACCAGACAACATGCGGTCAAAGGAACTCTCAATTGAGGTGAAGCAGAACATCCTGAGACTGAAATAAAAGAAAAAATCCATCAGAGAGATAGCAGACATGCTTGGAGTAGCAAAATCAACAGTTGGGTACATTCGGAGAAAAAAGGAATTGACTGGTGAGCTTGGGAACTCTAAAAGGCCTGGGCGTCCACGGATGACAACAGTGGTGGATGATCGCCGCATACTTTATTTGGTGAAGAAGAACCCGTTCACAACATCAACTGAAGTCCAGAACACTCTCAGTGAAGTAGGTGTATCTGTCTCTAAGTCAACAGTAAAGAGAAGACTCCATGACAGTAAATACAAAGGGCTCACATCTAGATGCAAACCATTCATCAATTCCAAAAATAGACAAGCCAGAGTTAAATTTGTGCTGAAAAACACCTCAAGAAGCCAGCTCAGTTCTGGAAAAGTATTCTATGGACAGATGAGACAAAGATCAACCTGTACCAAAATGATGGGAAGAAAAAAGTTTGGAGAAGAAAGGGAATGGCACATGAACCAAGGCACACCACATCCTCTGTAAAACATGGTGGAGGCAACGTGATGGCATGGGCATGCATGGCTTTCAATGGTACTGGGTCACTTGTGTTTATTGATGACATAACAGCAGACAAGAGTAGCCAGATGAATTCTGAAGTGTACCGGGATATACTTTCAGCCCAGATTCAGCCAAATGCTGCAAAGTTGATTGGACGGCGCTTCATAGTACAGATGGACAATGACCCCAAGCATACAGCCAAAGCTACCCAGGAGTTCATGAGTGCAAAAAAGTGGAACATTCTGCAATGGCCAAGTCAATCACCAGATCTTAACCCAATTGAGCATGCATTTCACTTGCTGAAATCCAGACTTAAGACGGAAAGACCCACAAACAAGCAAGACCTGAAGGCTGCGGCTGTAAAGGCCTGGCAAAGCATTAAGAAGGAGGAAACCCAGCGTTTGGTGATGTCCATGGGTTCCAGACTTAAGGCAGTGATTGCCTCCAAAGGATTCGCAACAAAATATTGAAAATAAAAATATTTTGTTTGGGTTATGTTTATTTGTCCAATTACTTTTGACCTCCTAAAATGTGGAGTGTTTGTAAAGAAATGTGTACAATTCCTACATTTTCTATCAGATATTTTTGTTCAACCCTTCAAATTAAACGTTACAATCTGCACTTGAATTCTGTTGTAGAGGTTTCATTCCAAATCCAATGTGGTGGCATGCAGAGCCCAACTCGCGAAAATTGTGTCACTGTCCAAATATTTCTGGCCCTAACTGTATGAGGCAAAACATAGGAGGCAAAACAGGATCCTGTTCTGTCCTTTTCAAAACAGACAGAACAGGATCCCAAAAAAAAAGTAGTGTGAAGCCAGCCTTAGCGTACCATGACCATGACAAGAAAGTTGCAAAAGATACATGCTACTTGCTTACTGCAGTCACAGAGAAGTGACAATGCGATTCAAACCAACTGCAGCATAGCAGCGTTACATAACAATCTGTGGCAGTGTGACCCATTTCATGGTCAAACTTGCCATTTAGCCCCAAATTATGAAATTCTCCAGTAAAATTCTGAAACAGTTTCATAGAGCATAAAGCAAAATCCTCACAGTTAGAGGTCATGAATTGCTGCCCTTATAGTCTTGTGTAAAATGTTTCTGATACACCTTTGAATTCACCTTTCCTTCAATAATTGCCATATGTCTACTCACAGAAGCAGCACAGCAGTCCCAGTGTTCATGTTACTCCAATTATACTGTTGTGCATTTGTGCTAAAAATTTCCACTTTGTCTCATCCTGTTATTCTTGTAAAAGAAAAAATATGGATGATCGGGAGCTTTTCCGCGCTGACCACAGGAGACTGGATAATGAAGAGTCCTTTTATTCACACACCACATACAGTTTGCCTACGCGTTTCGTAGCCTGCAGGCTACTTCATCAGGGCAATCAGATTATGCCCTAATGAAGTAGCCTGCAGGCTACGAAACGTCTAGACAAACTGTGTGCAGTGTGTGAATAAAAGGACTCCATTATCTGGACTCCTGTGGTCAGCGTGGAAAAACTCCCGATCATCCATATTCTTTCCTTTGCATCCTTCATGGGTTCTGCAGCGGCCAAGTGTGTTCAGGTGGTTGTGACCCTCACAACCTCCCAAGGTGAGTGGATCTCTATAGGTAAATCTTTGGTGTCCCTCTTTTACCGCCCTATGTGCCCTCTCATCTTTGTATCTTCCAGTTATTCTTGGCAAACCAAAAACGATTGCAATATCTTCTTGGACGTCAGACTGTTCCTTTGCCATGTCCTTTTCTTGAACACTACTTTTGTACAGTGGTTTTCTAATAGTGAACACAATATATTGTTGTAAGTATTTTGCTGTTACCTTTGGGTTATTTGTCACCTCTTTCTGGATTGCATGTTGTGTTCCTGAAGTTATCTTAATAGAATGCCCACTCGTATGAAAAGTTCAAACATACCTGAATTTTCTCTACATGTAGACAGTTTGTTAAACCATGGACTGATGACTACCTACATTTCTTTCAAGGCTTTTAGACGACACAACATCGTTTAGGGATGGTATCTGTGACTGAATCATGTAGGTCTAAGCTCCTAATAAACAATATCCAGTTTTGTACAGCAGTTGCCCTCTTATGTTATTACAGGTTCTAGTCCCCTATAGGAATATGCAGAAGAATACATGTGTCTCCTCCTACCCCCTTTCATCTTCTGCTAATAATAAAACCTGTCTGCGATTTGTATTTCAGACCCGCCTTAATCCCCCTGAATGTATCTGGTGGTACAACTATATTTAATATAAGCTTCATGCATACCTTGAGCTGCCTCTTCCCAAATGCCTTCTCTTGAGCTGGCCGCCCTACCGACCTCATTGAGACCCATCCTCTCACCCTATTTGACACTCTCTTCTTATCTTTATTATATATTCTTACTAATATTTATTTCTGATTTTACAAGATAAAGAACTGCAGCACTCTTCTTTTTGAAACAACCACCTTTATTCGGCCATCAGGTGGGGAGTGACAACGTTTCGGGATCCTGTCCCTTTCCCGAAACGTTGTCACTCCCCACCTGATGGCCGAATAAAGGTGGTTGTTTCAAAAAGAAGAGTGCTGCAGTTCTTTATCTTGTATACTTATACAGCAAGGAGAGGAGCTGTGACTGCTGAGCACCAAGGGGAGCTGTGCTGCACCAATATACTAATCTACTATTTCTTTTTAGAGATTTTACAGCTCTTTTGATACCTCCTTATAACAAGTCACAGCTGGCTGCTGATGGCTATTGGGGAGATGAAGTCGCGGAGTGGAAAACAGACTTGATCACCGGGACTCTGGAGATCAGCATATTGCTTCAACTACGGTGATAACTTACATGACACGTTACCTGGTTGAATCTTAAATAAAAGCTATGGCCAAACATCATCCAACAAAAGAGTTCATATGTGTTATTGGGCAAAGGGCAGCGGGAGAGCCATGATTCATAAGGGTTAAAATTTTGGTCTCTGCATGTTTGTTGCCAATTTCAGTTTGTTTTATAACATGCCTCAATAGGTGTTAAAACAGTTGTTTGGTCCACATTACCCAATTTGTTGAGAAAAAGTAATAAGGATCTGTGTGCCTTTACTTATTGCTCAAAACAGAATTTCAATCCAATTTTCTTAAAAAATATTTTGCCTATTAGCGCACTTGGAGACAGTATGAGATTAATATAGATAGTACAAGTCTGCTGAACCCAGTGATTGGCTGAAATGTGTATTTTTGATGTCACCATTGCAGCCATGTCAACAAAGACTGGGGCCAGTAGTAGAGAGGCAGTGCTGGCGTGGCAGGAGGTAAATTGCAGTTTTCCTGGCCTTTTTAAAGGTCAATTCCCAATGACCAGTTGCTGCCATAAAAGCCTAGTGTGAATGACTACAGCATCACTGGAGGAAAGCAGATATACATCATGTGAGGCAATAAGACTGCTAAACAATTACAAAAGATCAACACAAAACAATGGCAGCAGTGGGCTGGTAAATATAATAATTTAAAAATGTATAAAAAAGTTACATTTTTCAAATAAACACACAGTATACAGGGTGGGCCATTTATATAGATGCACCTAAATAAAATGGGAATGGTTGGTGATATCAACTTCCTGTTTGTAGCACATTAGTATATGAGAGGGGGAAAAACTTTTCCAGATGGGTGGTGACCATGGCAGCCATTTTGAAGTTGGCCATTTTGAATCCAACTTTATTTTATTCAATGGGAAGAGGGTCATGTGAAACTTATGCATTTCATAAGAAAAACAATGGTGTGCTTGGTTTTAACGTAACTTTATTCTTTCATGAGTTATTTACAAGTTTATGACCACTTATAAAATGTGTTCAAAGTGCTGCCCATTGTGTTGGATTGTCAACGCAACCCTCTTCTTCCACTCTTGACACACTGATAGCAACACCGCAGAAGAAATGCTAGCACAGGCTTCCAGTATCCATTGTTTCAGACGCTGCACATCTCGTATCTTTACAGCATAGACAATTGCCTTCAGATGAGTGATGAGGCAAACTTTTTTGTGAATGGTGAAGTTAACAAACAACACCACCACTATTGGTCTGACACTAACCCACAGTGGATAGATCCTTCCAAGACTGTTGGAACACAAAATTGATGGTATGGTGTGGTATATGGGGTACAAAGATAGTGGGGCCATTCTTCATCAATGGACACCTCAATGCCACTGGATATCTGAAATTGCTACATGATGTAGATATCCAGTGGCATTGAGGTTTCCAGAGCCCTAACTGTAGATACCAAAGACTGTTTAGAAACCTTTAAACTGTAAATATTTGGTAACTACATATCTACAGAGTTAATGTAGACGTCTACATAATCAAACCTAATACGTGTGTGCACTCATGTGCTCACTGTAACCCAGGGGATTAGCAGGATCAGTGTCTCTTATGGTAGATGAGAACCAAGCAGCCTGCACTCAAGAAAGTCTGGAAAAGAAGATCAGGGTTATCAAGCTGCAGCATGGTATTTTATTATAAGCTTGGTATTGAAAGTCATAGCACAGAAAACACAGCTAAATCCAAAATCATTTGTCTTTTCACTGCACATAGGTCATTGGTAAATATCCAGCTGAAAATAAAGACATTGTTCCAGAAATATAGCCTTATGGCCTTGCAGTATTGCAGTCTCATGGCCCTGTGCAGACTTAGACTCTAGGACTGGGTGCAGCAGACAAGTATTACATCGAAATTAATATAAACATGATTTAATAAAAAATCCTCTCATAAAGGATAGGATGGTTTCTATGGTTTGTTGTATTGTTAGAAAATACCATACTCAGAGTTTTTGTATTGGGAACAAAATAGCCTGTTGGGACATCAAATTGTTACTATGGATATCCCTTGGCCCTTCAGCCTGGTCCATACTACTGCTCATGTTTGTGAATACATGTACATATGCTGGATTTTAATATACTTGTGCGCAAATAGTATGCCTAAAATAACAAATATTCGTACTGAAATACAGGGCAGTGATGTAATTAGCCAATTTACTCCATTTGTTCTCTTTTTTTACAATTGTTAAGGGGAACCTGTTAAAAAATGCTATTAACCTGCAGATATGGGGTTAATATATACAGGTTAAAGGGAACCTGTCACCCCCCCACGTGGCTCTTATGTGTATTGTCCCCAGGGACACTGAAATAATGAGTTTTATAAATTTGGCTCCATACTTCTACTTGGACCAGTGGGTGTGTTCTTAACTGAGGTCTCAACCACCTGCTTGCTGCCAATCATCCTCCCTCTGGGCGCCACCTCCTCTCTGCTCCTCAAGTCCCCAGCGCCTGCTTGGTGAAATCATGTCTCAGGCATGTGAAGTGTGCGCTGCCCGACAACTGAGGTCACATGGTCTCCTAACATTGTGCCTGCGTATGGCGGAGACCCCAGATCCCGCCCTGCAATGTGTTATGATGTACTCACACTACGGGGCTGGGGCCTCCGCTATACGCAGGAGCGATGTGAGGAGATCATGTGACCTCAGTTGTCAGGCAGTGCATACTGCACATGCCTGAGACATGATTTCACAGTGCATGTGCCTGGGATGTGAGGAGCAGAGAGGAGGTGACGCCAGGAGCCCAGAGGGGTATGATTGGCAGCAGGCAAGCAGTTGAGAGCTCAGCAAAAGAACACACTCACCGGTCCAAGTAGAGGTATGGAGCCAAATTTATAAAACTCATTATGATTGTCTAGAGTTATTGTAATTGTGCTTGTCTCCCCTATCCTCATGTAAAGCACCATGGAACATAATGGCGCTATATAAATAAATAATAATAATAATAATTTTAGTGTCCCTGGGGACATTACACATAAGAGCCACCTTTACAGAATGCAGCCTTAGTGCTACTGAAGGTGGCTCTCTTACCTTCATAGGCCCTGGGGGTGGGGGTTACAGGTTCTCTTTAATAGTGTTCTGACCCCCTGTCGGCATGCAAGCCTACATCAAAGGCAGTGGCATGACCTTCAACGGAAATATACGTCAAAGGCAGTGATGGGGTTAATAGCATTCTGTTCTCCTATGACTATCGCACTGACAGCCTGACTACTGGGAGGAGATCATTTTTAATTTTCCCAACAGCCTGGGATCTTAGTCTTATATCCAGGTGTATCCAGCATGGTCTCAGTCACAGCTCTGTATATTATAAGCGGTGGCTATAACCATGCCCCAGCACTGACTGACATCTGGGTCAGCAGTGTGTCAGTACAAAGCCGGCTGTCAGTCAGTGTCTGAGGCACAGTTACTGTTGCTGCTCATTTTGCACTATGTGACATCTGAAACCGCCTTGGCTTCGTCCCTATCACTGAAGGCCTGAGGATGCCAGGGTAAAAAAGCTAATTTCCTCCAGGTAGCAGGACTTTCAGTGCAGCTGCTGCATGGTGTCAGAATTCTATCAATTCACAGATTAACTGCATATCTACAGATTAAGGGCCCTTTCACATCAGCGTTTTTTTCAAATCGCGGCAGATGCGGTGAAAAAAACGTATCTGCCGCGATTACCGCATACCGGCTGCACTTGCGGCACGGTTGCGGCGCGATTGCGGTAAACGCCATACAATGTATAGGCGGACTTGCGGCAGGTGCGGCAAGTGCGGTTTTGGCACTTGCGGCAGGTGCGGCCGCGGAAAAAAATGCTGTCGGCCGCGGGTTTTTTCGCGGCCGCACCTGCCGCAAGTGCCAAAACCACACTTGCCGCACCTGCCGCAAGTCCGCCTATACATTGTATGGCGTTTACCGCAACCGCGCCGCAAACGTGCCGCAAGTGCAGCCGATATGCGGTAATCACGGTAGATGCGGTTTTTTCACCGCATCTGCCGCGATTTGAAAAAAACGCTGATGTGAAAGGACCCTAATAGTGTTTTTTTTTATAGGATAGGTTCCCTTTAAGCTTTCTATAAGAATTGTTAAATGCAGCCTAAGTACTAACAAATTAACGTCTACAAATCGGTAAATCAGCTGTATGAAGGCTGATTAATCCCATGTCCTGTTTAATATGATAATTATATATGACATAGAAGAGCAAAAATTAGCCTTATGGAGTCCAGTACCGGAATTGCCATGTTTGCAGTGTCGGATGGTATAAGTTACACATTGTAGTCATTTTAATGCACCCAAATAAAAGACTAGGAAACCACTATAACACCTTCTCTTCACATACACCTACTATAGCAATTAAAGGGAACCTGTCAGCTATCACTGTCTGCACCTGCAGCTTCATAGTCCTATTCTAATTATCCCTGTCAAGTTAATACTGTCATGTTAAAGATGAAAAAAAAAGCATTTATACACTTACATAACCAAATATAGCAGGTAATTTTCAGGTTGATAATTTTGTGCGGCCCCCGAAGGATAGCAGAAATTTCCAAATAGCCCTTGGCAGAAAAATGTTCCCCACCCCTGGTCTAAATAAACTCAAAAATACATATTATGAAGTTCCACAACCAGCTGGGACACTATGCTCCCACTTTGTTTGCCCAAGGCCCCAAACCCCAATACTTGTTAAACTGAAAACGGGACAATGCATCAGCCACATTATTGAACACCGCCGACTTGTAATGGCCCTTGTCATCTGTGCAACCAGAAGAAAACAAACCAATCATGTCTTTGTGTGGTTCACACGAACACATGGGCCGTGTGACTACATGGACATGTGAGCAACACCATGAGTTATAATGGGTACGTGTGGCCTTTGAGAAAAAAAATGGATTCCACACATATTGGAAACAAGTTTTGTGAAGGGGCCTTAGAGATGATGTGTACTTTGGATCATAATAATAATAATGATCTTTATTTATATAGTGCAACATATTCAACAGTGTTCTACAATTCGAGCTGTTCCAGGTCGTCTCCATAATTTTTTCCTCCCATCATTCTGGTACAGGTTGATCTTCATTTTGTCTGTCCGAAGAATGCTTTTCCAGAACTGGACTGGCTTTTTTTAGATGTTCTTTTTTGCAAAGTCTAATCTTCTATTTATATTTTAAAGACTCATTAATGATTTGCACCTTGTGGTGAACCCTTTGTATTTGCTCTCATGAAGTCTTCTCTTTATGCTAGACTTAGATACTGAAACATCCACTCACTGGAGAGTGTTCTTCACGTTAGTGGATGTATGAAAAGGTTTTTCTTCACCATGGAAAGAACTCTGCAGTTATCCACCACTTTTGTCTTTCGTTCATGACTAGGCCTTTTTGAATTCCCAAGACCACAAGTGCGCTCTTTTTATTGCATGTACCAAACTTTTGATTAGGCCACTCCTAACCTTCTTGCTATCTCTCTCACAGATTTCATCTTTTTTTTCAGCTTAATAATGGTCATTTTCTCTCTACTGAGAGCTCCTTTGACCAGATGTTGTGGATTCACAGCAACAGCTTCCAAATGCAAATACCACATTTGGAATCAGCTCCACAGGTCCTGACCTTTTACTTGCTTTCTTGACAATGGATTAACAAAGGAATAGCATGTGCAGCCCAATAGAGATCTTTTGAGATAATTGTCTAATTACTTTTGTTCCATTGAAAAAAAACAGCTACACATTAAAGAGCTGTAATTCCTGAGCCCTTATGGTACCTTTACACGCCGCGACGGCAGGCTGGATACATCGCGCTACAGGCTACAAATGTAGCTTGTAGCGTCAATGTAGCCCGTCGTAGCGGCGTCTGAAGACGCGACGCTACAGCCGGCGACAGATACATCTGTTTATGGGCTCTGCTCGAAAACAGATGGCTATATCGCCGATGGTAGCGAGCTGTATCGGCGTGTAAAGAAGCAACGGAAGGGAACTCTGGACACCCTGCGCTGTAGCTGCAATGTAGCTAAGGCGTCACCTCGGCTCCGTCTTACCGCGCCCCATGTGCGATCATTGGTGGAAGCCTCTGCGTGCCGATTGGCCCTTGGCGCACAGGCCTCCATCTTGGATGAGCTGTCCCTTCAGCACTACACATACGCGCCGTATGCACGATCATACCTTAGTACAATTACGCGGCCCACAACTTACGGGAAACCAAACCAAATGGCCCATGATTCTCATATACAGTGTGCACATCCTGTGAACACATAATGAATAATGCTGGACACAGCGGTGAACAATGTGTTACGGACCGGCCTGCCTTTTTATTGAACTGCCGATGCCGCATAAAAGTGTCCCTTAAGTGTCTGGGCGCAACTGAAACACTGATGCACGTATACAGACACCGCATTGAAGTCGAGTAGTCAGTACACAGCGCACAGGCTTGCTGTACGCATCGCTCTGTGGGTGTTGTACAGTAGGTGCCGCAGAAGTGCTTCGCCCGTGTCACTGCGCGTAGGACTAGTTCAAAGGGTGTGTGACCCGGAACGTGGCCGTAATGACGTAATTACGATAGTTTCGTTTTCACTCTGCCTGCAAGGTGCCAGCCCCTCCTCTGCACACACCATTGCAGTCATGGCGGCCGTTCACCGCGCTGCTACGTGGGGGATGGCAGAGCTCATCATCTTAATTGACCACTGTGACCGGTATGATTACTGGGGTAATCGGCACCACCGTCACCCTAGGCTGCGCAATCGCGCCACTATTCGGCGGATTCAGCGGGCTCTGCTCAACCAACTGGGGGTGCAGAGGACCGCTAAAGCCGTCCAGAAGAAGATAGCGGACCTGAAGCACAAATGCCCAGGCCGCATACTCGATATCCGTGGCAGGATTGCCAGGCTGCGTGGTGAGTACTTCAGAGGGCCACACATGATTTGTATTGTATGTAAGCACAACAAAAACATAAAAATTCGTTGACACACATCCTAGGTATAGTGAGAGGGACACCGGCAGACATGCAATGGGGGACAATATAGGCCGCACATTATAGATAGACTGACTACACATCTGCCTAAAAATAATGTTCATGTGCCACCCAAGATTACTCTACAGTGTTACATGCCCTCCAACCAATTAACACACTCATGCCACATACCTACGCCATACAGAATACATGAGATCATCCCATATATAAAAAACACCAAACACATATCACAAATATTGAACTGTCAATACATCTCAGAGCCTAAACAGTATGCTGACACATCAATTATTGTTTCATAATCTGCAGATGCGGAAGTGTCAGCCGATGAGGCTCCCCCACAACTGGCTGCAGGTGGCCCACCAACCCCACCGCCGCAAGAGGCAGCTGGGCCACACACACCACCGGGGCAACAGCCAGCTGGGCCACCATCCCCACCAGGGAATAGCCCCTCACCAGGGCATGAGGAGGAGGAGGACCCTGCTGAGCCTGCGTTGGTGGAGGCAGAGGTGGGCTCGCCTGGTCGCCAACCTGATGCTGTTGGCCAACCCCCAAATGCAGCTGCGTTGGATGTTTATGGCGGTAAGTGATTTCAGTTTGATTAGAGGGGCCGAACACTGTAAGCATTGTTGTTGTTACTTGGGAAATGGAAAAGCTAGGCATTTCTGACATAATGTCCTTCACACACTCTTGCAGATGGAGAACGTGCTGGAGCTGCCGGCTGGAGTGTCAGTGCCTCCCCATCACCCCCTGATAGTCAGGATGATGTTGCGCCCGAGGGTAAGGACAATATTGCTTGTGTGAACCTGACACAAACACCAGAGGTAGGATTCTGAAGTAATGATGTTTTTTCCCCACACACAATACAGGTGTACCCACCATGGAGGACGTCGTGAGGGCTCACCACCAGTTTGCCCACCGACTGCAACGGGCCCTACACCGGGGAATACAGGATCTTACCCGCCTGTCTAACATGGTGGATACCGTCCTGAAACATCAAGATGGCCAACATTAAGATGGAACCCCCGTAAACAAATTTGCCCCCCTGACCCCCAAATGTGTTGTCCAAGTTGGACCTTGAACTTACAGACGTTGCCTGTTAGGCTTTTGATGTGGATTTTTTTTTTTGTTATTTTTGGCCCCCGTTGGGCTCTTTTCTTATAGTGTTCCACTATCACAAAAGGGGGATTGTGGGATGGCCAGGGCTTTGGCCCTTGCACCTATCCTGTCCCACATTGGGACCATCAGGAGTGTGGATTAACCAGCCCTTTACCTCATGGACCTATCCTGTCCCACATTGGGACTATCAGGAGTGTGGATTAACCAGCCCTTTACCTCATGGACCTATCCTGTCCCACATTGGGACCATCAGGAGTGTGGATTAACCAGCCCTTTACCTCATGGACCTATCCTGTCCCACATTGGGACCATCAGGAGTGTGGATTAACCAGCCCTTTACCTCATGGACCTATCCTGTCCCACATTGGGACCATCAGGAGTGTGGATAAACCAGCCCTTTACCTCATGGACCTATCCTGTCCCACATTGGGACCATCAGGAGTGTGGATTAACCAGCCCTTTACCTCATGGACCTATCCTGTCCCACATTGGGACCATCAGGAGTGTGGGATGGCTACACCTATCAGAAAGCTGCATTCTGTGTTTTGTGGCAAATGACTTCCACACATGTATGTAGCAAATAAAATGTCTTTGTAAGTTTTACTTTGCCTCACTCATGTCACAACAAGAATATGGGGGGGCAAATGTTCTACAGGTTAATATCTCACACACATTACTACAGCTCTTTGTCAATGTCCTACCACAGTACAAAGGAACCTATGGTCGTCCTACACTGAGGCCATTGGCCCATATTGGGTGTCTTGGGCCAAACTATATTGTGAACAACACCATTCACCCAGGCTGCCCCCCCAAGCCATAACCCAAAAGAAAAACACAATTGAACAAAAACATAAGGCAAAAACAAAAAGGTGCCTCCACATGAAATAGTCCAGAGTGCCAATTGGGTGCATTGGCTACTAGTGTCCAACTTCATCATCCTCTGTCGGCTCTGACAATGCCGCATCCCCCCTCCTCTGACGGCAGCCCCGACCTGCCTGAGAACGTCTGGTTCGACGACCACGTGTTGAGGGGGGATGGGGTGACTGTGGCGGGGCCGGTCTTCTCACGGGCCGAGATGGGGCAGCTGGGGAAAGGGGCCACAAGGTGTGTTGCATGGGGGGGGGGACGTGGCAGCCCCATTGAAGGGCCCCATCATCGGCAGCATCAGCGGCATTGTTGAAGACCCTCAGAAGGATCTTTTTCTGGAGCGGCTCCATCCCTCGCATTCTGTCGCTCATGTAGAGGGCGTTGCTGTCGATGTGGGTCCGCTGTTCATCCAACAGCACGCGTCGGGCCCAGGTGCCCAGCTCCGTCTCTGGTGGTGCAGGACGTCGGCGACGACGGATCCTGGAGCTGGGCCCTGGGCCCGGACCCACATCACTCGCCCCGCCCTCCTGCTCAGCCCCAGATGTCATGGGCTGAGCATCATCAGCGACAGAATGCTCCGCAATGGAGTCGTCCTCTTCTGGGGCCTGTGGGGGGGAGAGGAAACAAAAGAAAACATTAGTGACGGCAAGGACCACACCATACCATGGACACAGGACACAATATACCACTCCCACTAAAGTAAAGGCACTAACAAAATATATGGAAGGAATCTACAAACAGCAACCCACCAAACTGTTACAACAACAAAACCTGTATTGCGCCTGGACACTCACCTCTACGATTCCCGGTACTCAGCACAATACAGATTTTGGTGTCAGTCAGAGAGCCGTAACCCAATGAGTACATGTCACCACAACACCTTGATACTGGGGGCTGGGCTGGCCAAACACAGAAGTTGGCCACCTTCCCATTTGTAATACTAATATGATGTCAAACCATCAAACCTTCAAAGAACTAAAACCCACTTGCACCAGAGCCAACACACATGTGTGGCAGCAAAATTTAGTAGATGGCACTATGTGCCTCTTTCATTTTCATCCAATAATAATTTTAACAACATTACACATGTCATTTTTCCGGTACCCATATTTGGTGAAAATGCTATTTTGGAATGCGGCTCTCTGCGTAAAATTCATATAATCCACAATCATGGAAGGAGGCCAGATTCACAGACAGAAAAAGGTTTCCCACACCAAGGCCGAAAATGTGTCAAAAGTGTGCTAGTTCTGGTTTGGGCAAACCACACATGTGAAGGCAACATTGTGGGGCAACACTGTAACACGATTACCCACCTCCTGTGGCGCAGATGGTGATTCATCCGGGCCTACATGGGACGCAGCAACGGGGCGGTTGGTGGTCGTTCGACGCGAGCTCCCCTCGCCCAGGATGAAGGTGAAGAGGGGATAGTACCATAGGGTAGGTGATGGTACCTCCTCAGCTCCAGCTCCTGAGCGACGGCGCAGGTAGTCATTGTGAGCCCGCATGAACGACTGCCGCATGTTTTTGAGTTTTAAGGCCACCGCATGCTGGTCCCAACTCTTGCCTACCCTTGACTCCAAGCGATTGGCTAGAGCCACAAGAGTCCTGTAGGCCTCGGACCTCGCTGCCTGGTTTTTATATTGAGGCAGCGAGCTGCGCCACAAACATTCGTGCCGCTGATACTCCGTGAGAAGCTGGGTTTCAAATTCCACAGTACACCTCGGCATCTGGGGAAGACAAAACACAGCCAATCCAGACCGTCACGACACAAGCCATATCGATCTGTCAAAACCTTGTGAACATTATTTACATGCTCATAAGGTTCTCATATGTACATTATAGGCAGCAATAACTGTTATTACAACTTGGCCTATGTGTGGCATTTGCACAATGTCACACCGGTCCAAAGTAAAAGACATATGTGACACAATTACACATGTCAGGTACTCTGTGGCCCCCTAAACATGTGTGAAACCTGATGTAAGACCCCACTGTCCATATTAAAACAACACCTGGAGACGGTGTGTGCGTACCAACCTGTAGGCCAACATGTGAGCAAAGACATTGTGTGGTAGCTACTACCTTTGTAATGAGCAAAATGGATAACATTAAGCAGATGACAAAGGAGGGCGTGGTTTGTGCCAAGACTGCACATACTACATGTAATGTGCAAACACATCATCATGTAGTTGTGTGGCCATCCATGGGACTACAATTGTAACAGAGGTAACAAGAATCCCAGCAATGAAGGGACCAATAATTGCAGGCATCAAATGCTGATGTGCCTGACAGTTCTAAACATCTATTTTATATGTTTGACTCACAAATTACATCAAAGGCCAAATGTATACGCACACAATACCAGTTGAGGCTATACCTGGCTATTACCATACACTAGAAAAACTGACCCATCTGTCTAATTAGAGGGCCACAATTAAAGGCCGTATCAAAGATGCCCATACACACAATGCCTAAGCGGCCGCCAATACAAGCATCAGCGTCCCGTGCACTTTCATAGAAACCGCTAAAGAGGCTTACCGTCAGAGCAGCAGAAGATAGGCAGGACACTAGTAGCTCAATGCACATGGACCTCTGGACAAGGTGTAGTGGCCATTGGCCTGCCTTTATAGTCCGCTAAACCAATCACAACGGACACAATGACGCACAGCGTAATGGGACACCTGGGGCCGCAATTAACGTCCGCTAATTGGTGGAGATCGCTGAATCGTGATAGGTTGCCGGCCCTTTAAAAGGTCCGCATGCCGGCAAACATTACCGTTGCTGGCCAGACCCATTAAGTAAGTATCTGTGGACACACATGGAAATGGCGGGGTGTGGGTGCATATGTTGTTGTTATTTGCGGCCGCAGGACACTGTTTTAGCGTAGTGTATAGGGGTCTGTATTGCTGGGGAAGATATAGTGTACTGTGTGGACTTGGAGTAGGCATTTGGTTTGGTGCTTATGAATATTTGAACATATACATTGCTGGGTTTGTTTCCAGACACCATACAGGAGATTGGCTGCAGGACTGTAGACAGAAATGTGTTACTCCTGTCACCTGGATCAATGTCTGCATACTGGTTGTGGCCAATGGAAACTGGGTCGAACGGGGATAGGATGAGACATGGCTTGGAGGTGTGGCACTCAAGACATAACATAGATGTTTCGGACAAATGCCACCAGCAAAAACATATGTAACCATGGGTACCCAACCTCACTCATGTGCTCAGTTGTTGGCTTCTTGTAAGCTTACTTGACCAGCCTATCGGGGTACGTATTGTGTGTTTTACCTCCCAGAATAGTAAATGGCCACATTTTCATTATGGTCTGTGTAATGGCATCTGCAAATTTGTTATCATACATTATTGGTGACACATGTCCCTTTCTAACTCACCTAGGTGCAGATGTTTTACTTTGACAAACTCCCATAGAAGTTGATGTAGAGGAGGCCATTATCATTGGGCGTCTTCCATTTTGTTTGGGGTGACTACTGGGTGTTTGCCTTTCCTGGCTTCAGGGATGTGTTTCGGGGCCTGACGCAAGTTCCCCTCCAGTTGGCTATAGTGTGTCCTCAAAAATAGGTGTGGCTTGCTTAACCTGCTGACATTGGCACATATTGTTCTACCTACTCATGTTGTGGTTTCTCATCTACAGGTGCTGATATTGAGGATGCAGAATATCCATGACCGCAATGTTATCGTGGCTCTTGCGTTGGTGGAAGAGCAAATGTGGTATCAGGATCGGTATGAAAGGTTGATGAGGCGCAGACAGCGGCGGTTGTGGACCCGTGATTGGCTTCTCAGGCGGGAAACCCGGGGCCACATGCAGCTGTTGCGGGAGCTGGAGATTAACTGTCCTGATGATTACCGAAACTATCTCCGTATGCCCGAGGACTGTTTCACCTTCCTATTGGAGCGTGTAGGGCCAATGATAGCGCATCAGGACACTATAATGCGCCCATCAGTATCACCTGCTGAGCGGTTGGCGATCACTTTGCGGTTCCTGGCTACAGGGCAGTCCATGACATCACTCACATACATGTCACGTGTCTCCCTGCCCCTGCTGAGCCGCCTGATCCCTGAAACGTGTTGGGCCATCTGGAGAGCTCTGCAGCCAGCCTACATGAAAATGCCAGAAACAGCCACAGAATGGCTGGAAGTAGCCTGAGGGTTTGAAACCCGGTGGAACTTCCCCAACTGTGGCGGGGCATTGGATGGTAAGCACGTGAGGATTACCAAACCTGCCAACTCTGGCTCTTTGTTTTTCAATTACAAAGGGTATTGTAGTATAATCCTCATGGCTGTAGTAGATGCCAACTATGAGTTCCTCTACGTGGATGTTGGAATGAACGGTCGCAACTCAGATGGGGGTGTGTTTGCCCGAAGCTCCTTGGCAACACTACTAGGGAATGGTGGGCTAAACTTACCCTCAAATGACCACACGACCGAACATCTCAACTTTGCGTTTGTGGCGGATGAAGCATTCCCACTTCAGGAGCACCTACTGCGGCCATATCCACAGAGGGCCCTTACTTCTGAGAGACGCATTTTCAACTACCGGCTATCCCGGGCCCGCCGTGTAGTTGAAAATGCGTTTGGGATAATGGCGAATAGATTCCGGATTTTTCATATGGCTATGCATATGAAACCGGAGTCTATTGATGCGGTAGTGGTGGCCTGCTGTGTGCTGCATAACTTCCTGCGTCGTAGGGATAGGCCATCATACACGCCAGGAGGTTATGTAGATCATGCAGACGCTACAACAGGGGAGCTCCGTCCAGGGTCTTGGCGTGATGAGGGCCATGTGATTGTGCCACTCCAGCCGCAGAGCCATGGCCGCACTCGGCAGGAGGCCAAGGACAGTAGAGACGCTTACTGCTCCTACTTCAATGGGTCTGGTGCAGTGAGCTGGCAGGACCAGGCCATGTAGTTTGGCTGGTTCTGGGAGGTTTATTTAACTTTGCAATGGAGGTGACAGCAGGGTGGCTGCACCCCTTTTCTTTTGTGTTCAGCAATTTTTTTTTTTTTTTTTTTCCTAATGTGCATGATGTTTAGTTAGTTAGTTAGTTAGTTTATGTTGTTTGATTTTTTTTTTGATGCTCCACAGGTTCCAATGTGGGTTCAATTTGCTCTCTCTGCAATGTGTTGGCAGATTGTGACATGCACTTTATTTGTTGTTTTTATTTGGATGTATTTTTGGTTACAATTTGTAATCCAAGGT
Source organism: Allobates femoralis (assembly GCA_033576535.1). Taxonomy (NCBI): domain Eukaryota; kingdom Metazoa; phylum Chordata; class Amphibia; order Anura; family Aromobatidae; genus Allobates; species Allobates femoralis. The sequence goes on from JARQOC010000002.1 coordinate 169,896,547, forward strand.
CACGATGAATGATTTTGATTTATTAAATACTTTTTTGGATCCAAACAAATGTGTGAGCCTGTTTACTTGGTGGAGGAGGGAAATGTGATGAAGTTTATGGTGGGGGGCCTGGGATGTCATAGCCACCTATTGGCTGGGATTGTGCAGACAATATGTGTGGGTAGCCATGTTTTTTTCCCAGTCTTTTGGCTAACAGTGTTTGTGGCCATTGTGCGTACATGAGCCTTTATTTTGTTCTAGGCAGAGGGTCACCTGCACACAGCACATTGATGCAGGACATATTCTTCTCAGGTGTTTTCTAATACACTGTCACACAGATCTTTCACAGGTTTGCTACGGAGCAGTTCCACTACATTCACATCTGTTGCCAGAGATAGATACATACAGTGTACACAGAGAACGCACATACTGTGTGTTGTAAGCCGCTCATGTGTGTCGCAGAAACGCACCTCGCCGCTATCTACACACGCCGCTGTCACAAGCGCTGATCGTGCGTGACAGGGCAAACACTTGTACTACGTACACATAGCCCCGGCACCGCTACTTTTATGCACACTGGGTAGATGACTTGCCACCGCTCCTGGGTGACGCTTTACCATCGGTTTAGATGCATTCGCCACACTCCGCCATGTCACAACCGCTTATTCCGTGCTTCACTCCCCTCACTGGTACGTCACGTCTCGGCCATCCGCCCTTTCCGTCGTGCCCAATCACAACTCCGTAGTGTTGGCCAATGGTTGTGGTTTGGGCGCGGCGTACAGGACTGTGGCACGCCTATTGTGTTTTACGTCCTGCCTTTGTTGCTCCCACTCACCCTGTGGTGGCGGCGTGTGAAGCGGGTACGCTAAGCTACAGCTGGCTACTTGAGACACCCGGCGATGTAGCTAGCTATAGATGTAGCGTGGCGTAGCGCACCTTGTCGCGGCGTGTAAAGGAGATGCGTTCACCGTTTGTAGCCGTTTGAGCGTGCTCGTGCACGTGAAGTAGCGCGATGTATCCAGCCTGCCGTCGCGGCGTGTAAAGGTACCATTACTCAAATTATAATGTGAATACTTTCAAATTAAGGCAGGGGTTCCACTTGCAAGAGGAATGGGAGAGACTCGGTGTGTCTCGCAACGCATCACCCAGCATGGCCGCACACTCTCCAGAAAGGAGCATGTCAGCTGCATGTATTTATATGCAGCTCCACGCTCCTGTCATGCCTGAGGAAGGCTGTTTTTATGTAAAATTTCCAGCCGAAAGGCGTTGTATCTTCTGTACCTACTAGCTAGAGACTATAAAAATTTCTGGACTTCCTGCTAATGGGAGCGCCCTTCATTCCTCCTGGATTCTCCTCTATGAACTGATCCTTCACAGCCACAAGGCTAAGTGTGCTGCATATCCAGGACAGGGCTGCAGACCATAAGGAGAACTGAGACCAAATCTGGTCAGATGAGCCTGATATAAAGATCAGCATAAGGTGAGCATTTATAATCCTTATAGCACTTGGAATAGTAAATACGCTGCACTTAGATCTGCGCCCCTGTTTCTCTTGTTTCTCCCACCACCATAATCCATAGCCTTGGATATCATCTCCTTGTAGCATTCTGTATATGTCCTAACTGGATGGAAGTGTATTAATATATTGTACATGGACACATATTGTATTGTTACATATTATTGTATACCCTTATCATCAGTACTGTGTAAATTCAACCTGGAGACAACACCTGCAGTGTTCTCCTTCCATCTTTTGCCTAGTCACTTGTATGGTATTGAATAAATTGTTCTTTAATTGCATAAAACTTAGCATTTTTTTGTATGTAAAATGTATCTTGAATATGTTTTGATAAACAGCCAAAATAACAAATCTTGTGGCATGTGATGGACACACACAGGTCTGTTGTTCGAGTAGTGCACATACACACCCTTATATCACTTTGCACACACACAGTTCTGCTGCATGCATACACTCATATGCACACATGAATACATGCATACACACAGAAAGACAAAGCTTGACTATATACACACACCTCTGATGGCATCCTATGTTACATTTGTTCATGAGTAGTTCAGTACAAGGTGTAAAGTTGTCTTCTTATTGATTATCACACAGTTTCAAATTTCTCCCAAGCATACAGTGCCTACAAGTAGTATTCAACCCCCTGCAGATTTAGGTGGTTTGATAAGATGCAAATAAGTTAGAGCCTTCAAACTGCAAACGAGAGTAGGATTTATTAACAGAAGCATAAATCTTACAAACCAAAAAGTTATGTTGCTCAGTTGAATTTTAATACATTTTAAACATAAAAGTGTGGGTCAATTATTATTCAACCCCTAGGTTTAATATTTTGTGGAATAACCCTTGTTTGCAATCACAGCTAATAATCGTCTTTTATAAGACCTGATAAGGCCGGCACAGGTCTCTGGAGTTATCTTGGCCCACTCCTCCATGCAGATCTTCTCCAAGTTATCTAGGTTCTTTGAGTGTCTCATGTGGACTTTAATCTTGAGCTCCTTCCACAAGTTTTCAATTGGGTTAAGGTCAGGAGACTGACTAGGCCACTCAATCACCTTGATTTTGTTCCCTCTTGAACCAGGCCTTGGTTTTCTTGGCTGTGTGCTTTGGGTCGTTGTCTTGTTGGAAGATGAAATTACGACCCATCTTAAGATCCTTGATGGAGGAGCGGAGGTTCTTGGCCAAAATCTCCAGGTAGGCCGTGCTATCCATCTTCCCATGGATGCGGACCAGATGGCCAGGCCCCTTGGCTGAGAAACAGCCCCACAGCATGATGCTGCCACCACCATGCTTGACTGTAGGAAGTCCTGCAGCAGCCATCCAGAAATAAATCACTAAATACGCCTTCAAGCCGGTTGTGGGTTACACAACTGCTCCAGGTGAGTGGATCCCTTTTTCACCACTTTACTCCTAGTGCCATAGTGATAGGGCACTATTGCGCCTCTTGTTCCCCCTCCTTCTTTTATTTTATGACTGTAGGGATGGTATTCTTGGGGTCGTATGCAGTGCCATCCAGTCTCCAAACGTCACGTGTGTGGTTGGCACCAAAGATCTCGATCTTGGTCTCATCAGACCATAGAACCTTGAACCAGTCTGTCTCAGAGTCCTCCAAGTGATCATGAGCAAACTGTAGACGAGCCTTGACATGACGCTTTGAAAGTAAAGGTACCTAACGGGCTCGTCTGGAACAGAGACCATTGCGGTGGAGTACGTTACTTATGGTATTGACTGAAACCAATGTCCCCACTGCCATGAGATCTTCCCGGAGCTCCTTCCTTGTTGTCCTTGGGTTAACCTTGACTCTTCGGACAAGCCTGGCCTCGGCACGGGAGGAAACTTTCAAAGGCTGTCCAGGCCGTGGAAGGCTAACAGTAGTTCCATAAGCCTTCCACTTCCGGATGATGCTCCCAACAGTGGAGACAGGTAGGCCCAACTCCTTGGAAAGGGTTTTGTACCCCTTGCCAGCCTTGTGACCCTCCATGATCTTGTCTCTGATGGCCTTGGAATGCTCCTTTGTCTTTCCCATGTTGACCATGTATGAGTGCTGTTCACAAGTTTGGGGAGGGTCTTAAATAGTCAGAAAAGGCTGGCAAAAGAGATAATTAATCCACACATGTGAAGCTCATTGTTATTTGTGCCTGAACTACTTCTTAATACTTTAGGGGGACCAAACAGAATGCTGGTGGTTTGAGGGGTTGAATAATAAATGACCCTCTGAATTAACTTTTAACGCTTTAAAAAAAAAACAAAAATTTAAAAAATCTTTTTGGCTGCAGTGCATTTCCCACTTCTAGGCTGATCTACAGTCCAAATGTCACAATGCCAAGTTAATTCCGCATGTGTCAACCACCTAAATCTGCAGGGGGTTGAATACTACTTGTGGTCACTGTATGACTGATCACATGACTGTGACATAATGGAAAGTAGCACAGTTAATTAGGACCTTTGATCTCCAACCTTAGTCTCAGTTATATTCTTTGCTTTTTTGGCACCTGCGCCACCATTCGTCTTCTTTTCCTCTCCTACACTGCTAGGTCAGTGTCAGGCACTGAAAGACTTGTACAGCTACACAGTCCTCCCAGTGATCAGAAGCAGGACAGCTGCAGGACTTATATATTTTTGCTGGTGCCTCATGTTTACCTTCAGTCCAACGTCCCATAACAACTGCATTGTTAACTGTTGCATGGCATCTGCTATTTGCCTATCCTTCTCAACAATGATTCCATTGTTTGTGTACTATCTAAGATATAAAGTTGAGCGAATGTATGTATGTGTGTATGTATATATGTATGTTCACACATAGCCCAGCCCCTTCATAGATCTAGCCTCTCCAGATAGCCCTGCCACTTCTTAGAGCCATCTTCAATATAGCCCCACCCCTAAAGGGCAAGGACAACTGGAGGGGACGAGCAATAGTCATCCATGAAAGGGGTGGGGCTATGTGGAGGGACAGAGCTATGAAGGGGGCTATGTGTCGACATACATAACCACACACACACATATATGGAGGCTGCATTATATTATATAGCTGTAGAGTCCAGCGTTGACCAGGCAACTACTTGTTCTTAGTTATAATAGCATTGAATAGAAAGATTATTTTGCATACAAAAACATTTCCTGAAGGGGCCATATTCATCCTTGAATGGGTGGAGTTATGCAGAGGGTGGGGCTGTGTTTGGACATACATACACATATATATACATACACTCATCACTATGCCTGGGCAATGCTGGGTCTACAGCTAGTAGAGAATCAATGTGCAATAAGCAATAATAAAGGGAGACAAACACTTACCACCATGCACCAGCAGGGCCATACAGATCCCCAAAGAGCGGAAGACAAGACAGAATAAATGGCACTCCCCAGGCAGTAAAATGGTATGCCCTATAAAATATAATTAAAACATTTCAGAAAAAGTGATGTAGGGATAAAATAATGTATAATACAGTTAGTGTTAGCAAAAAAGCTGAAAGTGCAATGGTTAAAATCTATTCATCTATCTAAATTCAAAAAAGAGCAGCAACAGAACAATAAAGGTGCAAAGCCTCCCTGGCAATAACCAAACCATCCAGATATATAAAAAACATCTGGCGGCAGTACACCGGAAAAGTATAAAACATCTTTTTTTAATAGCCTATTGTGGCTACAATTCAGTTACAGAAGTGAATGAATGCTCGATGGATAGCCATCTCTCCTGACTTCCCCATTCACTGGAGCACTGATCTTGGCCATGTGTTTATGTGTTTTCAATTGGGAAAGAGGTGAAAGACATTGCTGGCAGCAGCTTATGTCCCCTAAAAACAAAAGGATCAGCTGTTAACTCCATCAAGGCAAATCAGAAGCATGTGTATGAAGTAGACTCATGAGGAAAGCTTGCTCCATAGTCGTCAGGTAATGTCTCTGGTTTAAAGCCAGGACCTGCCTCTAACAATCGAGACTGTTAACCTGTTAAATGTGGCTGTCAAACTCTGACAGCGGCATTTAACATCCGCTGCAATGTGGCTGTGCCATTCTATGCCCGTGCTGATGGGTTGCTATGACACCCAAGGGTCTGCTTAAGACCTCCATGCCATACGGAGCTTCCTTGAAACCCACTTGTGGCTGGCCTTGAAAGGAGACAGTGATTTCTACTATATACAGCAACGCCATAGTATTTATGAATATAGCACAAGTGATAAGATAATATAATACTGTGAAAAGTTAAAAAAAAAGCCTCAAAAATGAAAAAAAAAAACATAAAAATTTTAAATCACTCTCCTATTCCCCATTTAAAACTAAAGATAACAATGAAAAATACACATATGTGGTATAACTCCATTCACAAATGCCCGATGTATCAAGATGTCAAAATAATTAACCTGATCGGTCAACACCATAAACAGAAAAAGCTTAAGAACGCCAAAATTACACTTGTATTTGTTTGCTGCAATACCGCAAAAAATGCTGTAACAAGTTATTAAATCATCATTTCTATACTAAAATTGCAAAAATTAACATCATCTTACCCTGCAAAAAATAAGTTCTCACAAAGCTCTCTCAACCAAAAAAAAAATAAATAAAATTACGGGTCTTGGAAAATTGCGACAACCAAAACTTTTCTTTCACAAACATTCTTCTTTATCAGTAATACAATAAAGACACAGGATATGTTTGGTATCACTGTAATTGTACTGATGAGGAAAATTATATCCCCAGGTCATTTTTCCCATATAGTGTACATCATAAAAGATTTCCCAGAAAGCAGAATTGTGTTTTTTTATTTATAAATTCACCATACTTGTAATTTTTTTCCCGTTAACTCATATACTAAGTGTTAAAATGAACGGTGCCATTCTAAACAACTCAACCCACACAAAAAAGCCCTCATATGTGGTATGCGGAGAGAAAAATAAAAAGTTATGGCTCTGGGAAGGAGACAAGGTGGGAGAGGTGGGGAATGCAAAAAATATTAATTGGCTATGTTATCAAGTTAACATACCAATAGCCCTATTATTCTCTCATCCAACATCTTCAGTCAGGGGAAGTTGAGAGGGCCCCACTCATCGGTTGATCAGATGGTCCTGCCAAAAGGTGGGTTTGGACAACTTTTATCTGTTGTGTATGTCTTTGTTTTTTGAAGCCTTGGTTTTCTCTATATTAATCTCCATAACTTATTCAAATAGACAGGTCACAATCATTCATGGTTCAGAGAAAGGGAGAGAGGAGGATCCAGCAATGAGAAACTCTTAGTTGGAGGTAGATTAAAATTTCACATCTACTGGAACATTTAAAAAGCTTGAAATTCAGCAGACCGACATTTCCCCCCAAAAAATCCACACAGGGATCTAACCAAAATCGGCGCGTTTCGGCTAAAAACAGCTTTAATCATTCATGATATAACATTTGGGACAAAAAAGACACTTATATATACATGAGTTGATTGAGTCAAAATCGTTGCACCTCAATTGATGCTGCTCTCACATAGGTGATAAGTACTTTCACATCAGCGATTTTTGCCATTCGTGGCAGATCTGTCAGTTTTGCCACATTTGCCGCCTAACAGATCACTTGCAGCCAGACTGCTTTTGGCCTTGCAGTTTTGTCGCGATCCGGCACTTGTGGCAACGGGAAAAAAAAAAAGCTGCTAGCAGCGCACTTTTGACTTGCCACAAGTGCAGCAAGTGCAAAACCGCAAGTGCCGCACACGTCCACAAGTCCCATAGGGAATGCATTAGGCCGAACGCAGTCTTGCTGGAAGTGTTCCGTTAGGCAGCAGATGCGACAAAATGCCTGATCTGCCGCGAATGATGAAAAACGCTGATGCGAAAGCAGCCTTAAGGTACCGTTACACGCTACAATGTTGTAACAATCTCACTAACGATCTCATGGGCGTGTGGTCGTTAGGACATCGTTTTGACATCATTGGTGAGATGTCACACGTCTAGAAAATCGTGGACGACGCACCAACGATGCATTGAGCTGTTATCGTTCGCTCAAGCCAGCGAATGATACTTTTTCACTGATGTCAATGGGCGAAGTCGTGAATGACATCGTTATCGCGGTGTCACACAAACAAAGCTGCAGGTTTTCTGATCGTGGCTCATTATATTTGAGAACATGTTCTCAAATCTGCGATCAGCGATACAACGATTTATAATAGTCGTATCACGATGTTACACGCAACGATGTCCTAACAATGTCGCTTGAACGACTCCAAACCCATGACGTTTAAGCTAAATCGATAAAACAGAACTGCAAGTACACCGGTGAGTGCCGTCTTTTTTTCTATTGCACAGATTGTATTATACCCTATGGACTGAGCAACACCGGTGGTCAGTGCAGACCAAAGGTGTTTTAGGTGGGACCTTCCTTGTCCATAAATAGGTTGGTAGGCAATAGTGCCAGGAATATATCTTTTTTCCCACGAATTATATGTATGTGTATGTCTTTGAATGTTTGTACTAATTTGTAGGTGATATGAAGCACACACAGATATACTAAACAGTTAACCCCTCACTTAGCTGATAGCAAGGGAATTAGCTTCATAGGTGGAGGTTAATGCTTACGGCTGCTGCATTTAGGTACTGTATTTTATTCAGAGCAGTTTGAATAGCCAGAGAAGAGCAGAAGCAGCTGCCAGTAAACATGTAACCCTTGTACCAGCAGGCTGGACAGTGGGTTGACTCATTCAATTACCCATGCAGGGTAGAATATGTACTAATACTTTTGATAGTGGAGGAATGCCTTATTCACCTAGAACACATAGTCTAATTACACGTACGCCATGGATGAAGAGTTCTCAGCCAGAAGTAAGTCTACCCACAATGGATATTTGAACCTTTGCCTCCTGTACACATTGAAGATGAGTAGGAGTAGGAACTTGGAAGCTCTTTAGGGCACACTATCCTGGTGGGGTAGAAAACTTTCAATAGTGCCAATATTGGACTTCAGCTTAGACACTTGATGGACTTGCTGCTATACACTCTACACAAGCCCAATTCTCTTTATCTGCTGCTGAAAGCCTGTGTTATGAAACCTGCTGTACATTGAATGTCATCTGGCTTATTTTAATATCTGACTGCTGAGTCTCTCCTGATTTCCCTGCACTGACACCATGGAGATTGCTAACATTTCGACCTAGCCATAGAGAAACCGTAAAATAACAAGGTTAAACCCAGCTTATCTACAGCTGTGTGCCCTATCCACGGCACTAGTTCACTAAGCGCCAGATACTGCCACAATAACAGCGAGGATCCTCTGCCCAGTATACTGGGCACCCTGTGCACCACATATGTTTAGAAACCGCAGCATTATGGAGGACCTTATACAGAAGAACTGAGCAGTGCAACTGAGTTCAGGACAGTGGTGATATAAAACAGTTACTAGAAAGCAATAGTGCAGGTCATTGTGTGATTGTGCCTATGGGTATGCTCACATTTGCATATAACACAGATGAATGCTAGCCAATGTTTTATCAGATAGCACTCGATCCAATGTTATACTATAGAGCAATGCCGACTAGCATTTATTTGCTCATGACGATTTGGACGGTTGCTTAATGCCGTATCTCAGACAGCGGGCACTTATTCAAGTCAATAGGTGCAGTCTGGTAAAAGCCAAAATATACATTGGTGAAGATGGAGAAATTAAGCTCTCTACTCTACACCTGTGATCCAAATCTTGCATGTAGGAGAATCAGATTACAGTAAAATGACACTCGGTTCACGCTTGCAGGAGATATTGATAACATCCGATTCTCTCGCATGAGAGAATCATGGGATGCTTTATGTCAGTGTGACCCTGGCCTTCGTCTCATACTCTGCTCACGTCTCCTTTCTTACTTTATACACTTCAGTAGTCATCTATAATCTGCTCCCTTAATGAGCAAGCAGTCTATTTTGTCTGACCAAAATAGATTTGAGCGTTTTTTCAGAGTGAATGATTAGTTATTTTTAGGAGGCAGGGAGAAGGAGAAAAGGTTCTAAAGAGGGAAGAAAACAATTCTCTGATAAGCTATATTATAAAGTGTCTTATATTTGCTTGCACTATTGATTTATGAAAGTTTGGCAACCTGTCATCTGTGTTAAGCTGTTCTGTTTGTGGGTAGCATAAAAGTACTGACCAACATACCATCTCCAGCAGTTTATCATTTACAAAGGTATTCCCATATTGGACATTGAAGACATATCCACAGGATGGGTCATACATATCTAACAGATGTGGTCCCTCTTGTGAGACATGCAACCTATCTCCAGAAGGGGGCACATCTCGCAGAAATGTGTGTCCATCTCTCAATCAAGCACAAAATAAAGACCTGTTGGTGAGAGAGATGCAGGTACTGGAGTTTATGTTCTGTAGTATCTAAAGACTGACAAAAAAAGGGTTATTCCCCCACAAAAAAAATTATGTTTGCTTACATAGCACCATCAAAACTAGCTCATTGTTGGGTCCAACCACTGGGACCCTAGTGATCTTGAGATCAGAGCTCTGAAACTCTGAGAACAGGACTCTGCAGGTCCATCCTGAATGTTAAAGAGGACCTGTCACCAAACCAGGCATGGTGATCTAATTACAGCACTGGATGCAGCATGTCTGCTGCATCCAGGCAAGGGGTCCCCCAGCACTTGAGCAGCCCTTAGTTTTTTAAGTGTATTATCTCGGGGTACAGGGCTGCTCAAGTGCTGGGGGACCCCTTGTCTGGATGCTGCAGACATGCTGCATCCAGTGCTGTAATTAGATCACCATGCTTGGTTTGGTGACAGGTCCTCTTTAAGCATTGGGCACATGTTCATCCTCTTCTTCATTTATTGTAAATTGGTCTGCTGTGTACAGCACTTGACTATTTCCAAGCAGTCTCGCAGATACATTTTTTTCTTACAGAAATCAAGCATGTGCATCTCTACTCCACTCAGGATTGGGATGCAAAGCCTTGTTCTTTAGGTTTCAGGACCCCAATCTTGGAATTGCTGGAAGTCCAAGCAGCTGGACCCCCAGTGATCAGCAAGTCAAAGAATATTTACCTTGTTATTTTGGAAATAACCCTATCATCATTGCAGCAGGTGCCAAACGAGGTGTCCACTGTGAGCATAAAAGTTCAATGTAGTTATAATATGCACTCCATACCCACTTTCCAGCTGCTAATTGACAGCTTTCTCAGCACAGTAATAAGAAAAAACTGTCAACCACAGGCTGGTGGAAGTGGGAAGCAGCAGCTCATGAATACATCAGATCACATTTAAATCTAGGTTAAGTTTGATCTAAAATACTCAATTCAAGTGTCATGTACCCAAGGATATAAAAATATACACGGCAAATGTAGTAATCAAAAACAGAAAACATTTTTAGGGAGACTATTTGAGGCACATTCAACAAACCTGAAGAGGATAAAAAACTTTAGTTAACTAAAATTAAATGCAGATATTTCATATGACTTTTTTTGGCAAAAATATGGGATTAACAAAAAAAAAGAAAGAGAAAAAAACAAATGTATTGAAAACTGCAGAAAAGAATTTACAGTCTTTTGGGTTATTTGAAGGTTAATAAAATCAATTTAACAAAATTCAGTCATAAAATTGTGACATTTGAAATGTCAGCCTGAATGCCACTTGACTACTAAGAAAGGCATGTTCATTTATGGTCAATAAGCAGCATATAAATTGATAAAGAAAAAAGGTGCAGTTAGGAATTCCACACTACGTTACTTTTCTAATAAACCATAGTAAAAAGACGACATGAAATAAAACTTTGGTCTAGTTCAGTGAGCTGCAATTGCCATGATTTCCCAGAAAGAAGGAAATGCAATGAAAGCACCTATCCTTCTATCTGTTAGTTTAATCTCTTGGTAACTTAAAGGGACCCTGTCAGATTTAAGGTTAACCTGCAGGTTAACAGCATTAGGAAGATACCAGTCTGCTGTAATGAAAGTGGGCACCACGGAGAAAATGATCTTGATTCCTCCCAAGAGCCTCAAGCTTATAGTCACATAGCTGTGCTGGTGCAACTATAGTCACCACTCACAGCACTGAGAGTGGCCACTGTAAACATGCCTTGGCACTTTGACCAACAGTTGGCTTTGCAATGATGTACTGTAAAGCTGGCTGTCAGTCAATGTGCCATGGCTTCATTCTGCTAGGTAGTGTAGCCAGTGTTCCTTCAACTTTAAATTTTCAAATTATGCTTCCAGCTATATCTCCAGGAATATTTTTTTGATTCCTATCTTGACAACCAAGAATATTAGTGAAGTGCGGACCATTGCCCATGAGTAGGGATGTGCAAACCAGACTTTAAAGTTCGGACCGAACACAGACTTTTCAAAACTTTTCAGTATACTGGTTTCAATTGCAGGTCTTTTATGTATGTAAACCACAGTAGTGGCCATAACAGCCGAGTGCTCTATTAAGCAACAAAGTACTGTAGTAGCCATTAAAAGTGTAATTTTGTGTAAAATTTGGAGGAACCACTTGTTACAGTGTTGGCCAAGAGTATTGACACCCCTGCAATTCTGTCAAGTAATACTCAGTTTCTTCCTGAAAATCGTTGCAATCACAAATTCTTTGGTATTATTATTTTCATTTAATTTGTCTTCAATGAAAAAACACAAAAGAGAATGAAGCAAAACATTGATCATTTCACACAAAACTCCAAAAATGGGCCAGACAAAAGTATTGGCACCCTCAGCCTAATACTTGGTTGCACAAAATTTAGCCAAAATAACTGCGATCAACCGCTTCCGGTAACCATCAATGAGTTTCTTACAATGCTCTGCTGGAATGTTAGACCATTCTTCTTTGGCAAACTGCTCCAGGTCCCTTATATTTGAAGAGTGCCTTGTCCAAACTGCCATTTTTAGATCTCTCCACAGGTGTTCTATGGGATTCAGGTCTGGACTCATTGCTGGCCACCTTAGAAGTCTCCAGTGCTTTCTCTCAAACCATTTTCTAGTGCTTATTAAAGTGTGTTTTGGGTCATTGTCCTGCTGGAAGACCCATGACCTCTGAGGGAGACCCAGCTTTCTCACACTGGGCCCTACATTATGCTCCAAAATTTGTTGGTAGACTTCAGACTTCATAATGCCATGCACACGGTCAAGCAGTCCAGTGCCAGAGGCAGCAAAGCAACCCCAAAACATCAGGGAACCTCCGCCATGTTTGACTGTAGGGACCATGTTCTTTTCTTTGAATGCCTCTTTTTTTCTCCTGTAAACTCTATGTTGATGCCTTTGCCCAAAAAGAGAGGACATTCTTCCAAAATGTTTTAGGCTTTCTCAGGTAAGTTTTGTCAAACTCCAACCTGGCTTTTTTATGTCTCGGGGTAAGAAGTGGGGCCTTTCCTGGGTCTCCGACCATACAGTACCTTTTCATTCAGATGCCGACGGATAGTACGGGTTGACAATGTTGTACCCTCGGACTGCAGGGCAGCTTGAACTTGTTTGGATGTTAGTCGAGGTTCTTTATCCACCGTCCGCACAATCTTGCATTGAAATCTCTTGTCAATTTTTCTTTTCCGTCCACATCTAGGGAGGTTAGCCATAGTGCTATGGGCTTTAAACTTCTTGATGACACTGCGCACAGTAGACACAGGAACATTCAGGTCTTTGGAGATGGACTTGTAGTCTTGAGATTGCTCATGCTTCCTCACAATTTGGTTTCTCAAGTCCTTAGACAGTTCTTTGGTCTTCTTTCTTTTCTCCATGTTCAATGTGGTACACACAAGGACACAGGACAGAGGTTGAGTCAACTTTAATCCATGTCAACTGGCTGCAAGTGTGATTTAGTTATTGCCAACACCTGTTAGGTGCCACAGGTAAGTTACAGGTACTGTTAAAGGGATCCTGTCACCCCCAAAACACCTCCTAAGGTATTAAAAGCTGTCCCTAGAGCATAATTAACACTTACCCTACACTCCTTTTAACCTCCTAAATGCACATAGTCAAAGTGAATAAAAACGTTCGTTCGGGCTATTTCGTTCGGGCTTCAGTGCGCATTTTGAAGCTGACAGCACGGCGCGGGTGTAAATACGTCACCCGGGCGCCGGGAATGACGCGGATCGCGTCATACAGCCCCCACACTGAAGCCCGGACGGAATAGGAGAGCGGGGAGGCGCGCAGGGAGGTGCGAATTTGAATCTGTGATGTAGATCACGCCTATTCAGGCGTGATATGATGAAGAGGGGCAGCCTGGATGAGTGACTATGAATACCATAGTCACTCATTATCATCAGTAATGAGGTACTATAATAACGTTTTTATTCACTTTGACTATGTGCATTTAGGAGGTAAAAGGAGTGTAGGGTAAGTGTTAATATGCTCTAGGGACAGCTTTTAATAAGTTTAGAGGTGTTTTGGGGGTGACAGGATCCCTTTAATTACACAAATTAGAGAAGCATCACATGATTTTTCTAACAGTGCCAATACTTTTGTCCACCCCTTTTTTATGTTTGGTGTGGAACTATATCCAATTTGGCTTTAGGACAATTCTTTTTGTGTTTTTTTCATTGAAGACAAATTACCGGTAAATGAAGATAATACTACCAAAGAATTTGTGATTGCAATCATTTTCAGGAAGCAACTGAGTATTATCTGACAGAATTGCAGGGGTGTCAATACTTTTGGCCAACACTGTATATTAGTCGTATTGAGCTATTTAAATAATTTTTTCTTCAGTAACTTAATGCAACATAGCAAAGTTAGTATATTTTTCTAATAAACCTAGTATATAATGGGGGTTGAATAAATGTGATAGTACAAATAAATCCATCCTGCATCTTCCAGACTAAGACCCCGATATTGTAAGGTCTCTAGTTAGGGTCTTGTTCACGCTTTAGGATAACCTTCTAACTATGGAATTCTGAATAATTTCCCTGTAAAACACAAACTAGAGGCTTTGATGTATGCCTCTGCTAAGGCATAAAATGGCATATGTTGGTAATAACATTCCATTGTAAAATAATTTCACCCCGCATAGTATTCAATTTTCACTGGATCCCTCTGGACAGAAAATTGTAGGAGCTAATTAGAGTTGGGGCACATTTATTGGCACATCCCATTCCATCAACCATGACAGTGATATGTGGCTGATGTATGAGAAAAGTAATAATGCCTCTTACCTGCTGATGTCAATGGCTCTTCTTTTGATTAGCTGTCCTGGAGCAACACCATCGTTACAGTATGACGCACATGAAGCACAAGTCCGGCTGATCAAAAAAAAAGCTGCATATGACAGCAGGTAATAGGCAGTACTCCTTTTCCTGTGCAGAAGCCACATATCACTGTCATTGCCAATGGAATGAGACTTGTGAATAAATTCACACCAAGTCTAGAGCTAACACATTGGTATGAAGCAGATGCATGTATACTGAATAGAGCTAAAAAATGCAACAGAATCATAAGCTTAGAATTTGGAAGCCGCTCATTCATGTCAATATGCACTAAACGGAAATAAGGTGTTCAATTGAGGCATCTGCATTTTTTAATACAACTTTAGTGGTAAAAATGTACTGAATATAATCAAATTCCAAAGAGCCTCCTTTTTAAATCAGAATATTTGCTTTAATTATTGCCCACTTTGTAAAATCCTGTAGATAATATAACAACCATAGATAATATAACAGCTAATGAGCAGCCAAAAGGCAAAAAGAAGTACTTTAGTAGCCTGCAGATAGCTCGTATGTCTCAGAAATGACTAGCCCCAAATTCATAACTTTGAGGCATCTTTACATTTGCAGGAGAGGAAATGCAAAGGTAATGTACATAAAGTGTGCATTGAAAAAGAGCTAGAAATGTACCAATAAAACTAGATAATGTTATGTACAATGCACATATCTATGGTGTTCTCCAAAGAACAGGATGACGTATCAATAATACTATCAAATAAATGGGAATCATGACATCATTGAGAAACCTTACACCGAAGACTCAGCATTAGCATTCATGACTAGATTAAAATACTCCTTAGCTACTGCTTTATAGCAAAAATATTTTCCCAGCCTTGCTACATATATGAATACCCTACATGAAGGCTTCTTCTTCACGAAGAAGTATAAAAAAAAAGTCATTTCTGTTATGCAAATTGGGAGATAAAGTGTCAGAAAATATATTCCATATGTATTTGAGCTCCCCTTTATTGATCTAATTATTACTCTGCCTTCTCAATCCTGAGACAGTAATGTTCTCAGACGGCAATGGCATCTGCCGGTGCTTTACTAGCTGGACACCGTATTCTTCTCAGGCACTTACACCAGAAGAATCTTTATTACAAAAAGAAGTACATAAATTATTCTCTTCTCAAGGAAAGAACGGCATATCTTTTATAGGAAGTTGTTATATACAGCGCATCTATAATCTTGCTTTAGAAATCTTATTATTTAGCAAAATAAAACTTGTTACTTATCAAGCAAATATTAAACGACAGGCTTCATGATGACCAGAAAGGTCACCATTGTCAGGTGGGCCAAGGACCTTATCAGCTGCCATAAAAATCCCAGGAGGTAAGTGGCATCTTGACATTTTATGCCTAACTTTTGTGAGTATTTTCTACTGAAGCATGGAGAAATTCTCACTAAATTCTCATCTACAAAAAAAAAATGTTCTGCCTCTGTCTTCTTGCTGTGTTTATTCTTATCATCGTGTATGACCTGTACCATGACAGAAGAAGAGGGAGTCATGGAAGAACTATTTGGCCCCCACAGAGCCTTGATCTCAACATCATGGAGTCTGTCTGGGATTACATGAAGAAACAAGGAATAGCAGAAGCATACATCCAGAGAAGATCTGTGGTTAGTTCTCTAAGATGTTTGGAACA